>SJYX01007302.1:182554-219178 GCA_006410675.1 Oreotragus oreotragus | reverse complement strand
TGTACAGTTCTTCTGTGTATTCTTGCCACCTCTTCTTAATATCTTCTGCTTCTGTTAGGTCCAGACCATTTCTATCCTTTATCGAGCCCATCTTTGCATGAAATGTTCCCTTGGTATCTCCAATTCTCTTGAAGAGATCTCTAGTCCTTCCCATTCTGTTGTTTTCCTCTATCTCTTTGCATTGATTGCTGAAGAAGGCTTTCTTATCTCTTCTTGCTGTTCTTTGGAACTCTGCATTCAGAGGCTTATATCTTTTCTTTTCTCCTTTGCTTTTCGCCTCTCTTCTTTTCAGTGCTATTTGTAAGGCTTCTCCAGACAGCCATTTTGCTTTTTTTGCATTTCTTTTCCATGGGTTGTTATCTTAGTTAGGTTAAATGGAAGTCAGCTTACATCCTAGAAAGAAATTTCAAACAGCCCGTTTCTTTCAGAAAACTCAAAATCATGACCAAAACTGTTCAAGCAATGAAGAGAACAAATAACCAGTGTGTTTTTCAGGCAGGATTGAGTCTGCAATTATCCAGATTCCAAATTTGGAAAATGTAGCTTTTACCATAAGGATCCAGTTCCCAGGTTCGCAAAACTGCATTTCCATGTTTTTCAAAGTTGTGTAAAGACACACCTAAGACACACTGTACCTTTCCATAACAAAAGATATCAGGCGACAGTGTTCTGTGAATGTTGACTGCCATACCAGTTATTACTCTAAATAGGTGAAACTGTACTGTCAGATGACTTCCAAGAAAGAAACTGGTAGCATCCTTTTTATTTCAGAAAAATCTAGTTATGACAAAAAGTCCTGTTATTATAAAGAGAAAATGAACCAGTCTGTTTTTCTGACACTGGGGTAAAATAATAATTTGCCACCAATACTTAATTCCCTGTTTCACAATAACATGTTTCCATGCAGCTGTTGATCTGTAAAGACACTTGAAGGACAGATACCATTCCATGAAAAAAGATGTAAGAGAGTGTTGTATGCACGTGGTTTCCTTACTGGTTGTTTCTCTGATTACATGAAAATGTACACTCAGCTGACTTTCTAGAAGTAAGTGGAAAGCAGCCTATATCTGTATGAAAACTAACTAAACCTGTTGCTGTAACGAAGAGAAAATGAACCAATATGTTTTTCAAAAGGATTTGAGGTGGCATTTTTCCACCTTCCACAGGTAGAAAATATTGCTTTCGCCATAAGGGTCTAATTTCCATGATCAAAAAAAAACATATTCCTTGACTTTCTCAGAGTTGTGTAAATATGTTAAAAATAGCATATTCTTTGATTTTCTCAGAGTTGTATAAAGACTTTCTCGAAGTTGTGTAAAGTACACAATGTGAATCCTAAAGGAAATAAGTACTGAATATTCTTTGGAAGAATTGATGCTGAAACTGAAGCTCTAAAAATCTGATCACCTGTTGCAAAGAACTGACCCATTAGAAGACCCTGATGCTGGTAAAGATTGAGGGCAGGTGGAGAAAGGGACAGCAGAGGATGAGATGGTTGGATGCCACCAGTGACTTGATGAACATTAGTTTGAGAAAGCTCTGGGAGTTGGTGATAGACAGGGAAGCCTGATGTGCTGCAGTCCATGGGGTAGCAAAGAGTCAGCATGACTAAGTGACTGAACTGAACTGAGGACACACTGTACCACCTTATGAGAAAAGAAGTCAGGGGAGAGTGTTCCTTGATGTTGACTGCCATTCCTGTTAACTTGATTAAGTGAATGTCTACTATCAGATGAATTCCCAACAACAAGTGGCAAGCACCCTGTTTCTTTCAGAACACTCAAATGCTCAACCAAATCTGTTATTGTAATGAAAAGAAAAATGAAGCGGTAGACTTTTCTGAAGGTTGAAGGTTTCAGTTATCCATCTTCCACAGGTGGAAAATATTGCTTTTGCCATAAAGGCCCAGTTCCCAGGTTCACAAAAGCATTTTTGTTGTCTGTTTCATAGTTGTGTAAAGACACACCTTGGACACAATTTACCATTCCATGAGAAAATATGTCAGGATAGTGTGTTCTGTGAGTGTTCACTGCCATATCTGTTGTTACCCTGACTAGATGAAACTAACAGATCACTTCAAAGGCAGAAGTAGGGAACATCCTTTTTATTTCAGAAATTCAAAATCATGACCAAAGTTGTAATGAAGAGAAAAATGAAACAATGTGGTTTTCTGGCAAGTTTAAGGATGTAAATATCCAGGTTTCACTGAAGGAAAATAATTCCTTAGCCATCAGGTCCACTTTCCAGTTTCACAAAAACATCTTCCCTAGGAATTTGAGAGAAGACTCCCCAGGGACACAATGTGAAATTCCATAAGAAAAGAAGTCAGGGGACAGTGTTCTGTGAGTGTTGACTATCATACCTCTTGTTTACCTGATTAAGTGAATCGGTACTGTCAGATGACTTCCCAGTAAAAAGTGGTAAGCAGTCAGTTTCTTTATGAAAATTAGAATCTTGAGCATACCTTTTGTTGTAATGAGAGAAATGAGCCAGTGTGATTCTCTGGCAGGTTTGAGGCTACAACTATCGAGCTCTAACAGTTGGGAAATACTTCTTTAACCATTAGGCCCCAATGCCCAGGTTCACAAAAACATGTTTCCCTGTATTTTCAGAGCTTTGTTAGGATCTCAGTATACAACCACTGTACAATTCCATGGGAAGAGAGGTTAGGGGAGAGTGTTTTGTGAGTGTTGACTGCCATACCTGTTGTTACCCTGAGTAGATGAATCTGTACTGTCAAATGACTTCCCAGCAATAAGTGGCAAGTGGCCTGTTTCTGAAAACTAAAAACCTTTACCAAATATGTTGTCATAATGAAAAGGGAAATGAACTATTTGGCTTATCTGAAAGGTTTGAAGCTGCAACTATCCAGGTCTGACTAGTGGAAAATTATTTTCCAATCAGGCCCCAATTCCCAGTTTCACAAAGACATGTTTACCTGAAATTTTTGGAGCTTTATAAAAATATTTCTGGGAAAAAATGTACCTTTTCATGAGAAAAGAGCTAATGGGAGCGTGTTCTCTGAGTGTTGACTGCCATACCTGTTATTAACCAGATTAGATAAACTGGTACTCTCATATGTCTTCCCAACAAGAAGTGGCAAGCCACCTGTTTCTTTCAGAAAACTAGAAAAAATTGACTAAAGCTGTTGTAATGAATAAAAAATGAACCAGTGTGTTTTTCTGTCAGGTTTGAGGGTGCAATTGATAAATTATGGTGAACAGTGCTGGATTCATGATCTCCTAACAAGAGAATTTACTTCAGCACCAAAACACAGCTTCAGTCACTCAGAACCTCATATGACAAAAATATTATTAAAGTGGAAAGAGATAGAGAAAGCTTCTGATCTAGACATCAGAAAAGGGCAAAGAGTGCAACACTTTGGAACCAGTCTGTTATCCCAGTGCACCAGCCTTGAGCATCCTATCTCATGCATCGACCTGGACTGGCAATCTATTTCACATATGAAAAATGACATGTTTCAGTTATGTTCTCTCAAACCATCCCACCCTCGCCTTCATCCACAGAGTCCAAAAGTCTGTTCTTAACATCTGTGTCTCCTTTGCTGTTGTAAATATAGGGTCATGGCTACCATATCTCTAAATTTCATATTTATGCATTGATGTACTGAATTGGTGTTTTTCTTTCAAACTTAATTCACACTGTATAATAGTCTGTTCACGACCCAGATATAAAATATCTTCAAGACCCAGTGCAATCACTCATCTAGAGCCAGACATTCTGGAATGTGTAGTCAAGTGGGCCTTAGGAAGCATCACTACGAACAAAGCTAGCAGAGGTGATGGAATTCCAGTTGAGCTATTTCAAATCCTGAAAGATGATGTTGTGAAAGTGCTGCACTCAATATGCCAGCAAATTTGGAAAACTCAGCAGTGGCCACAGGACTGGAAAAGTTCAGTTTTCATTCCAATTCCAAAGAAAGGCAATGCCAAAGAATGCTCAAACTACCACACAATTGCACTCATCTCACACACTAGTAAAGGGATGCTTAAAATTCTCCAAGCCAGGCTTCAGCAATACATGAACCATGAACTTCCAAAGTTCAAGCTGATTTTGGAAAAGGTAGAGGAACCACAGATCAAATTGCCAACATACTCTGGATCATCAAAAAGGCAAAAAAGTTTCAGAAAAACATCTATTCCTGCTTATTGACTATGCCAAAACCTTTGACTGTGTGGATCACAATAAACTGTGGAAAATTCTGAAAAAGATGGGAATACAAGACCACCTGACCCATGTCTTGAGAAACCTGTGTGCAGGTCAGGAAGCAACCGTTAGAAATGGACATGGAACAACAGACTGGTTGCAGATTGGAAAAGGAATACATCAAGGCTGTATATTGTCAACCTGCTTATTTAACTTATATGCAGAGTACATCTTGAGAAATGCTGGGCTGGAGGAAGCACAAGCTGGAATCACGATTTCCAGGAGAAATATGAATAACCTCAGATATGCAGATGACACCAACTTTGTAGCAGAAAGTGAAGAAGAAAAAAGAGCCTCTTCATGAAAGTGAAAGAGAAGAGTGAAAAAGTTGACTTAAAGCTCAACATTCAGAAAACTAAGATCATGGATTCTGATCCCATCACTTCATCGCAAATAGATGGGGAAACGGTGGAAACAGTGGCTGACTTCATTTTTCCGAACTCCAGAATCACTGCAGATGGTGATTGCACCCATGAAATTAAAAGGCACTTACTATTTGGAAAGAAAGTTATGACCAACCTAGAGAGTATATTAAAAAGCAGAAACATCAATTTGTCAACAAACGTCCATCTAGTCAAGGCTGTGATTTTTCCATTAATCATGTATGGATGTGAGTGTTGGACTATAAAGAAAACTGAGCGCAGAAGAATTGATGCTTTTGAACTGTGGTGTTGGAGAAGACTCTTGAGAACTCCTTGGACTGCGAGGAGATCCAACCAGTCCATCCTAAAGGATATCAGTCCTGGGAGTTCATTGGAAGGACTGATGTTGATGCTGAAACTCCAAAATTTTGGTCACCTGATGCAAAGAGCTGACTCTTTTAAAAAGACCCTGATGCTGGAAAAGATTGAGGGCTGGAGGAGAAGGGGATGACAGAGGATGAGATGGTTGGATGGCAGCACCGACTTGATGGACACGGGTTTGTGTGGACTTCAGGAGTTGGTGATGGACAGGGAGGCCTGGTGTGCTGTGGTTCATGGAGTCATAGAGAGTCAGAAACGACTGAGCGACTGAACTGATCTGAACTGAATAGGCTCCAGTTTCATCCACCTTATTAGAACTAATTCAAATACATTCTTTTTGTAGCTGAGTAATATTCCATTGTGTCTGTGTACCACAGATTTTTTGTCCATTCATCAGCTGATGGACATTTAGGTTGTTTCCATGTCATGATTATTATAAACAGTGCTGCAATGAAAATTGGAGTACATGTGTCTCTTTCAATTCTGGTTTCCTTGGTGTTTATGCCAAGCAGTGGAACTGCTAGGTCGTATGGCATTTCTATTTCCAAAAATCTCCACACTGTTCTTCATAGTGGCTGTACTAGTTTGCATTCCCACCAACAGTGTAAGAGGGTTCCCTTTTCTCCACACCTTCTCCAGCATTTACTGTTTGTAGAATTTTTGATAGCAACCAGTCTGACCGACATGAGATGGTACCTCACTGTGGTTTTGATTTGCATTTCTCTGATAATGAGTGATGTTGAACATCTTTTCATGTGTTTGTTAGCCATCTGTATATCTTCTTTGGAAAAATGTCTGTTCAGTTCTTTGGCCCATTTTTTGATTGAGTCATTTGTTTTTCTGGAATTGATCTGCTGGAGATGCTTGTATATTTTTGAGATAAATTCTTTTTCAGTTGCTTCATTTGCTATTATTTTCTCCCATTCTGAAAGCTGTCTTTTCACATTGCTTATAGTTTCCTTCATTGTGCAAAAGCTTTTAAATTTAATTAGGTCCCACTTGTTTATTTTTGCTTTTATTTCCATTACTCTGGGAGGTGGGAAATAGAGAATCCTTCTATTATTTACATCAGAGTGTTTTGTCTATGTTTTCTCTAGTTTTTTTTTTTTTTAATAGTTTTTGGTCTTATGTTTAAATCTTTAATCCATTTTAGTTTGTGTGTGTGTGTGTGTGTGTGTGTGTGTGCATATGGTGTTAGAAAGTGTTCTAGTTTCATTCTTTTACAAGTGGTTGACCAATTTTCCCGGAAACACTTGTTAAAGAGTTTGGCTTTTCTCCATTGTATATTCTTGCCTTTTTTGTCAAAGAAAAGGTGTCCATAGATGTGTGGATTTATCTCAGGGCTTTCTATTTTGTTCCATTGGTCTACATTTCTATCTTTGTGCCAGTACCATACTCTCTTGATAACTGTAGCTTTGGAGTATAGCCTGAAGTCAGGCAGGTTGATTCCACCAAGTCCATTCTTCTTTCTCAAGGTTGCTTTGGCTATTCTAGGTTTTTTTGTATTTCCATAAAAATTGTGAAATTATTTGTTCTAGTTCTGTGAAAAATACTGTTTGTAGCTTGATAGGGATTACATTGAATCTATTGATTGCTTAGGGTAGTATATTCATTTTCACTATATTGATTCCTCCAATCAATTAACATGATATATTTCTCCATCTATTTGTGTCCTCTTTGGCTTCTTTCATCAATGTTTTATAGTTTTCTATATAGAGGTCATTTATTTCTTTAGGTAGATTTATTTTTAAGTATTTTATTCTTTTAGTTGCAATGGTGAATGGAATTGTCTCCTCTATTTCTCTTTCTGTTTTCTCATTATTAGTGTATAGGAATGCAAGGGATTTCTGTGTGTTGATTTTATATCCTGCAACTTTACTATATTCATTGATTAGCTCTAGTAATTTTCTGGTGGAGTCTTTAGGGTTTTCTATGTAGAGGATCATGTCATCTGCAAACAGTGAGAGTTTTACTTCTTCTTTTCCAATTTGGATTCCTTTTATTTCTTTTTCTGCTCTGATTGCTGTGGCCAAAACTTCCAGAACTATGTTGAATAGTAGATATATTGATTCCTCCAATCAATTAACATGATATATTTCTCCATCTATTTGTGTCCTCTTTGGCTTCTTTCATCAATGTTTTATAGTTTTCTATATAGAGGTCATTTATTTCTTTAGGTAGATTTATTTTTAAGTATTTTATTCTTTTAGTTGCAATGGTGAATGGAATTGTCTCCTCTATTTCTCTTTCTGTTTTCTCATTATTAGTGTATAGGAATTCAAGGGATTTCTGTGTGTTAATTTTATATCCTGCAACTTTAGTATATTCATTGATTAGCTCTAGTAATTTTCTGGTGGAGTCTTTAAGGTTTTCTATGTAGAGGATCACGTCATCTGCAAACAGTGAAAGTTTTACTTCTTCTTTACCAAATTGTATTCTTTTTATTTCTTTTTATCTCTGAATGCTGTGGCTAAAACTTCCCAAAACTATGTTGAATAATAGTGGTGAGAATGGGCACCGTTGTCTTATCTCTGACTTTAGGGGAAATGCTTTCAATTTTTCAACATTGAGGACAATGTTTGCTGTGGGTTTATCATATATGGCTTTTATTATGTTGAGGTATGTTCCTTCTATGCCTGCTTTCTGGAGGGATTTTATCATAAATGGCTGTTGAATTTAGTCAAAGTCTTTCTATGAGTCTATTGAGATAATCACATGGTTTTTATCTTTCAATTTGTTAATGTGGAGTATCACATTATTTGATTTGTGAATGTTGAAGAATCATTGCATTCTTGGGATAAAGCCCACTTGGTAACGATGCATGATCTTTTAAATATGTTGTTGGATTCTCTCTGCTAGAATTTTGTTAATAATTTTTGTATCTATATTCATCAGTGATATTGGCCTTAGCTTTCTTTTGGCATCTTTGTCTGGATTTGGTATTAGAGTGATGGTGGCCTCATAGAATGAGTTTGGAAATTTACCTTCCTCTGAAGTTTTCTTGAAGAGTTTGAGTAGGATAGGAGTTAGCTCGCCTCTTAATTTTTGGTAGAATTCAGCTGTGTAGCCATGTGGTCCTCGGCTTTTTTTTTTTTTTTTTTTGATGGAAAGTTTCTGATTAGAATTTTGATTTCTGTTCTTGTGATGGGTCTGTTAAAATTTTCTATTTATTCCTGGTTCAGTTTTGGGAAGTCATACTTTTCTAAGAATTTATCCATTTCTTCCAAGTTGTCCATTTTATTGGCACATAGTTGCTGACAGTAATTGCTTATGATTCTTTGTATTTTTGTCTTGTCTGTTATGAATTCTCCATTTTCATTTCTAATTTTGTTGATTTGATTATTCTCCCTTTTTTCTTGATAAGTCTGGATAATGTTGTATCTATTTTATTTATCTTCTCAAAGAACCAGCTTTGACCTTTGTTGATTTTTGCTATGGTCTCCTTTGTTACTTTTGCAGTTATCTCTGCCCTAATTTTTATGATTGCTTTCCTTCTACTAACCCTGGTGTGCTTAATTTCTTCTTTTTCTAGTTGCTTTAGGTGTAGAGTTAGGCTATTTATTTGATTTTTCTCCCGTTTCTTGAGGTGGGCTTGTGTTGCTATGAACCTTCCCCTTCATTTCAGTTCAGTTCAGTCACTTGGTCATGTCCAACTCTTTGTGACCCCATGCATTGCAGCACGCCAGGCCTCCCTGTTCATCACCAACTCCTGGAGTTCACTCAAACTCATGTCCGTAGAGTCAGTGATGCCATCTAGCCATCTCATCCTCTGTCATCCACTTCTCCTCCTGCCCACAATCCCTCCCAGCATCAGAGTCTTTTCCAGTGAGTCAACTCTTCGCATGAGGTGGCCAGAGTATTGGAGTTTCAGCTTTAGCATCAATCCTTCCAAAAAACACACAGAACTGATCTCCTTTAGAATGGACTGGTTGCATCTCCTTGCAGCTCAAGGAACTCTCAAGAATCTTCTTCAACACCACAGTTCAAAAGCATCAATTCTTTGGTGCTCAGCTTTCTTCACAGTCCAACTCTCACATCCATACATGAACACTGGAAAAACCATAGCCTTGAGTAGATGGACCTTTGTTGGCAAAGTAATGTCTCTCGTTTTTAATATGCTATCTAGGTTTGTCATAACTTTCTTTCCAAGGAGTGTCTTTTAATTTCATGGTTGCAGTCACCATCTGCAGCGATTTTGGAACCCCCCAAAATAAAGTCTGACACTTTTTTTCCACTTAGCACTGCTTTTACTAAATCCCATAGGTTTTGGGTTGTTGTGTTTTTGTTTTAATCCATTTCTATACAAATTTGGTTTCTTTTCTGATTTCTTCTGTGATTTGTTGGTTATGCAGAAGTGTGTTGTTTAGCCTCCATATGTTTGCATTTTTAATATTTTTTCCCTGTAAGTGACATCTAATCTTATTACACTGTAGTCAGAAAAGATGCTTCAGATGATTTCAATTTTTTTGAATGTACCAAGGCTAGATTTATGACTCAAGATGTGATCTATCCTGGAGAGGGTTCCGTGTGCACTTGAGAAAAAGGTGAAATTTGTTGTTTTGGAGTGAAATGTCTTATAGATATCAGTTAGGTCTAACTGGTATATTGTATAGCTTAAAGTTTGTGCTTCCTTGATAATATTCTGTTTAGTTGATCTATCCATAGGTGTGAATGGGGCATTAAATTCTCCCACTACTATTGTGTTACTGCTAATTTCCCCTTTCATACTAGTTAGCATTTGTCTTACATATTGTGGTGCTTCTATTTTGGGTGCATATATATTTATAATTGTTATATCTTCTTCTTAGAGTGATCCTTTCATCATTATATAGAGTCCTTCTTTGTCCCTTTTCATGACCTTTATTTCAGTCTATTTTATCTGATATGAGTATTGCTACTCCTGCTTTCTTTTGGTCTCCATTTGTGTGAAATATCATTTCCCCAACCTTCACTTTCAGTCTGTATGTGTACCTTGTTTTGAGGTGGGTCTCTTGTAGAAAGAAAATAGAGAGGTCTTTTTTTTTTTTTTTTATTGCCATTCAGCCAGTCTTTGTCTTTTGGTTGTGACATTCAACCAAAGTATGGTTCCATTGCCATTTACTTTTTTTTTTTTTTTGTTAAAGTTTATAAACATTTTCTATGTTTCCTGTCTAGAAAAATCCTTTACCTTTGTTGAAAAGCTGGTTTGGTGGTTCTGAATTCTCTCAGCTTTTGTCTGTAAAGCTTTTGATTTATTCTTCATATTTGAATGAGATCCTTGCTGGGTATAGTAATCTGGGTTGTAGGTTTTTCTCTTTAAGTATGTCCTGCCATTTCCTTCTGGCCTGAATAGTTTCTATTGAAATATCAGCTGCTATCCTTATGGAAATCTCCTTGTGTGTTGTTTGTCACTTTTCTTTTGCTGCTTTTAATATTTGTTCTTTGTGTTTGATCTTCATTAATTTGATTTATATGTGTTTTGGGGTGTTAGTGTGTTTAAAATTGTCCCAGAGGTCTCTGTGTTTGTCCTCACTTCTTTTAGTTCTTTTTTTTCTTTTTTCCTCTCTGCTTTATTTATTTCCACCATTCTATCATCTACCTCATTTATCCTATCTTCTGCCTCAGTTATTCTACTGTTGGTTCCTTCCAGAGTGCTTTTGATCTCAGTTATTGCATTATTCATTATTGATTGACTCTTTTTTATTTCTTCTAGGTCCTAGTTAAATTTTCTTGCATCTTTTCAATCCTTGTCTCCAGACTATTTGTCTGTAACTCCATTCTGTTTTCAAGATTTTGAATCATTTTTTGCTATCGTTATTCTGAATTCTTTTTAAGGTAGACTCCCTATCTCCTCTTCTTTGCTTTGGTTTGTTCCTTTTATCATGTTTTATCAGCTTTTATCACGTTTATTTAACTTCTGCCTTTTCATCTTGTTTAGATTGCTATGTTTGGTTTGGTCTTTCTGTACGCTGGAAGTTTGTGCTTCCTCTTTATTGTGGAGGTTCCTCCCTGTGGGTGGGGTTGGATGACTGGCTTGTCAAGGTTTCCTGGTTAGGGAAGCTTGTGTCAGTGTTCCAGTGGGAGGTAGATCTCTTCTCTCTAGAGTGCAATGAAGTGTCCAGTAGTGAATTTTGAGGTGTCTGTAGGTTTGGTGTGACTTTTGGCCACCTGCATTTTAATGCTCAAGGTTATGTCCCTGCGTTGTTGGAGAATTAGCTTGTACATATTTCTCTCAAACTTGTTGGCTCTTAGGCGGAGCTTGGTTTCAGTGTAGGTATGGAGGCTTTTCGGAGAAGGCAATGGCAACCCACTCCAGTACTCTTGCTTGGAAAATCCCACAGGTGGAGGAAGCTGGTAGGCTGCATTCCATGGGATTGGTAAGAGTCAGACACGACCGAGCGACTTCACTTTCACTTTTCACTTTCATGCATGGGAGGAGAAAATAGCAACCCACCTTAGTGTTCTTGCCTGGATAATCCCAGGGATAGGGGAGCCTGGTGGACTGCCATCTATGGGGTCACACAGAGTCGAACATGACTGAAGTGACTTAGCAGCAGCAGCAGTAGCAGCATGGAGCCTTTTGGATGATCTCTTGTCGATTAATGTTCCCTGTAGTCAGTAGTGTTCCAGTTTCCTCAAGTTTTGGATTTAAGCCTCCTGCTTCTGGCTTTCAGTCTTAATCTTACAGTAGCCTCAAGACTTCTCCATCTATATAGCACCAATGATAAAAAATCTAAGTTAATGGTAAAAATATTATCCACAGTGAAAGACACCCAGAGAGGTTCACAGAGTTACATGGAGAAGAGAAGAGGGAAGAGGGAGATAGAGGTGGCCAGGAGAAGAAGAGGGGGAATCAAAAAGGGCTAGACAGATCTAGCCAGTAATCAATTCCTTCTTTGCTCTCCACAGTTTGAAACACTCAGAGAGTTTCATGGAGTTCCATAGAGAAGAGAAGGGGGAGGAAGGAGATACAGGAGACCAGGAGGAAAGGACGGGGAATCAAAAGGAGAGAGACAGATCTAACCAGTAATCAGTTCCTTAAGTGTTATCCACAGCCTAGAACACACAAAGAGATTCACAGAGTTAAGTAGAGAAGAGAAGGGAGAGAGAGGAGATAGAGGTGTCCTGGGGGAGAAAAAGAAGTATCAAAAGGGGAGAGAGCAATCAAGCCAGTAATCACACTCCTAAGTGAAAATGAGTACTGAAGATTGTNTAGTTAAATTTTCTTGCATCTTTTCAATCCTTGTCTCCAGACTATTTGTCTGTAACTCCATTCTGTTTTCAAGATTTTGAATCATTTTTTGCTATCGTTATTCTGAATTCTTTTTAAGGTAGACTCCCTATCTCCTCTTCTTTGCTTTGGTTTGTTCCTTTTATCATGTTTTATCAGCTTTTATCACGTTTATTTAACTTCTGCCTTTTCATCTTGTTTAGATTGCTATGTTTGGTTTGGTCTTTCTGTACGCTGGAAGTTTGTGCTTCCTCTTTATTGTGGAGGTTCCTCCCTGTGGGTGGGGTTGGATGACTGGCTTGTCAAGGTTTCCTGGTTAGGGAAGCTTGTGTCAGTGTTCCAGTGGGAGGTAGATCTCTTCTCTCTAGAGTGCAATGAAGTGTCCAGTAGTGAATTTTGAGGTGTCTGTAGGTTTGGTGTGACTTTTGGCCACCTGCATTTTAATGCTCAAGGTTATGTCCCTGCGTTGTTGGAGAATTAGCTTGTACATATTTCTCTCAAACTTGTTGGCTCTTAGGCGGAGCTTGGTTTCAGTGTAGGTATGGAGGCTTTTCGGAGAAGGCAATGGCAACCCACTCCAGTACTCTTGCTTGGAAAATCCCACAGGTGGAGGAAGCTGGTAGGCTGCATTCCATGGGATTGGTAAGAGTCAGACACGACCGAGCGACTTCACTTTCACTTTTCACTTTCATGCATGGGAGGAGAAAATAGCAACCCACCTTAGTGTTCTTGCCTGGATAATCCCAGGGATAGGGGAGCCTGGTGGACTGCCATCTATGGGGTCACACAGAGTCGAACATGACTGAAGTGACTTAGCAGCAGCAGCAGTAGCAGCATGGAGCCTTTTGGATGATCTCTTGTCGATTAATGTTCCCTGTAGTCAGTAGTGTTCCAGTTTCCTCAAGTTTTGGATTTAAGCCTCCTGCTTCTGGCTTTCAGTCTTAATCTTACAGTAGCCTCAAGACTTCTCCATCTATATAGCACCAATGATAAAAAATCTAAGTTAATGGTAAAAATATTATCCACAGTGAAAGACACCCAGAGAGGTTCACAGAGTTACATGGAGAAGAGAAGAGGGAAGAGGGAGATAGAGGTGGCCAGGAGAAGAAGAGGGGGAATCAAAAAGGGCTAGACAGATCTAGCCAGTAATCAATTCCTTCTTTGCTCTCCACAGTTTGAAACACTCAGAGAGTTTCATGGAGTTCCATAGAGAAGAGAAGGGGGAGGAAGGAGATACAGGAGACCAGGAGGAAAGGACGGGGAATCAAAAGGAGAGAGACAGATCTAACCAGTAATCAGTTCCTTAAGTGTTATCCACAGCCTAGAACACACAAAGAGATTCACAGAGTTAAGTAGAGAAGAGAAGGGAGAGAGAGGAGATAGAGGTGTCCTGGGGGAGAAAAAGAAGTATCAAAAGGGGAGAGAGCAATCAAGCCAGTAATCACACTCCTAAGTGAAAATGAGTACTGAAGATTGTATTCCTAAAGGTAAAAAACTGATAACAAATACCAAAAAGCAAAGATTAAAAATCTAGAGTAAAGGTTAGACTCTCAAAAATACAATGTTAAAAAAAATCACAAAAATTATTACATGTATGTATATATATATATAAATTTGGTTTAAGATAAGGTCATTTTTTTCAAGGTAATAGTGGGTTTTAAAAATGAAAATTAAAGGAAAAAATAGAGAACTTAAAAATAAAAAAAATAAAAAGTTAAAAAATGATAATAGCAAAATATATCTAGAAATTTGTCTGGAGCTGTTGAGGGCAGTGTGGGGTCAGTTCAGTTTCAGATAGTTCCTTGTTGCAGCTTATACTTCTTCTCAAGGTCTATAGGATCCTTCCAATATAGTCGATGCTAACTGCAGGGTTTTAATCTGTTGCACCTGTCACTTCCAAAGCAGTTTCCTCTTCTTTGTTTATTTGGGCTTCCTCTGTTTACAAGTGTCTTCAGCATCTAATTTCCACCCTGGCACAAGGGAGTGAAGGTGGTCATTTATTTAAGCTCACTTGTTCTATTGTGCTGTGTGGAGGGAGGAACACTGCAAACAAATATCCATGGTGTGTGCAGGGAGTGCTCACAGTGTCTGGGTCACAATGGGTTTGCCTCTGCTCATGGCATGTGTGCTTTTCCTGTCTACACTGCCCAGGCTCCAGGTTGCTCTGCAGGGGAACTGTCTAAAGTGAGCCCTGGGTTGCATGTGCTTCCCAGGTCTAAGCTGCTCAGATTCAGTTTCTAGGGTACTCCACAAAGTCACAGACACGGTTGGGCCTGACCCTTCCCAGGTCCAAGCAGCTGAGGTGACCAGGTGTTTGGCGAGTGCACACTCCCCAGGTGGGTGGTGCATCTTATCACCTCCCCCATCCCAGCCAATTGGTTTTCTGAGTGCACAGCGGGAGCACCATCTCAGGTATGCCATGTGTCGCCTCTGGGGAGCTGGTCTCTGGCTGTGACCCTCCTGGTAGATGTCAACCATCCAGGATCCCAAGAAGACTTGGTTAGCCACTGAGAGCCTGCTCACAGTTTGGTAGAGGATGTCATATCTGGGGCAGAGACTGCCCCTCACCTTCTGGCTCTGTCTGTCGCATGCCCACCTTTCTCCCTCTGGTGGGGGATGGGCCGGTAGGCAGCTGGCTAGGTCTTCTCTGGTGTTTGCTCAGTCCTTTGTTCTGTGAGTAGGCTCAGCAGTGCCTTAGGTTAGAGCGTGTTTGTGGGAAAGTTCTCTCTCTTTTTCTTTGTTCCTTTCTTTCTTTTTTCTTTTACTTTTTGATTTCTCTCCCTCTGGCTATCCCATAGTTTGGGTTGCTGCTCATGTTAACTCCTTCAGATTGTGCTCAGGGCACTCACGCCCTGTCCTTACCCTAAGCAATGCACCCCACAACTCCCTGTTCAGCCCCTGCTTGGTCGTTGTGGACGCGAGCATCTGGGCTACTTCTCCACTTGGAGTTGTGGTTAGGCAAATAATCTGTGGGTTTTATTTACTTATTTTTTTATCCCAGTTGTATTGCCCTCTGAGATTCCAAAACTCCCCACAGATCCATCAGCGAGAGTGTTTCCTGGTGTTTGGAACCTTCTCTTTTACAACTCCCTTCCTGAGAGGAGTCTCTGTACCTAATCTTTTCGTCTCTCTTTTTATCTTTTATATATTGTCCTTGTGCTTTTTGAAGACAATGGGCTGCCTTTCTGGGTGCCTGGTGTCCTCCACCAGTGTTCAGAAATTATTTTGCAGAATTTGCTCAGCGTTCAAATGATCTTTTCATGAGTTTCTGGGAGAGAAAGTGGTCTCCCCATCTATTCCTCTACCATCTTAGGACCACACCCCACCCAGAAAAAAAAGATGTCCTTTTCATTACAGGGGACTGGAATGCAAAAGTCAGAAATCAAGAGATACCTGGAGTAACAGGCAAGTTTGACCTTGGAGTACAGAATGAAGCAGGGCAAAGTCTAACACAGTCTTTCCAAGAGAACACGCTGGTCATAGCAAACACCCTCTTTCAACAGCACAAGCGATGACTCTGCACATGGATATCACCAGATAGTCAATACTAAATCAGTTCGATTATACTCTTTGCAGTCAAATGTGGATAAACTCTATACAGTCAGCAAAAAACAAGACAAAACAAAACAAAACAACACAAACAAACAAACAAAAACCCCCGCAAAACTAGAAGCTGACTGTGGCTCAAATCATCCAGTCCTTATTGCAAAATTCAGACTCAAATTAAAGAAAGTAGAGAAAACCACTAGGTTATTCAGGTATGACCTAAATCAAATCCCTTATGATTACACTGTTGGAGTGACAAATAGATTCAATGGATTAGATCTAAAAGATAGAGTGCCTGAAGAACTATAGATGGAGGTCCATAATATTGTATAGGAGTTGGTGATCAAAATCATCCCCAAGAAGAAGAAATGCAAAAAAGCAAAATGGGTGTCTGAGGAGGCATTAAAAATTGCTAAGAAAAGAAGAAAAGTGAAAGACAAAAGAGAAAAGCAAAGATATACCCATCATAATGTAGAGTTTCAAAGAATAGCAAAGAGAGATAAGAAAACCTTCCTAAGTGATCAATGCAAATAAATAGAAGAAAACAATAGAATGGGAAAGATGAGTGATTATTGCATGAAAATTAGAGATATCAAGGGAACATTTCATGCAAAGATGGGCACAATAAAGGACAAAAAAGATGGATTTAATAGAAGCAGAAGACATTAAGAAGAGGTGGCAAGAATACACAGACTTCACTTCAGTTCAGTTCAGTCGCTCAGTCGTGTCCGACTCTTTGCAACCCCATGAATCGCAGCATGCCAGGCCTCCCTGTCCATCACTAACTCCCGTAGTTCACTCAGACTCACATCCATTGAGTCAGTGATGCCATCCAGCCATCTCATCCTCTGTCGTCCCCTTCTCCTCCTGCCCACAATCCCTTCCAGCATCAGAGTCTTTTCCAGTGAGTCAACTCTTCGCATGAGGTGGCCAAAGTACTGGAGTTTCAGCTTTAGCATCAGTCCTTCCAAAATATCCCAGGGTTGATCTCCTTCAGAATGGACTGGTTGGATCTCTTTGCAGTTCAATGGACTCTCAAGGGTCTTCTCTAACACCACAATTCAAAAACATCAATTCTTTGGCACTCAGCCTTCTTCACAGTCCAACTCTCACATCCATACATGACCACAGGAAACACCATAGCCTTGACTAGACGTACCTTAGTTGGCAAAGTAATGTCTCTGCTTTTGAATATGCTATCTAGGTTGGTCATAACTTTTCTTCCAAGGAGTAAGCATCTTTTAATTTCATGGCTGCATTCACCATCTGCAGTGATTTTGGAGTCCCCCAAAATAAAGTCTGACACTGTTTCCACTGTTTTCCCATCTATTTCCCATGAAGTGACGGGACCAGAGACCATGATCTTCATTTTCTGAATGTTGAGCTTTAAGTCAATTTTTTCACTCTTCACTTTCACTTTCATCAAGAGGCTTTTTAGTTCCTCTTCACTTTCTGCCATAAGGGTGGTGTCATCTGCATATCTGAGGTTATTGATATTTCTCCCAACAATCTTGATTTCAGCTTGTGTTTCTTCCAGTCCAGCGTTTCTCATGATGTTCTCTACATATAAGTTAAATAAGCAGGCTGACAATATACAGCCTTGACGTGCTCCTTTTCCTATTTGAAACCAGTCTATTCTTCCATGATACAGAAGAACTATGCAAAAAGATCTTCATGACCCAGATAACCATGGTGGTGTGAACACTCACCTAGAGCCAGATATCCTGGAGTGTCAAGTGGGCCTCAGGAAGCATCACTAAAAACAAAGCTAGTGTAGGTTATGGAATTTTAGCTGAACTATTTCAAATCCTAAAGGATGCTGCTGCTAATGTGCTGCACTCAATATGCCAGCAAATTTGGAAAACTCAACAGTAAAGTGAGGACTGAAAAAGGTCAGTTTTCATTCCAATCCCAAAGAAATGCAATGTAAAAGAATGTTCACACTACCACAAAATTCCATGCATCTCACATGCTAACTTAGTAATGCTCAAAATCTACAAGCTAGACTTCAAGAATATGTTAGCCATGAGCTTCCAGATATTCAAACTGGATTTCAAATAGTCAGAGGAACCAGATATCAAATTGCCAAAACCCTTGGATCATAGAAAAAGTAAGAGATTCCAGAATAACATATATTTCTTCTTCATTGACTAAGCTAAAGCAAACTGTGGAAAACTCTTAAACAGATGGAAATACCAGAATACCTTACCTGTTAGATATCTGTATGCAGGTCAAAGCAGCAGTTAGAACCAGACATGGAACAATGGACTTGTTCCAAATTGGGAAAGGAGTACATCAAGGCTGTATATTAACCTTAATTGTTTAACTTACATGCACTGTACATCATGTGAAATGCCAGACTATATGAAGCACTAGCTGGAATCAAGATTGTAGGGAGAAATATCAGTAACCTNCAGTTAGAACCAGACATGGAACAATGGACTTGTTCCAAATTGGGAAAGGAGTACATCAAGGCTGTATATTAACCTTAATTGTTTAACTTACATGCACTGTACATCATGTGAAATGCCAGACTATATGAAGCACTAGCTGGAATCAAGATTGTAGGGAGAAATATCAGTAACCTCAGATATGAAGATGAAACCAAACTTTGTAAAAAAGTGAAGAGGAACTAAAGAGCCTCTTGATGAATGTGAAAGAGGAGAGTAAAAATGATGGCTTAAATATCAACATTCTGAAAACTAAGATCACCATAAACAGTCCCATCTCTTCATGCAAACAGATGGAAAAACAGTGGAAACAGTGACAGATTTTATTTTCTTGAACTCCCAAATTACTTTAGATGGTGACTACAGCCATGGAGTTAAAAAAAAAGTTGCTCCTTTGAAGAAAAACTATGACCAACCTAGAAATCATATTAAAAGCAAAGACATTCCTTTACCGACCAAGGTTCATCTAGTCAAAGTTGTGATTTTCCCAGTAGTCATGTAATGATGTGAGAGTTTGACCATGAAGAAAGATGAAAGAGTTTGACTCTGCTGAAGAAGACTCTTGAGAGTTCCTTGGAGTGCAAGGAGATAAAACCAGTCAATCCTAAAGGAAATCAGTCTTGAATTTCCATTAGAAGGACTGATGCTGAAGCTGAAGCTCTGATACTTTGGCCACCTGATGCAAAAAACTGCTACATTTGAAAAGACCCTGATGTTGGGAAAGATTGAAGGCAGGAGGAGAAATATACTATGGAGGATGAGATCATTGGATGATATCACCAACTTGATGCACATGAGTTTGAGCTAGCTCTGGGAGTTGATGATGGACAAGGAAGCCTGGTGTGCTACAGTCCATGGAGTTGCAAATTGTCAGATACAACTGAGTGACTGAACTAAACAGAATCAAGCTTTCACTGGGGGATTTATTTATTCTTATTCTTATTCTTATTTTTTTTTTTTTTTTTGTCATCAGGGCCTAATTCCCAGGTTCACAAAAAGATGTTTCCCAGTAGTTTCAGAACTGTGTAAAGACACACCAAGAACACACTGTACTATTTTATGAAAAATAAGTCATGGGAGAGTGTTCTCTGAGTGTTGATTGCCATACCTCTAATTACCCAGATTCGATGAAAATGTACTGTCACATGATTTCCCAGAAAGAAGTGGCAAGCATCCTGTTTATTTCACAGAGCTCAGAAAATTGATGAAAGCTGTTCTTGTAACAAAGAAAAATGAACAAATATGTTTTTCTGGCAGGTTTAAGGCTACAATTATCCAGCATCCATGGGTGGAAAATATTGATTTTAACATAAGAACCCAATTTCCAGTTTCAAAAAGCATTGTCTCCTGGTTTTTTCAAAGTTGTGTAAAGACAAACCTATCACACAATGGACCATTCCATGAGAGAAGATGATGGGAGGGTGTTCTTTGAATGTTGAATGCCATATCTATTGATACTTTAATTATGTGAAATGGTATTTTCAGTTATGGAAGTTCCCAGAAAAAAACCATCAAGATACCTGATTATTTCAGAAAACTCAAAAACATGATAAAAGCTGTATTGTAGTAAAAGAAAAATGAATCAGAATTTTTTTCTTCCTGGTAGGTTTGAGGGGGCAATTATCCAGCTTTCACAGGTGGAAAAAACTTCTTCTAGTGTAATGTCCAATTTTTAAATTCTCATAAGAATTTTTCCTGGCTGTGCAGAGTTGTTTAAAGACATACTCGGACACACTGTACCATTTTATGAAAAAAGAACTCACCTGAGAGTGTTCTTTGAGTTTTGACTGACATACCTGTTTTTACCTTATTAGGTGTATCTGTTTTGTCAGATAACTTCGTAAGAAACAGTCGGAAGCATCCTTTTTATTTCATAATACTCAAAGTGCTGACCACAGCTGTGCTGTTATTATAATAAAGAGAAAATGAATCAGTGTGTTTTTCTGATAAGTTTAAGGTTGCAACTATCAATTTTTCCCTGGGGAAAAATACTTTTTTTTTTTTTTTGCCATCAGGCCATAATTCACAAGTTCACAAAAACATACTTCACAGCAGTTTCAGAGTTGTATAAAGACACACCTAGGGTGTAATGTACATTTTTAAGAGAAAAAACGTCAGGGAAGAGTGTTCTTGAGTGGTGACTACCATATATCTAGTTACCCTGATTAGGTAAAAATGTATGGTCAGATGATGTTCCAGCAAGAAGTAGCAAGCAGCCTGTTTCTTTTAAAAAACAAAACAAACAAACAAAAAAAATTGACCAGTACAGTTGTTTTAATTAAGAGAAAAATGAACCAGTTGTTTTTTTCTTCCCGATTTATGACTAATTTCAAAATACCCTGATGCTGGAAAAGATTGAGGGCAGGAGGAGAAGGGAATGACAGAGGATAAGATGGCTGGATGGCATCATTGACTCAATGGACATGGGTTTGGGTGGACTCCTGGATTTGCTGATGGACAGGGAGGCCTGGCGTGCTGTGGTTCATGGGATCACAAAGAGTCGGACACGACTGAGCGACTGAACTGAACTGAACTGAGGCTGCATGATCCAGCTTCCACAGGTGAAAAGTATTGCTTTTACCATAAGGGCCAAATTCCTAGGTTCACACAAATATTTTTCCTGACTTTTTCAAAATTGTGTAAAGACACACCTAGAACACTATGCACCATTCCACTAGAAATGATGTCAGGGTAGAGTGTTCTGTGATAAATCATTACCATATCAGTTCTTACTCTGATTTGGTGAAACTATACCATCAGATCACTTCCTAAAATGAAGGAGGAAACATCTGCATCCTTTTTATTTCAGAAAGCTCTAACTCATGAACAAGTCTGTTATTGTAATGCACAGTAAAAATGAACCAGTGTGTTTTTTGTGCCAAGTTTAAGGCTGCAACCATCCAGGTTTCACTGGAGAAATACTGCTTTTGAAATTAGGGCCAAATTCCCAGGTTAACAAAAGCATGTTTCTCTGGATATACAGAGCTGTGAAAAGACAGTTCTGAGACAAATGCACTGTTTCATGAGAAAAGATGTCAGGGGAGAGTGTTCTGTGAGTGTTGACTGCCATATCTGTTCTTACTCTGATTAGGTGAATCTGTACCGTCAGATCACTTCCCAACAAAAAGTCAGATGCAACGTGTTTAGTTCAGAAAACTCAAATTAATGATGTAAGGTATTGCTATAATGCAGAGAAAAATGAACCAGTGAGTTTTTCTGGCATATTTGAGGTTACAATTATCCAGTTTCTTAGGTGGAAAATATAGTTTTAATGATAAGGGCCCAATTCTTAGGTTCCCAAAAACATGTTTCCTGGTTTTTCAGAGTTGTATAAAGACACTCCTAGAACATACTGTATCATTCCATGAGAAAAAATTTCAGGGAAGAATGTTCTGACATACCAGGGGAGAGTGCTGACTGCCATACCTGTTGCTACTCTGATTAGGTAAAACTGTATTGTCAGATGACTTAGAAATAGCATTATTTTTATTTCAGAAACTCTAAAACATGAACAAAGCTGTTGTTGTAATGAAGAGAACAATAAACCAGTGTGATATTCTTGCAAGTTTAAGACTACAACTATCCAGTTTTCACAGTGGGAATATTCTTCTTTTGCCTTGAAGCCCCAGTTCTCAGGTTCACAAAAGCATGTTTCCTGCTGTTCAGAGTTGTGTAAAGACACATCTTGGAAACACTGTACCATTCCATGAGAAAAACTTCAGGCTAGACTTTTCCTTGAGTGGTGACTACCATAACCTGTTTTTATCTTGATTAGATGAAAATGTACTATCAGATGAATTCCCAGCAAGAAGTCCAAGGCATCATTTTTATTTCAGAACACTCAAAATAATGACGAAAGCTGCTGTTGTGATGAAGAGAAAAATGAATCAGTGTGTTTTTCTGGTAAGTGTAAAGCCACTACTACCAGGTTTCTCTGAGTGATAATATAATACTTTTTTTTTTTTTTTTTGGCATTAGGCTCCAATTTTGAGATTCACAAAAACATGTTTTCCCTGCAGTTTCAGAGCTGTGTTAAGACACTCTTAGGACAAAATGTACCAACCCATTAGAAAAAAAAAAAAGTAACTGTAGAGCTCTGTTAGTGTTGACTGCAATACCTGTTGTTATCCTGATTAGGTGAAACTGTACTGCCAGATGACATCCCAGCAATAAATGGCACGCAGCCTGTTTCTTTCAGAATATTGCAAAATTAGACCAGAACTGTTTCTGTAATGAAGACAAAAGTGAAACAGTGTGTTTTACCGCAATTTTGATGTTGCTACTATCCAACTTTCACAGTGGAAAATACTTGTTTTATCATCAGGCCCAAATTCCCAGGTTAAAAAACAAACAAGTAAACAAACAAGCAAACAAAAAACATATGTTTCCCTGCACTATCACAGCTTAGTAAAGACACACATAGGAAATATTATAATGTTTCATGATAAAAGAGGTCAAGGCAGAGTGTTCTTTGAGTTCTGACTGCCATACCTGCTATTACCCTGGTTAGATGAAATGGTACTATGAGGTGAGTTCCCAGCAAAAAGTGGCAAGCAGCTTGTTTCCTTCAGAAAACTCAAAAATTTGACCAACATTTAATTGAAATGAAGAGAAAAATAAACCAGTGTGTTTGTCTGGTGGGTTTGGGGCTGCTATTATCCAGCTTCCACAGGTAGAAAATATAGCTTTTACTGTAAAAACCCAATTGCCAGTTTCACATGAGCAGGTTTTCTGCCTATTTCAGAGCTGTGTCAAGACACCCCTAGGACACACTACACCATTTCATGAGGAAAACTGAGACTGTTCTGTGAGTGTTGACCCCTTACCTATTGTTACTCTGATTAGGTGAAACAGTAGAGTCCGAAGACTTCCCATCAGAATATAGAAACATCATTTTACTTCAGAAAATTCAAAATCATGACCAAAGTTGTGGTTGTATTGAAGTGAAAAATGAACCAGTGTGTTTTCCTAGCAAGTTTAAGGCTTCAACAATCCAGCTTTAACTGGGCAAAAATATTCTTGCCATCAGGACTCAATTACCAGGCTTACAAAAAACATATTTCCCTGTAGTTTCAGAATTCTGTAAAGATACTCTTAGAATACAGCGTACCATTTAATTAGAAAAGAGATCAGAGGAGAGTGTTTTTTTGAGAGTTGACAGCTATAACTGCTGTTACATTGATTAGATGAAATGGTTCGGTTCAGTTCAGTTCAGTTGCACAGTCATGGCTGACCCTTGGAGATCCATAAATTGCAGCACACCAGGCCTCCCTGTCTATCAAAAATTTCCGGATTTTACACAAACCCATGTACATTGAGATGGTGATGCATTCCAGACATCTCATCCTCTGTTGTCCCTTTCTCCATCTAACCCCAATCCCTCCCAGCACCAGGGTCTTTTCCAATGAGTCAGCTATTTGCATGAAGTGGCCAAAGTATTGGAGTTTCAGCTTCACCATCAGTCCTTCCAATGAACACTCCAGGACTGATCTCATTTAAGATGGACTGATTGGATCTGCTTGGTGTCCAGGGGACTTTCAAGAGTCTTCTCCAACACTACAGTTCAAAAGCATCAATTCTTCGACACTCAGCTTTCTTCACAGTCCAACTCTCACATCCATACATGACCACTGGAAAAGTCATAGACTTGACAGGATGGAACTTTGTTGGCAAAGTAATGTCTCTGCTTTTTAATATGCTATCTAAGATGGTCATAACTTTCCTTCCAAAGAATAAGCATCTTTTAATTTCATNAGCATCAATTCTTCGACACTCAGCTTTCTTCACAGTCCAACTCTCACATCCATACATGACCACTGGAAAAGTCATAGACTTGACAGGATGGAACTTTGTTGGCAAAGTAATGTCTCTGCTTTTTAATATGCTATCTAAGATGGTCATAACTTTCCTTCCAAAGAATAAGCATCTTTTAATTTCATTACTGCAATCACCAGCTGTGGTGGCTGTGGAACTCCTGAAAATAAAGTCTGACACTGTTTCCATTGTTTCCCCATCTATTTCCCATGAAGTGATGGGACCAGGTGCCATGATATTAGTTTTCTGAATGTTGAGCTTTAAGCCAACTTTTTCACTCTGCCCTTTCAGTTTCATCAAGAGGCTTTTTAGTTCCTCTTCACTTACTGCCATAAAGGTGGTGTCATCTGCATATCTGAGGTTATTGATATTTCTCCCAGCAATCTTGATTCAGCTTGTGCTTTTTCCGGCCCAGCATTTCTCATGATGTACACTGCATAGTAGTTAAATAAGCAGGGTAACAATATACAGCCTTGACGTACTCCTTTTCCTATTTGGAACAAGTCTGTTGTTTCATGTTCAGTTCTAACTGTTGCTTCCTGACTTGCATTCAGATTTCTCAAGAGGCAGGTCAGGTGGTCTGGTAGTCAAGAGGCTTTTTAGTTCCTCTTCACTTACTGCCATAAAGGTGGTGTCATCTGCATATCTGAGGTTATTGATATTTCTCCCAGCAATCTTGATTCAGCTTGTGCTTTTTCCGGCCCAGCATTTCTCATGATGTACACTGCATAGTAGTTAAATAAGCAGGGTAACAATATACAGCCTTGACGTACTCCTTTTCCTATTTGGAACAAGTCTGTTGTTTCATGTTCAGTTCTAACTGTTGCTTCCTGACTTGCATTCAGATTTCTCAAGAGGCAGGTCAGGTGGTCTGGTAGTCCCATCTCTTTCAGAATGTTCCACAGTTTATTGGGATCCACACAGTCAAAGGTTTTGGCATAGTCAATAAGGCAAGATTTTTTTTTGGAACTCTCTTGCTTTTTCCATGATCCAGCGGATGTTGGCAATTTTTTTTTTTTAACTGTTTAAAACCGTTACCTTTAATTACATGTTATCCAATCACTTTTGGCATCTTATTCATATTTATGCTTTTCCCGGGATTTCTACATGATCATAATACCTACTAACAATCTTAACTAATCAGTGCAGTAAAAATAATAAGTTATCACATTTTGAATGACAGTATTTCCCTTTCTAATTGAAATAATTAATAAGATCATTCATCAAATCTCCCTTCTTATATTCAACTTCAATACACATTCACCACCATATGGATTTAACTATTTTCCTTTTCTTGTTCACTGAAAATGTTTTTACACATACTTTTAAATATGTATTGCCCTTTCCTGGATCACTTAAGTTCTTACATATGGAGATAACCATTTCCAGGTGAAATGTATGCAGGAAGAACGGCAACTAATCCAGAACTTGGATTCCTAAGTTTCAAAAATCAAAGATTCTGTTATTTGACAGAGACTCTATGTTAGCTGTCATTTGCGTTAAGGCCTTTGTCCTACTACTAGACCAACTCCTGAGGGTTTGAAAATACAGGAAAATGTGGTTCTGTTTTTGGTAGCTTGTCAGTGTTTGCATGCAAGTGGAACAAGACTATGATTATAGGTTATAAGAATTTTTAAGATGCTTAAAATGCAAATACTTCTTTTATTTTAGTAAGCATATATTCTTCCCTAAATAGATTCAAATTATGAGCTTAAAACTAATGACAATGACTTCAAATCAATGTAAAATATATCCCTTGTAATATAGATGGAAAAAATTAATATGGTGAAAAGGTTAATTAGTGGTCTTTGGATTCACACTATTTTCTTTCATTCTGATATGCATTCCCAAGTTTTCTGAAGTTGGTAAAAGGGTTGCTATAACATTTTCTATCCAACATTTCTATTAGTAAAATAAAGCATGTTTCTCTGCAGTATATTAGTTCATCTGGACTACCATAACAAAGTCCCCCAAACAGGTGGTTTAAAATAATGGAAAGATTTTCTATCATGGTCCCTGAGGACATAGTGGAAATCAAGATGCCGTCCAGGTTGGTTCTTTCTGGAAGCTGCGATTGGATATCTGTTCCATGACTCTCTCCGGCCTTCTGGTGGACGCTGACGATCCCTGACATTTGTTGGCTTGTACCACTCCAATCTCTGTCTTCACTGTCCCCTGGCCTTCCTCTCCTTGTCTCTCCATGTATCAGTCCTCTTCTCATAAGGGCACTGGTCCTGGGATTTAGGGCCGGCTCCTGACCAGCATGACTTCATCCTAACTACTCTTGTAACCATTTTATTTACAAGTAAGATCACATTCTGAGGTTCTAAATGGACATACATTCTGCAGGAACTGTTCAACCCACTCTGGCTTTCTGTCAGAGAGTTTTTTCACTGTGACGGGATAATCCACATGGGACTTGGTGATTCATTAATTAACTATGCTATTCTGTATCCTGGGATAAAACAGTTAATTTACTTAAATTTAAAGCATCAATGTTTCTATTTATAAATGTGGAGGCTAATAACGTCTATATGTACTGTAGGTCTTAAAAATGTTGTGCAATATAGAAATTTACAGCTATTTTGACTAAGGACGTTCAATAACATAATATTGTTAGAATAAGAACAAACCTCAAGTCTGCTGGTAATCTGTTGTGTGACCTTGGGCAAGTCACCTGCCTGTATAAAGACTGTATGATTCATACATAAAATAAAGAGGTTGAACTCGAGTCATAGATCAAAAATCGGTAGCCCATTTTTCAGTTTGACCTATATACATATCTTATATGAACAGCAGAATAATTTTAAAATAATGAATCTGATTGCTTTTATGCAAAATTATTACTCTCTAACTAATCATGGTCCTTATTGCTTCTTAAAATGTCAAATTGGCTATTTCCTAGATCTTTGTGACCCCTGAAGACATATGAGTTTCCAGCCCTAAAGTTTCCTAACTTACAGTCTCATGATTCCTAAGTCATAGATTTACTTTCAGAGGGATAAAGTCACATTCTATAACACCTTCAAAAATGTTATAAATTCATTTGACTCCTTAAAGGACAGCTATTTAATAGGTATTAAATACTATTATGCTTCAATCTCTTTCTTACTGCTTGAAGTACCACTGTGTATTAAGTGGACATCTGCATTTAGCTTTCCATTATGACTTCTAGATTATTTCTTTGAGAGGTTAAAACTAATTCAGCTCCTATCAGTGGATATGAGGAGGCACAATCGCCTCTGCCCAAGGACACTCATGTAAATCAAATGTTAATTTCATCTCTGCAAGGTGCCATTAAAACAGCAATAAGCTGTCTGCCCACATTTCAGCTTTGTGAAGACAACATGCATTTAAATACTCTTTTTTATATCCTTGGCCTTCTGCTCACTAGAGAAATTTCTATTCAGGAGCATTTTTACTGCCAAAGTCTGTCCATCTTCTCTCTTCAAAGTAATTTTCAGTCCAAGGAAAAGTCTTAATTGGTACTGACATCCAGACCAGTAGTTGATATCTATATTCTAAATGCTAATAAAGTTGAATATCTTACCTACAAAGGGGTTTTACATACAAAGTTAATTTCAGATGTAAAATTGTCCTTTAAGGAAGGAATGAGCTCTGCATGCCATAAAGATGCTTGGGGTCTAGCAGAAGAGACAAATAAATGGTTGTAGACATATTTATTACATTAGAGTTGAAATAAGTATTGTGATAAAAATTATGTTTTTCATGAGAAAACCTTTTCCCAAGCCTGAACTCAAAAGAAACCTTTGTGGAAAAGGAGATTTTTCTTTTAATTTGATTTAAAAAGAGAGTGTTTGCTATTCCAAGAATAAAATGTCTGGGGAGTCAGCTTCCCTATCCTAGACTATCTCTCTGTTTAACTGAGCCTCTGGATTGCCTGTATCCTTAGAAGGATTGCTAAGGCTTGACACTAGGCAGGAAGCTGGATAATATCTGTCACTGTGTCTGCCTTCTAACTTCCTTACAGAATAAAATCTATTCTTTTCTGAAAGAGGATACCATAGTCCAGGGCCTTTACAATGTTTTATACACAATGTCCACCATTCAAGCAAAATTATCAGACATATTAGGAGGTAAAGAGACATAACTGAGAAAACAAAATGATATGGTAACAAAAATTTGAAACAAATCCATTGGAAATATACTGGTATACATTGTACAGTAATAGCATAGATATCTTGTTCAGTTGTTCAGTTGTATCTGACTCTTTTGCAGCCCCATGGACTGCAACATGCCAGCCTCCCTGTCCTTCACCATCTCCCGGAGCTTGCTCAAGCTCATGTCCATTGAGCTGGTGATGCCATCCAACCATCTCATCCTTTGTCATCGCCTTCTCCTGCCTTCTATTTTTCCCAGCATCAGGGTCTTTTCCAGTGAGTCAGCTCTTCACATCAGGTGGCCAAAGTATTGGAGTTTCATGGAAATAAAGGTGCTGATAATATTCAAGAATATATATGACAACATGAAATAATTTACAGGAAAACTGGGAAAATTCTTAAATTATTGAACAATACAAAGGTTTTACAATAGAAGAAAAAGAAGAAAAGTGATGATTGTTGACTGAAACATATCAGTATAACTTATCTACACTGGGGCAATGTGGGAAAAAGAGAAAATAGAGAAAAGAACAGAAAAGATGTAGAATTCATAGAGAGAAGTGCATATACACATACATGCAACCTACATGAACAACACTCTTGGTTAAAAAAAAAGAAGGAAGAAAGCTATGTACATCATAATGAAGTGGCTGAAAACTGAAGATTTAGAAGTCAAAAAAGCAGCCGAAGGGGGGAAAAAAATACAAATCAACTTTAAAGTTGTAACAGGAGAAAAAAAAAATGACTGGATGATTTTTCCACAAAGTAAAAGTAGCAGGAAGAAATACATTTCAGAATTCTCAAAGAAGATAGTCAGTGGCATGGAATCCTGTGTTGAGTGAAAATTCTTCCAAAATTGAGGTAAAGGAGAAACATTTCATGAGGAGCAAAAGCTGAGTGAATTTGTCATATCAATTGTACTGAAAAAATGCAAATGAATACACTTCAAGGAGAAGGAAGTTATTCTTAGAAAGAAGCACAAAAATGCAGAATGAAACAAACAATCTTGCAAAGAGGAAATAGGATGATGAGTTAAAGAAAAGTATGTGCAGACTGAAAGAATAGTAATAACATCTTGTGAAATTTGAAATATATGTACCAATTAAGTCCACTTATTTGCTGCAAAAGGGTAAGTGGTAAATAGACATAAAAAGTTCTAAGGTTTTTGCAACGTTTTAGAAATGTAAAAGTTCTGATTTAGTTAAGATGTCACTATACCAAGGATTTAGGTTGGGTTCTCTTTGCTAACCACTGAAAGAATAATAAACTATGTATAACTAAAATCCAATAGTTGAGAAAGATTTTTAAAAACCCCAGTGAAGCCAAGATAGAAGAAAACGGAGCTCAGAACAGCCAGGGTAAACAAAAAAGCAAATAGTAAACTGACAGCCATAAAATCACAACAGTAATTTTGCACAGTAACTACAAGAAATATAATTGCATTAAGTATGTCAATCAAATATGTTAGCCCTCTAAAAATCAATATGATACTTATAATAAAAGTAAAACATCATTGAATGTTGCTGTTCAGTTGCTAAGTCATGTCCGAAAGTCACGTCCGACCCTTCGCAGCCCCATGGACTGCAGAATGCCAGGCTTCCTTCTCCTCCACTATATCCGGGAGTTTGCTCAGGTTCATGTCCATTGAGTTGGTGATGCTACTTAACCATCTCATCCTCTGCTGACCTCTCCTCCTTTTGCCTTTAATGTTTCACAGCATCAGAGTATTTTCCAATGAGTTGGCTCTTTATATCAGGTGGACAAACTATTGGAGCTTCAGCTTTAGCATCAGTGCTTCTAATGAATGGTGGTGGTGGTGATTTAGTTACGAAGCCTTGTCCAACTCTTGTGACCCCATGGACTGTAGCCCTCCAGGCTCCTCTGTCCATGAGATTCTCCAAGCAAGAATACTGGAGTGGGTTGCCATTTCCTTCTCCAGGGATCCTCTCCACCCAGGAATTGAACCCAGGTCTCCTGCAATGCAGGCAGATTCTTTCCTGACTGAATTATTTTTAAAGAAGCAACTATCTAATGCATATTAAGGGTTAATTTCCTTTAAGATTGACTGGTTTGGCTATGTACTCTGTATATATGTCACATAAACAGGGTGACAATATATGGCCTTGTTATACTCCTTTCCCAATTTTGAGCCAGTCCTTAGTTCCATGTAAGTGTCTACCTCTTGCTTCTTGCTGGCACACGGGTTTCTCAGAAGACAGGCAAGGTGGTCTGGTAGTCCTATCTCTTGAAGAATTTTCCACAGTTTTTTGTGCTCCACACAGTCAAAGGCTTTCTTGTAGTCAATTAAGCAGAAGTAGATGGTTTTTTTTCTGGAATTCTTTTGCTTTTTCTATGATCCAAAGGATGCTGACAATTGGATCTCCAGTTTCTCGACCTTTTTCGAACACAGTTTATACGTCTGGAATTGAATTGAATCATCTTTGGATATTGAGACATAAAAAGTCTAGATATGAAGAAAATTCATAAAGATTTAGATAAATGTAGAACCCACATTGGTGTCATGAGAGCTAGATGTGTATGATATGAATAATATATGCACACATATACATTTTGGGCTTTCTTCGTAATTCAGTCAGTAAAGAATCCGCCTGCAAGGCAGAAGACCCAAGTTCTATCCCTGGCTTGGGTAGTTGGCCTGGAGATGGAAGTGACAACCCACTCCAGCATTCTTGCCTGGGAAATCATTGGCCAGAGGAGACTGTCTGGCTACAGTCCATGGGGTCGCCATTAGCTGGACACGACTTAGTGACTAAACCACCACATATATATTTTAACCTGTGCTGTGTTGTCCAGCTCTTTGCAACCACATGGACTATAGCCCACCAGGCTCTTCTGTCTGTGGGGATTCTCCAGGCAAGAATACTGGAATGGGTTGCCATGCCTTCCTCCAGGGCATCTTCCCAACCCAGGGATCATATCCAGCTCTTCTGTATTGCAGACAGATTCTTTACCGCCTGAACCACCAGGGAAGCGCATATTTTAACCTAATATTCAAATATTATAGCACCTCAAAATTAGTAAAATGAACTCACACCATACTTCAAAAAACTTTACATTACCCAGTGGATTTATTGGAAACAAATGCTGACTCTCAATGGACTAAATTTATTTTTTAATGAGTTAGTTAAAAGATAATAAACCACATTTCTCCAAAATAGAAGGAAACATAAAAGATAAGTGTAAAAATGAATGGAACAGAAGACAAGTGCACAACGTAGAGAATCTACAAAGCCTAAAGCTTTTGTTTTTGAAAAAAAAATTAATAAAATTAATAAATCTCTAAATAGCAAAGTGGATATCTCTATAGTGTTCACTGATATAAAAAGAAAAATAGATATTGATGAAAATTTAGACAGACACAACCTTTCAAAACAGAAATGGGAAGAAGAAATTTATGTAGTTGTATATTCTTGCTGGGAAGTCCCATGGACAGAGGAGCCTGGCAGGCTACAGTCCATGGTCTCATAAAAGAGTCTAATATCACTTAGCAACTAAACAAGAATAACAACAAAACTTGTATGTATTTATTTTTATTTTTTAACATAAATTTTTAAATTTTAGTTAGAAGCTAATTACTTTACAACATTGGTATTGGTTTTGCCATACATTGACATGATTCTGCCATGGATATACATGGGTTCCCCATCCTGAACCCCCTCCCACCTCCCTCCCCGTACCATCCCTCTGGGTCATCCCAGTGCATCAGCCCCAGGCAGCCTGTCTCATGCATCGAACCTGGACTGGCAATCTGTTTCACATAAGATAATATACACGTTTCAATGCCATTCTCCCAAATCGTCCCACCCTCTCCTTCTCCCACAGAGTCCAAAAGACTGTTCTATACATCTGTGTCTCTTTTTCTGTCTCACATACGGGGTTATCATTACCATCTTTCTAAATTCCATATATATGTGTTAGTATACTGTATTGGTGTTTTTCTTTCTGACTTACTTCACTCTGTATAATAGGCCTCAGTTTCATCCACTTCATTAGAACTGATTCAAATGTATTCTTTTAATGGATGAGTAATACTCCATTGTGTATATGTACCACAGCTTTCTTATCCATTCATCCGCTGATGGACATCTAGGTTGCTTCCATGTCCTGGCTATTATAAACAGTGCTGCGATGAACATTGAGGTACATGTGTCTCTTTCAATTCTGGTCTCGTCAGTGTGTATGCCCAGCAGTGGGATTGCTGGGTCATATGGCAGTTCTATTTCCAGTTTTTTAAGGAATCTCCACACTGTTCTCCATAGTGGCTGTATTAGTTTGCATTCCCACCAACAGTGTAAGAGGGTTCCCTTTTCTCCACACCCTCTCCAGCATTTATTGCTTGTAGGCTTTTGGATCGCAGCCATTCTGACTGGAGTGAAATGGTACCTCATTGTGGTCTTGATTTGCATTTTTCTGATAATGGGTGATGTTGAGCATCTTTTCATGTGTTTGTTAGCCATCTGTATGTCTTCTCTGGGGAAATGTCTGTTTAGGTCTTTGGCGCATTTTTTGATTGGGTCATTTATTTTTCTGGAATTGAGCTGCAAGCGTTGCTTGTATATTTTTGAGATTAATTCTTTGTCAGTTGCTCCATTTGCTATTATTTTCTCCTAATCTGAAGGCTGTCTTTTCACCTACAGCAAAACTTTTAAAGCCTGGGATACATGATAGAAAACAGTAACATAAATAAGCTGAACTTTTCAATGGAGTTTTCCCAACATATAAGCCTAAATCCTGACGTCTTTTCAGTGGATTCACATATAACTAAAGAATAATGCTAATTTTTTTAAAAAAGATGAAAAATTTTATAGTTTATAAACCCGAGATAACCTTAATCCCAAATCTTGAAAATAGTATATAAGAAAATACTTACAGACTGATCTCTTTCAAGAAACAAATGCAAAAAGTCTTGGATAATAATAGCCATTTTAATTCAACAATAGAGAAAGGAAAGTGCATCAAATGAAGCTGGATATATTACTGAAACACAATATTAACTTACCATTTGAAAAATTAATTTTTCACATTTACAAAATTAAGGTGAAAATCATGTATCATTTCAGATACAGAAAATTTGTTTCATAATATTCAGTACTCATTTATAATAAACAAATCTCCTAGAAACCTATAAGTAACAGAAAATATTATGAATGTGATGACTACCTACACCAAATTTATACCATTTTACTCTGTGATCTTTCCCTTGAGATAAAGATTGAGACTAGGATGCTCTAAGACCCCAGTTCTATTGAGCATGCCCTGGAGACTTGGAAACAATACACAAAGGGATGGGTTCAGTTCAGTTCAGTTCAGTTCAGACATGCCCGACTCTGCGACCCCATGGACTGCAGCACGCCAGGCCTCCCTGTCCATCACCAACTCCCCAAGTTTACTCAAACTCATATCCATTGAGTCGGTAATGCCAATCAACCACCTCATCCTCTGTTGCCCCCTTCTCTTCCTATCTTCAGTCTTTCCCAGCATCAGGGTCTTTTCAAATGAGTCAGTTCTTTGCATCAAGTGGCTAAAGGGATGAGATTAAAGGCTAAAAATCAGACAGGGAGGCTCTAAGAGAGATCTTTCTTAAAAAAAAAAAAAAACTAATCTGATTAAATCTCTACTTATTCAAAACCTTTCAGTGGGTTAAATTTAAGCTCCTTAGCCTGTTATCCACTGCCCTTCTTGATCTGAGAATTATTTACCTCTCTTGACACTCCTGAGGAAGCTAAAGCAGCTGGATTGTGATCCACTTCTCCTGGGGTCCAGTGCTAATGGAGTAAAGAAGAGAGACTCACCAGCCTAATCGTGTCCACACGACTGCTGGCTGCTACTGCTGCTGCTAAGTCGCTTCAGTCGTGTCCGACTCTGTGCGACCACATAGATGGCAGCCCACCAGGCTCCCCTGTCCCTGGGATTCTCCAGGCAAGAACACTGGAGTGGGTCGCCATTTCCTTCTCCAGTGCATGGAGTGGGGTGTCAATGATTACTGGACCTCCAGGTAAATGGTCAACTAATGTTTTTAAAGAGAAGGATTTTTATCCATGAAATATTCTTAACAAGATATCTTTGTTCAAAAATTGTTTATGGTCATTAACACACTCAGAATCCATGATTTTAGTACTTATTCTCCCTGGAAAAAATCATAGAAGCTTTTTCATAATCTCACCTCTCCCCATGATGTAGGTTAATAACCTATGTAGCTCATTTATTGACCTTATCCACACTGGTCCAGAAAGTGCATGTCCAGTGTAAGGATGAAGAATTTGGGGGTGCCACCATCAATATTCCAGGCCTTTGTACTTGACTTAATCTCTTGATAGCTTATGTCCTTGAAAGTATTGATAAAACTTGATAAGAGCTAACTAAGGGTCTGTTTCATATAGCAATAATTTTGCAAACCTATCCATTATGATAGTTTACAGGTCTTTGCTTAGTGGTGCTGTGACACTTGGCATATTGACACAGAAGATAAGATCTTTGCTATTTTTTTTTAATGGAACTCTAAGCTAGGGGAGGTGAAGATAAACAAGTAAATTTTAAAAACATTAACGTAATTTCAAATAGTATTAAATACTAGAAGACAATTACACAGAGAGTACTTTTGGCAGGGAATATATTAGGTAGGGAGAAAAATAAATGGGCATTTTAAAGGATGATTTTGAGCAGAGATTTCAATAATTTTTATATGAGATACTTAAAATGATTTCAGTGAAGGATGAAAGAGGTGAAAATTAAAGGAGTGCTGCAAAGCTTTTTGATGAATTGAATATGGATATGAAAGAGAACTCAAGGCCAATTCCTGTGTTTGAGATTGAGTAATTGAGTAAATGGTAAGATTATTAATTGAAATGAGTAGAATTAAAGAGGTACAAGTTTGGGAGATGGGGTTGAAGTAAGGATTGCAAGTTATTTGATGTTAAGTTTGAAATACCTAACTGCCATAGAAGAGGAGATCTTGAGTAGGAAATTGAATGGATATGCCTGGAGCTCAGGGGAGAATTCTCATTTGAATTTATTAATTTAAGAGTCATCAGCATATAGATACTATTTAAAGCAAGGGGACTGGATAAAATTAACCAGGCAGAGTTTTCACATGAACAAGAGAGGAAGACCAAAGACTAAATCCTGGGTCACTCAGATATTTGAAGCATAAGAAAAGCCAAGAGATCATGGTATGCTGGAAGACAAATAAGAGAGACATGCTTTAAGAAGGAAGGAGATAAAACTTGACAAATTGCTGAGCATTTAAAATGAAGACCAGGAATCACTGGACTTGGCAAATTGGATATTGACCTTGCAGAAGGGGTTTATGAGTCCCAAGGAAAAGCGCCTAATTGGAATATGCTCAAGAGGACAGAAAGTGAGTGAGAGGGTATCCCATGTCTAGAGTCCTTTAGCTGTAAGGGGCTGCAGACAAGGGAGGTAGCAACTGGGGCAGCACCTACATTTGTGCATGTGTTAACAGAAGTGATCCACGTAAGTAAGAATGTTGGTAGTTCTTAGAAAAGGTAAGCGTTAGGAGAATAAAAGAATTTTCTGTTCACAGACTAATTGGAGTAAGATCTGGACTACAAGTTAGGGTATAGACTTGGAAAGAGAGGAAGCTGTTGGTCAGTTTTAACCAGAGAACACTTCAACAGAAGGAGAGACATAGAGACACATTAAGGGCCTTCTTGGTTGCTCAATGGTAAAGAATCTGCTTGCAGTGCAGGAGACGCAGGTTCTATCTCTGTGTCTGGATGACCGCATGGAGAAGGAAATGGCAGCCCACTCCATTATTCTTACCAGGAGAATCCCATGCATAGAGGAGCCTCGTGGGCTACAGTTTATAGGATCACAAAGAGTCAGATATGACTGAGCATGCATGGGTGCAGATGTACATTTATTGGTAGGAAGATGAGGTAGATATCTTTCAATCACCTTATTTTCTAAGATAATTAGGAAATAAAGCCATATTTGAGAGGGACAAGTAGACAGGGAGTATTGAAAGCTTAATGACATAAGAAAAGATATTTAAAATTTATTTTAGTTAGATAGCAGAAAAGGCAATGGCACCCTACTCCAGTACTCTTCCCTGGAAAATCCCATGGGTGGAGGAACCCTAATAGTTCAGTTTGTAAAGAATCCACCTGCAATGCAAGAGAGCTCAGTTCGATTCCTGGGTTGGAAAGATCCACTAGAGAAAGGATAGGCTACCCACTCTAGTATTATTGGGCTTTCCTTGTGGCTCAGCTGGTAAAGAATCCACCTGCAATGCAGGAGACCTGGGTTCAATCACTGGGTTGGGAAGATCCCCTGGAGAATGGAAAGGCTACCCTCCAGTATCCTGGCCTGGAGAATTCCATGGCCTGTATAATCCATGGGGTCCTAAAGAGTCAGACATGACTGAGTGACTTTCACTTTCACTTTGGTTAGATGCAGCATTTCCAGGGAAACTCTACTAATATTGCCAACTAGTGCTGAGGACCCAGAGAAGGCAGTGGCACCCCACTCCA
>SJYX01007302.1:102813-174946 GCA_006410675.1 Oreotragus oreotragus | reverse complement strand
TCTGGAGAAGCCTTACAAATAGCACTGAAAAGAAGAGAGGCGAAAAGCAAAGGAGAAAAGAAAAGATATAAGCATCTGAATGCAGAGTTCCAAAGAATAGCAAGAAGAGATAAGAAAGCCTTCTTCAGCAATCAATGCAAAGAGATAGAGGAAAACAACAGAATGGGAAAGACTAGAGATCTCTTCAAGAGAATTGGAGATACCAAGGGAACATTTCATGCAAAGATGGGCTTGATAAAGGATAGAAATGGTATGGACCTAACAGAAGCAGAAGATATTAAGAAGAGGTGGCAAGAATACACAGAGGAACTGTACAGAAAAGATCTTCACGACCCAGATACTCATGAGGATGTGATCACTAATCTAGAACCAGACATCTTGGAATGTGAAGTCAAGTGGGCCTTAGAAAGCATCACTAAGAACAAAGCTAGTGGAGGTGATGGAATTCCCGTTGAGCTGTTTCAAATCCTGGAAGATGATGCTGTGAAAGTGCTATCCTCCTAATCAACTGTTAAAATAAAGGCAATACATTCTTTATTTAGAGTATGCCTTCTCTAAAATCTTCATCTTGTGTTAACAGTTGAGAGATCATGTGTATACCACTGAGAAGAAAGGAAACAACTGAAAACAAAAAAATAAGACATAAATACCATAAAACAGAAACCTCCTTTTCTTTACTTCCTTGTACCATTTCCAGGCATTTCTCAGCCCCATGGCGTTTGCAGACCTTTCCTATCAGCTTTAAACTTTCCTCCTCTCCAGTAAACTCTTCTGTATTTTTGCCTAAAATACCGCTTCCTTGAGGCAGTTGTGCTGGCTGCCCCAGGCTACTACATTTGCAAACTTTAATCAGTTCAGTGATTCACTAGTGTCCAACTCTTTGCAACCCCATGGACTGCAGCTCTCCAGGCCTCGCTCTCTGTCACCACCTCCTGGAGTTGCTCAAACTCATGTCCATCGAGTTGGTGATGCCATTCAACCGTCTCATCTTCTGTTGACCCTTCTTCTCCCGCCTTCAATCTTTCCCAGAATCGGGGTCTTTTCAAATGATTCAGTTTCTTCACATCAGGTGGCCAAAGTATTGGAGTTTCAGCTTCCACATCAATCCTTCCAGTGAATATTCAGGACTGATTTCCTTTAGGATGGACTGGTTGGATCTCCTTGCAACCCAAGAGTCTTCTCTAAGACCACAGTTCAAAAGCATCAATTCTTCAGCGCTCAGCTTTTTTTATAGTCCAATTCTCCAACATCCATATATGACTACTGGAAAAGCCATAGCTTTGACTAGGCCAAACTTTGTTGACAAAGTAATATCTCTGCTTTTTAATATGCTATCTAGGTTGATCATAAATTTTCTTCCAAGGAGCAAGTGTCTTTTAATTTCTTGGCTGCAGTTACCATCTGCAGTGATTTTGGAGCCCAAGAAAATAAAGTCTGTCACTGTTTCCACTGTTTCTCCATCAGTTTGCCATGAAGTGATGGGACTAGATGCCATGATCTTAGCTTTCTGAATGTTGAGCTTAAAACCAACTGTTTCACTCTTCTTTCACTTTCATCAAGAGGCTCTTTAGTTCTTCACTTTCTGCCATAAAGGTGTTGTCTTCGGCATATCTGAGGTTATTGATATTTCTCCTGGAAATCTTGTATCCAGCTTGTGCTTCATCCAGTCCAGCATTTCTTATGATGTACTTTGCATAGCAGTTAAACAAGCGGGGTGACAATATACAGCCTAGATGTACTCCTTTCCCAATTTGGAAACAGTCTGTAGTTTCATGTCCGGTTTTAACTGTTGCTCTTGCTGCTGCTGCTAAGTCGCTTCAGTCGTGTCTGACTCTGCATGACCCCATAGATGGCAGCCCACCAGGCTCCCCCATCCCTGGGATTTTCCAGGCAAGAACACTGGCGTGGGTTGCCATTTCCTTCTCCAATGCATGAAAGTGAAAAGTGAAAGTCAAGTTGCTCAGTCGTGTCTGACTCTTGACCTGCATACAGATTTCTCAGCAGGCAGGTCAGGTAGTCTGGTATTCTTATCTCTTTAAGAATTTTCCACAGTTTGTTTTGATCCACAAAATCAAAGTCTTTGGCCTAGTCAATAAAGGAGAAATATATGTTTCTCTGGAATTCCCTTGCTTTTTTGGTGATCCAGTGGATGTCGGTGATTTGATCTCTGGTTCCTCTGCCTTTTTTAAAACCAACTTGAACATTTGGAAGTTCATGGTTCATCCTGCTGAAGCCTGGCTTGGAGACTTTTGAGATTACTTTGCTAGCGTGTGAGATGAGTGCAGTTTGAGAATTCTTTGGCATTGCCAAACTTTCATTGAGCTGTGATAATCTCCTCACAGAATCTGAGTCTGTAATTGGATATTCTTTGATCTGATTATTTGATTATCTCCCTCACCACTCTATAATAAAGGATCACGGCTTTCCATTTAACTCATATCATTAGCACACTGCCTGGCACATAATTGTCAATAAATCATTCTTGATTGAATTGATACATTAATGAATGATTCAAAGTTTTAACTGGATGCCTATTTGAACAATCAAGGAAAAACTATTCAAATAACTTGAGATAGTTCAGACACTCAAAGTTTTTTTTTTTGTTTTTTTTGTTTTTTTTTTTACTTTACAGTACTCTACTGGTTTTGGCATACATTGACTAGGAAATGAATCGCCAGTCTGAGTTCAGACACTCAAAGTTTTTAAGACACTTTTTCTCTCTCTTTGGAATATTATTATACTTATTCTTAAAAATTCATATTAAATAGCATCTTCTATCATAAAGTCACTGAAAGTTTAGGATTGTTTGTTAAACAACATTATTGCAGAAATAGCTAACTAATGAAACTCTTAACTCTTTAACCCAATCACATGACCAGGGGGTCAAAGTAACCAGATTTGGTCTCTAGGGATACTAATACATGTAAATAATTATTTGCTCATATTTCACAGCTACAGTAAATATTTTGCTTTGTGTAATGGTGTATTCTCTAAAGGCATTTTTAAATGATTAAAACAAATTAAAAAAAACTTTTTGAATATTGGATAAGTAGCATTGTTTGCTCTTCCAATGCAACTTCAAAGCTAATTATTCCACCCCTTCTCCTAAACCCAAGAGCCAAGAAAGAAATCTTGTTCTTACAAGATTTCATATTTATTTTTAGTATTAAGCTACAGAAAATGACAGACATAAAGAATTATTAGTCACTGTATTCAAATCTATTTTGTATCACTTATTAACCAAAGTTCTGTATGATGTAGGTTTTGAATAACAGTTATCTTTTTCTTTTAATCCAACGAAGCATTTCTCTGCATAAAAAATAAATTGAATCTAAAGGCCAGAAAGTAGCATCAAAATGGTATCAATGGGATATAACCAGTAAAATTATTCTGCTTTCCATCGATAATAAAAATCATTTTGTTAAGAAAGACCTGAGTTCTTGGTAGGTGTTAAATATCCATGATATGAAAAAGAATAATGCTGTTCATTGATGTAGGTGAGATATCAGTTGAGGGATCCCTAAGAAGTGACTGCCTGTCACATACTTTGACTAAATGGTAATAGAGAATGTTTCTCCACTTCTTCTGTCTTTGCATCACTAGCTGGGAGTCTGTGGCTATCGGACACAAAAGAATATAGTATTGTGCTATGAATCTTTCACACCAGACATTTATGACTTGTTTGTCCACTGGACTGCAAGGAGATCCAACCAATCCATTCTGAAGATCAGCCCCGGGATTTCTTTGGAAGGAATGATGCTAAAGCTGAAACTCCAGTACTCTGGCCACCTCATGCGAAGAGTTGACTCATTGGAAAAGACTCTGATGCTAGAAGGGATTGGGGGCAGGAGGAGAAGGGGATGACAGAGGATGAGACGGCTGGATGGCATCACTGACTTCATTGACGTGGGTCTGAGTGAACTCCAGGAGTTGGTGATGGACAGGGAGGCCTGGCATGCTGCGATTCATGGGGTCGCAAAGAGTCAGACACAACTGAGCAACTGAACCGAACTGAACTGTTCTGGCATAGTTTTTAATTCATTTAAATAAGTGGATATTTATAATATAAAAATAATAAACAATATTTAAGATGCTTGCTCTTTGGAAGAAAAGCTAAGACCAACTTAGACAGCATACTAAAAAAACAGAGACATTGCTTTGCCAACAAATGTCTGTCTAGTCAAAGCTATGGTTTTTCCAGTTGTCATGTATGGATGTGAAAGTTGGACTATAAAGAAAGCTGAGCACCAAAGAATTGATGCTTTTAACTGTGGTGTTTTAGAAGACTCTTGAGACTCCCTTAGGCAGCAAGGAGATCCAACCAGTCCATCCTACAGGAAATCAGCAGTCCTGAATATTCATTGGAAGGACTGATGCTGAAGCTGAAACTCCAATACTTTGGCCACCTGATGCAAAGAACTGACTCATTTGAAAAGACCCTGAAGCTGGGAAAGATTGATGGCAGGAGGAGAAGAGGCTGACAGAAGATGAGATGGTTTGATGTCATCACTGACTCAACAGATATGAATTTGAGTAAGCTCTGGGAGTTGGTGATGGAGAGGGAGGCTTGGCAAGCTGCAGTCCATGGGGTCACAAAGAGTTGGACATGACTGACCAACTGAATTGAACTGATTATTTTAATTCATTTATTCATTTCTCATAGGCCTAGCACATCAGTAGTTTGATGACTAGCCAGTGTATTGTGCCTTATATCTGCCACATGACTATTTCTTTTAAATGGTCATACGTGAAAAGGGACTAACACTTCGTAAATACACTGTAGTGTGTCCGAGGGTCTGATTTTCCTATTACTGTCATGAACTTGAGATGGAGGAAGGACTGAGTTGAAGTAGTGATAATATGTCACTCCAGAATGAAAGCTCAGTTGCTGGGAAAGAACTTCAAATTCAAATTGGAATCCAGTACAGTAGCTCCCTAGAGATTAGTAGTTAGGAAATCAGAGTATCAAAAGAGAGATACTCCATTAACTAGCTAATATTTTCCATGTTCACATTCAAGAGGGATACAGAGTAGGACATTCATTTCTTGGAGAAAGGAGGGTTATATGAGAGGTGTGTGAGAAGGATGAGGGGAGAAATAGGGAAACTGAAAAATGGAAATGGTTTTCCAGGTCCTCCTGAGTACGTTTTCCATAGGGCCTTTAGGAAATGTGCAGGGTAATACATTTCTTCTCTGGTAGACAGTCATGTACATTTATAAATATTATATATGTAAACAGTGAGTCCATAACAGAAAGATGTTTGAGATAAAGTAATTGTGGTTTTATTAACTATTCAGTGTCCATAATGCTTGTGGCTAGTCGCAAAGTCATGTCTGACTCGTTGAGACCCATTGGATGGCAACACGCCAGGCTTCCCTGTCCTTCCCTATGTCCTGAAGCTTGCTCAAACTGATGTCCATTGAATCGGGGATGCCATCCAACCATCTCATCCTCGGTTGTCCCCTTCTCCTCCTGCCTTCAATCTTTCCAGCGTCAGAGTCTTTTCTAATGAGTTGGCTCTTCACAACAAGTGGCCAAAGTATTGCAGCTGCAGCTTCAGCATCAATCTTTCCAATGAATATTCAGGATTGATTTTCTTTAGGATTGATTGGTTTGATCTTCTTGCAGTCCAAAGGACTCTCAAGAATCTTCTCCAGAACAATAATTTGAAAGCATCAGTTCTTCGGTGCTCAGCCTTCTTTATGGTCCAAATCTCACATCCATACATAACTGCTTGAAAAACCATAGCTTTGACTATATGGACCTTTGTCAGCAAAATGATGTCACTGCTTTTTAATATACTGTCTCATTTATCATAGTTTTTCATTCACGGAGGAAGTGTCTTCTAATTTTGTGGCTAGAGTCAGTCTGCTCTGATTTAGGAGCCAAAGAAAATTAAGTCTGTCCCTTCTTCCACTGTTTCCCTATCTATTTGCCATGAATTGATGAGACGATGCCATGATCCTAGTGTTTTCAATGTTGAGTTTTAAACCATCTTTTTCATTCTCCTCTTTCACCCTCATCAAGAGGCTCTTTATACCTCTTTACTGTTTGCCATTAGAGTGGTATCATCTGCATATCTGAGGTTGTTTATAGTTCTCCCAGTAATTTTTATTCCAGCTCGTGATTCATCCAGCCTGACATTTCTCCTGATGTACTCTGCCTATAAGTTAAATAAGCAGGGTGACAATATACAGCCCAGATGTAATCCTTTCCCAGTGTAAACCAGTCTGTTGCTCCATGTCTGGTTCTAACTGTGGCTTCTTGACCTGCATACAGGTTTCTCAGGGGACAGGTAAGATGAAGTGTTATTCCCATTACTTTAAGAATTTTCCACAGTTTGTTGTGATCTGCACAGTCAAAGGCTTTAGTGTAGTCAATGACACAGATGTTTTCCTGGAATTCCGAGCTTTCTCTATGATCTAACTGATGTTAGCAATTTGATCTCTGGGTCCTCTGCCTTTTCTAAATCTGTTTTTTTACACCTGGATTTACAGTCTTAACCAGATTTATTTTAAAAATAAGTTGAAATGACCAGACTGACTATTGATTGGATAATTATACATATAAAAAATACTGGATTTTTATGGCTGATGTATATTTTAAAAAGTAACATAATACATTCTTATGTTTCTGGAAATGGAGGAACTGATATACTTAAATATAAGTAGGGGAACATTATTTAGTATACATTCCACATAAATGCAGTGTCAGAATAATTTTCTTGAAATTTCTGAGATTCATGTATTCTGTATCCTTTTATAAGAAATGATAATGTAGTAAGTAAAAAGTTTTTCTAAGTTCTAGCTACTCTATCAAATTAATTGAACTCAAGGAAGATGTCATGGGGACCTTTATTCAATAGCTAGTCAGTCTAAAGCCCAGGTGTTGTCTGACATGGGGAGTGGAGGCAGTAGTGTAGGAATGAAAATTAACCTGTGAAATCAGATGCTATTGCCAAGTAGATATGCTAGAACTGAGTTAAACTGTAGAACACCCAGTTAGTGTCTTGAGATTTGTTTGTTGATCCAGGGAAACCACCACACCCCATATATAGGAATTTGGTAACCAGAACACAAAAGAGCTCCCTTATCAATTACCCAGTCATTTTCATTCTGAAGCTCTTAATTGTAGACCACTCCATATAAAAGTCCCTTCTGGTGCTCTTTCAGTATTTAAACATGTTCTCTGGTGATTTTGGATAGGAATTACTTTAAAACAGAAAATTTTGAGTCAAACTTTTTTCTGCTCTAGGACTTGCTTCAAGTTTGATATATAAAAGGAAGTCAAAATGCAAAAATCCTGAGAAAGACTAGTCAAAGGATTTTGACTGCTCATTCATTTTCCATGTCTATGCTCTGCCACGTTTCAATGTCACCCATATGACTTTTTAAAAATTAATTAATTAATTTTAATTGGAGGCTGATTACTTTACAGTATCATAGTGGTTTTGGCCACACATCGACATGAACCTGCACAGCTTTTCATCACTTCTTTATCTTCTCTGTTTCTCCTTTCCTCCCTTTTTTCCTCCCACAAACATTTCATGGCCTCTGTTAGAAAATTCTGTTCGCTATGTCTTCAAAATATACCTCCATACGATTATTATTCCTTACTGTTAATTTTCCTTTTTCTCTCTTACTGGGATTCTCTTAATATTCTCTTAACTAGTCTCCCTGCTCTCATATTTCCTCCACTGTTTAATGTCTACACAGAAACCAGATTATGAACTGTAACGGAAGTTAGATCATGCCTTTTTGTTCGAGACCTTATACAGTGCCTCACATTTATTTTTCTCAGCTTAAGTGCCAAAATCCTTATAATGGCCTATGGAATCTCCATGATCCACACAGAACTATTGAAAGTAGGTAATTTTGTCTGTCCCTTTCACTGTCTATTCCTTTTCTTTAGTGCCTTACATAGCATGAGTACAAGATAAATGCTAGCAGAATACTGACATAGGAATAATGTCTGAATAGTTACTCTTTGATTTATCTTGGATTGCTAGGCCAAATAGGTGACTTGGAGACTTCCTATGGGGAGGGTTGTTTTGACTTCATCTAAGGTGGAAATGATAGGCCCATGGGAACAGATAGTCTAAGTGTCCTTATATTATTGAAGTTAGTGTTAGTAGTGACCACTAATTCCTAATTTGCTAACTCTTTGGGCCACTGATGACCAAGTATCTCTATTCTCTAATAGAAGCATAATTCCAGAAAAACATCTACTTCTGCTTCATTGATTACACTAAAGCCTTTGACTGTATGGATAACAACAAACTGTGGGAAATTCTTAAAAAGAAGGGAATACCAGACCTCTTTACCTGCTACCTGAAAAATCTGTATGCAGGTCAAGAAGCAACAGTTAGAACCCAACATGAAACAATGGACAGGTTCAAAAGTGGGAAAGGAGTTTGTCAAGGGTGAATATTGTCACCCTGCTTATTTAACCCAGATGCATAGTACATCATGAGAAACACTGGGCTGGATGAAGGACAGATGAAATCAAGATTGCCAGGAGAAATATCAATAACCTCATATATGCAGATGATACCACCCTTGCAGCAGAAAGCAAAGAGGAACTAAAGAGCCTCTTGATGAGGGTGAAAGAGGAGAGTGAAAAAGATGGCTTAAAACATATTCAAAAAATGAAGCTCATGGCATCTGGTCCCATCACTTCATGGCAAATAAATGAGCAAACAATGGAAACAGTGACTAATTGTATTTTCTTGGGCTCCAAAATCACTGCAGATAGGGACTGCAGCCACAAAATTAAAAGAAACTCAAGGAAGTCAAGTTCAAGAAACTCAAGAAACAAAAGCATAACAAACCCAAACAGCATATTAGGAAGCAGTGGCATCACTTTGCTTACAAAGGTCTGTATAGTTAAAGCTTTGGTTTTTCCAGTAGTCATATGTGGATGTAAGAGTTAGACTGTAAAGAAGGCTGAGCGCCAAAGAACTGATTCTTTCAAACTGTGGTGTCGGAGAAGACTCTTGAGAGTCCCTCAGACAGCAAGGAGATCAAACCAGTCAATCCTAGAGGACATCAACCCTGAATATTCACTGGAAGGACTAATCCCAAAGCTGAAGCTCCAATACTTTGGCCCCCTGATGTGAAGAGCCGACTCACTGGAAAAGATGCTCATGCTGGGAAAGATTGAAGGCAGGAGGAGAAGGGGACAACAGAGTATGAAATGATTGGATGGCATCATTGACTCAATGGACATGAGTTTGAGCAAACTCTGGGAGATAGAGAAGGACATGGAAGCCTGTCATGCTGCAGTCCATGGGGTCACAAAGAGTTGGACATGAGTGAACAAATAAATAACAACAGCAAAGACTGTAAACTTCGTTTCTGGGAAAAGAAACTTTTCACAGGAGTATGGCAGCTTGAAACATTCTTTATTTAAAATACAAATTTTTTTTTTAGTGCAAAAGAAAATCAGTCATTGATACAACTTGCATAACAGTCTCAGGTAATTCACATAGAAGAATGTAAATAGTCAGTGGGCAGCACTTCCCAGGTGGCACAGCAGTCAAGAGTCCATCAGGAGACACAAGAGATGTGGGATCAACCCTCGTGCTGGGCAGATCCCCTGGAGGGGGAAATGGAAACCCACTCCAGCATTCTTCCTGGCAAAATTCCATGGTCTACAGCCTTCAGGGTTGTAAAGGTCTGTATGATTCAGCATCTCACACAATAGATCCACATTTTCCATGCTTCATTTTTCTTCACCTGAAATTTGTGAATTGGGCTATTATGAATAGCAATATTTCCATGTTTGAACTCTATTCATAATAAAGAATTCTAAAAACAGCACAGATAAGGATCTAAATGATGAGATCTTTATGTTTCAAAAGCTTTCAAGAAATTGGTGAAGAGATCAATCTGATTTAATATATTTAAATTAAAGCACAGTTTCAAAGACCTGGCCGAGCAACTTCTTTAATCATCAACTAAAATATTAGTTCTGGGATAAATTACCCTGTAGAAAGTGGTCAATTAAATGTATCCAGACATTTTGAAAAGCAAATTCATTGATCAACTTTCTTTTGTTATTTTTAGGTTAATTTTTATTTTCCAATGGCAGATATTATCCCCTGATACCAAGCTGAGGAAATTGAATATATCGTAATATAGTGTTACATCTTAAGAAAAACTAATGGTACTCTAAATACCTCAATAAAATACCATCCCTAAATTACTCCTAGTAATGAGAAGATCAAATTGCCAACATCCATTGAATCAGAGAAAAAGCAAGAGAATTCCAGCAAAACATCTATTTCTGCTTCATTTGCTATGTGAAAGCCTTTGACTGTGTGGATCACACCAAACCATGGAAAATTCTTAAAGAGATAGGAATACCAGATCACCTTACCTGCCTCCTACAAAACCTATATACAGGTCAAGAAGCAGCAGTTAGAACTTCATGAAAACAGTCCAGAAGGGAAATTTTTACTATTTATCTTTCAGATCATATATTTTTTCTTCAAAATGTGTACATATTCTTGTGATGTTTTCAAAAGCACGTCCTGAGACAGATTTGTGTATGATGAAAATTTATATGGTATTTTAAAAATACGACTTTTAAGTAGTATTGATACTACTTTTAAACAGTAGTATCTAAGTACTTTTGATACTGAGTATTTTCTCTGCAGCTAACTTAAGCAATTTAAAAACCAGCACTGTTAATTTTCCATATTCAAAGTGAAAGCGTGTCCGACTCTGCGACCAATGGGCTGCAGCCCGCCAGCCTCCTCTGTGCTCCACTATCTTATGGGGTGAGCTCACATTCACGTCCATTGAGTTGGTGATGCTCTCCAACCCTCTCGTTGTCTGTTGTCCCCTTTCTCCTCCTGCCTTCCATCTTTCCCAGCATAAGGGTCTTTGATGAATCAGCTCTTCACATCAAGTGGCTGAAGTACTGGAGCTTCAGCCTCAACATCAGTCCTTCCGATGAATATTCAGGATTGATTTCCTTTAGGATTGACTGGTTTAATCTCCTTGCAGTCCAAGGACTCTCGAGAGTCTACTCCCAACACCACAGTTTAAAAGCATTAATTCTTTGACAGTCAGCCTTCTTTATTGTACAACTCTCATATCCATACATGACTACTAGAAAATAGTGTATATATGTTAATCCCAATCTCCTAATTTATCCTTCCCCACATTTTCCCTTTCATAACCATAATTTGACTTTGAGATCTTTTGAGTTGGCTTCTGTTGTGTAAATAAGCTTATTTTTATTAAATTCCACATGTAAGTGATGTGATACTTGTTTTTCTCTGTCTGAGTTACTTCACTTAGGATCGTAATTTCGAGATCCGTCTGTGTTGCTGCAGATGGCATTATTAGTTCTTTTTATGGCCGGGTAATATTCTGTTTTCGTTGTGTGTGTGTGTGTGTGTGTGTATCCTGCATCTTCTTTGTCCATTCTTCTGCTGATGGACACTTAGGTTGCTTCAGTGTCTTGGCTATTGTAAATAGTTCTGCAGTGAACATTGGGGTGCATGTGCCTTTTTGAATAATGGTTTTCCCCAGATATATGCCCAGGATTGAGATTGCTGAATCATATGGCAACTCTATATTTAGTTTTTATAGCAACCTTTATAGAGTTTTCTACAGTGTGATTGATTTCCTTTAGGATTGACTGGTTTAATCTCCTTGCAGTCCAAGGACTCTCGAGAGTCTACTCCCAACACCACAGTTTAAAAGCATTAATTCTTTGACAGTCAGCCTTCTTTATTGTACAACTCTCATATCCATACATGACTACTAGAAAATAGTGTATATATGTTAATCCCAATCTCCTAATTTATCCTTCCCCACATTTTCCCTTTCATAACCATAATTTGACTTTGAGATCTTTTGAGTTGGCTTCTGTTGTGTAAATAAGCTTATTTTTATTAAATTCCACATGTAAGTGAAAAAAAAAGTGAAAGGGAAGTCGCTCAGTCGTGTCCGACTCTTCGCGACCCCATGGACTGCAGCCCACCAGGCTCCTCCGTCCATGGGATTTTCCAGGCAAGAGTACTGGAGTGGATTGCCGTTGCCTTCTCCGGAATTTGTTGCTACAAATCTTTAAGTTAGATAATTGAGTTTTAAATGGAATAATGCATATTATTCATTAAATCATAATGGTAATACCCCAGCTTATTTTAGGTCTCAGCTTGAAATTCCAAGTGACCTAGGTGAATTTCCTTTATGTTTTCTCACTACACTATGTACGGAACAATAGAAGGGGTGCTCTGCTTGCTGCTCTATTGTTATCCAGGAACGGATGCCTATGTTCTTCCCTTTCATTCCAATTCCCCAAAGTGCCTTTCCATTGTTCTGTAAGAGCAGAGTCTCTGAAATTTAAGTGTGTTTCTGGGTAGATTTAAAGGAGATTGCATCACGAGGTCTCCCCCTTGGAAATATTTCCAGAACGTATGCTCTAAATTATCGGGAGTATAAGGTAAAAAGCTAAGCCTAGCTCATCCACAGTATATCCATAGTGGAGCGAAATGAGAGACACAAGGAGATTGTGTAAAAATGTAAATTTACCTAAAATGAAAGACACATATGAAGAGAATGTCTTTGAATGGTTTTGTAGGACACAATTTTTCTTCCCTGCCAACCAAGTCTATTTTCTAGTGTTTTTTTCCACAGTGAAAATTGCATTTACCAAGACATGAACATCATTTGTATAGAATTTTATCTCCAAAATTTGTCTATTAATTGCTTAATTGTTCTATCCATTTTCATATTATATTTAAATCAATGAACAACATTTTTTAAAAGCCTAGATACTAATTTTATATCTTATGAATATGTAATATTTAACCATTTGTTAAGTTATCATTCTGGTTTGAAACATTACACACACACATACACATTCTTTTAGATTTTATTAAGTTCTTTTAATTTTTATTGGATTTACAATGTTATGATTCTGCTGTATAACAAAGTTATACACATATACATATCCACTCTTTTTTAGGTTCTTTTCCCATGTAGGTCATTACAGATTACTAAGTACAGATCACTATGCTATACAGCAGGTCCTTATAGTTATCTATTTTATATGCAGTCGTATGTATATGTTAATCCCTATCTCCCAGTTTATCCCTCACTCACTCCCTTTCTTCCCTGGTAACCATAAGCTTGTTTTCCGCATCTATGACTATTTCTCTTTTGTAAATAAGTTCAATTTGTACCGTTCCTCAAGAGTCCACATATAAATGATATCATATAATATTTGTCTTTTTCTGTCTGACTTACCTCTCTTAGTCCAGTTATCTCTAGGTCCACCCATTGAGTTCTGTTTTTGACATTTTTCTAATGTATTTTCACTGTTTCTAGGACTATTTGTAACAGCAGGTGCAATACTGTGAACAGGTTACTTGCAGATATATCTTGGCATTATTTCTTCAACTTCATTCATATGCTTTTTGATTTCACTATTTAAAAAAAAAAAGGTTCCCAATGTCATTTATGTGCTAGAAAATTGTGCCGGATGCTATGTATATACTCACAAATGATAGAATACTGATTTCTACCATCACAGAGTTGGTTTCTAATTATTAAAATGGCATTGAATAAATACTTACACACAGAAATTGTGGTATCATAATGGCAAAAACTATACAGTGTCATCAGAAAACACAGTTATGACTAACTTAGTCTACAAGACATTTGAGGTTTTCAACTAAGAAAATACAGTAGAATGTGACCTTTATGATTTAACAGAGGCTGTTTATTTTGTTCACTTAGCATGTTTCAACCCTCAGTATACTACATACCTGTCATATAGTGCCTGTGTGTTCAGTCACGTCAGTCGTGTCCAACTCTTTGCAACTCCATGGCCTGTATTCCACCAGGCTCTTCTGTCCATTGATTGTCCATGGAAGAATACTGGAGTGGGTTGTCATGCCTTCTTCCAGGAGATCTTCTCAAACCAGGGATCAAACCCACGTCTCCTGCATCTCCTGCATTGCAGGCAGATTCTTTACCACTGAGACACTGGGGAAGCCCTGTCATACAGTGGGAAGTCAAAGACACTTACAAAATAAATGATGGATGAATGACAGANGGGTTGTCATGCCTTCTTCCAGGAGATCTTCTCAAACCAGGGATCAAACCCACGTCTCCTGCATCTCCTGCATTGCAGGCAGATTCTTTACCACTGAGACACTGGAGAAGCCCTGTCATATAGTGGGAAGTCAAAGACACTTACAAAATAAATGATGGATGAATGACAGAGCTTGGCAGACAAAGAATTTTAACTGTTTTTGGTGCAAAGTTACAGAGAGAACAGAAATATGGAGGACTGAAATGTGAGAGAAGACAGAGGGAAAAGCTTCACCGCTAGTAGGTGAAGATGATGACCAGAAAGAGTTTCAAGGGTTTGTCAAGCAATTAAAACATGTTGAAATGGTCTAAACAAAAGTTTCATATAATCACACCATCAAATTGCATTTCAGAAAAATCACTCTGGCTCCTCAGTGGAGGATAGCTCGGATGGGCCAAATCTGGTAGAAGAGATGTAGAACACTATAAAGGTCACCTAGCTGAGTTCAAATGGCAGTTCAGACCGGTAAGAAAGCAGAGTTATTTTTTATTTAGAAATATGGGTATATTCATAAACTAGTTAAATTGGAGACAAGATGAATGTTAGTTATTGATTAGAGATGATGAATGTGGGAGATGGTGGCACCAAGAAGGATTCCTAGGTGCTTAAAGAACTGTGATAAAAGTGGTGGTTTAGGGGAGAAATAGGCTTACACATGAAGAATCTGAGATGCCTGTTTGATATCCATTTCCAGTTGACAAACAGAAATAAGGGATACTAAGAGGGTTTCAGTTCCTTTCTCTTTAAAATGATAACCTGTATCTCCAAGATGCGAAGGGTAGAATTTATCTAGGGATTTTTAGAGAAGAATTGTTTTAGTTGAGAAGTCATTTTTTTTCTTTATTTTTTTTTATTATTTTTTTTTTAGAGCTTCCATTTTACTTTATTTTACTTTACAGTACTCTATTGGTTTTGGCATACATTGACATGAATCTGCCACAGGTGTACACGAACTCCCAAACACGAACTCCCGTCCCACCTCCCACCCCACATCATCCCTCTGGATCATCCCCATACAACAGCCCCAAGCTTTGAAGAGTTTGCTCTCTAAGAGGGTGGGAAATTTAGGTGTTAGCACAATATTGCTTGAAGAGTTGGATCATGGGATCTACATTACAGAGCCATGGAAGTGAAGGCAGGAGGAAGTGGAGAAATGAAGTAAATGTCCTCATGTGTCAAAAATAGCATATAGGAATATTTGGACCAATGATTTGAAGAAAGCGTTGCTGTTAATCTAGGCTGGTGTGTGAGTTTTTATTTCTTTGTTTGTTTTAATGAGAGTCAGTGTATGATCCTGTGTAAGTACCTATGGAGAACTATACTGGTACATGTAATTTAATTTCTTGGAAGAAACCAGAGTGCAAAGTAAGCCTTCTCTGCTTAGTCACTCAGTCATGTCCAACTCTTTGAGACCCACTGGACTGTAGTCTGCCAGGCTCCTCTGTCCATGGGATTTTTCAGGTAAAATACTGGAATGGGCTGCAATTTCCTCCTCCACTGTATCTTCCCAACCTAGGGATAGAACCTCTGTCTTCTGCATTGCAGGCAGATCCTTTACCTGCTGAGCCTTCAAGAAAGACCCAAAGTAAGCCTTGCTTTATTTTCTAAACAGCAAAGTTGAGACGCGAATTCATCAACATATTGAGCTAACACTGTTCAAAAATTAAGGTATTTGAGAAATGACAGATATCCAGCATCTCTCCTTGAACTCATTTGATATTTAGGCCAGCCAGTTTGAAAGCAACTTTCTGTATTTTCTCTTAAATCTGGGACTTAAAAAAAAATTATACCATTTTCTTGGTTTAATTAACCATAGACTTATTTTTATCTAGACAATAAAATAATTTCAGTGTATTAGCTGTTCAAAAAAATATACTGGCAAATGTATTTTGTGGTCTACAAATTTTAGAAGTATGGTTGATATATTAGGGGACTAAAAATACCTACTCTATGACAAAATTAAGTGGGGGCTATTTTATCTCCTAGCCAATCTTGCTTTTGAAAAATAGGTAGGATAGGTTTAAATAGACACCATTTTTATCTCAATCTGTTCACTGTTCTCCAGGAGAAATCCCTTGCTGAGATAAATGATTTCTATCTCCTTTAGAAAGATGGAAGTTGTAAGATAAATGTTTACATTCAGACATTTTCAGTGGTCAAATATTATTTAGAAATATACTTAATTTTCCTCAAAAGAAACACAAGTTTAGAAATGCAAGTATCTTTTTTGCTAGGTAGATAATTGGCTATTTTATTGAGAAATCAATTCCAAGGATTTAGTGACTGTGAGAATGAATATTCTAAAACAAGTGAGATATGGAATAAAACCTTCTTAGCACTGTCAAAACAAAATGAATTGTGCAAATGCACAGTTAATTGGGGAAGCAGGGAATGAGTTTTCTGGCAATGTCCATGGGGATCTGAGTTTGCTGTGCTAATTGCGTCTATGCTCTTTGTATCTGACTTTTTGCCACCCTTTGGACTGTAGCCCACCAAGCTTCTTTGTCCATGGGATTTTTCAGGTATTTCAAGAATACTGGAGTGGGTTGCCATGCCCTCCTCCTGAGGATTTTCCCAACCCAAAGATCAGACCCTAGTCTCCTTCATCTCCTGCCTTGCAAGTGGGTTCTTCACTGCTGAGTTCACCAGAAAAGGCCCACGTGAGCCTTCTAAATTTTATCAGGTATAGACAAAAACGAAGTCAGGAAGAGGCCAATACATGATACTTACAGATAAACTCAGTCAAAAACCAATTAATTTTATTCCATTTTGAAACGTGTATGTGTATGTATAGAGAGACATGTTTACCTGTCCTCAAAACAATTCTTGTTGTCCTAGTCATTAAAAAATGTTGAGTCAGTAGTCCAAATGTTGACTTTACCCTAACATGTCCAAGAAAAAATTGTCTTCAAGCTTTGGATCACCCTGATGCATGACTTAACAATATCATGTTGCTATTTTCTTATCTTCCTTTTGATTAAAGAGAATCATGATGTCAACATGGTATGACCCAATATGGTAGCTCCTAACACCATCTGACTTTTAAAATTTAAGTTAATTAAAATTAGATACAATTAAAAACACTTTTCCACAGTCACACTCACCAAAGTTCAAATGCTTAATAGCCACAGTTGGCCAGAGGCTGTACTATAGAATATCTGCATATATTCTATAGAATGGAGAAATTATGTAACTATGTAACTCTAGTAGTCTTTGAACTGTGCTAGCTGTCAGTAAGAAGGCTTACGTCTCTCTGGGGCTGGTACATTTTTGGGGAAGAAATTTCTAACAAAGAGTGAGACCATAATCCTCACTGGCCAATCTCTAAATTTAAAGCTATTTATCTGGTGGGGTACAGTCCATAGGGTCACAAACAGACAGTACTGAAGTAACTTAGCGCACATGCACATATAACAAAGCAATAAACACTCCAATATATAATTCAGTCTGATTCACTTTATGGATTTATTTACTAAACTAATTGTAACTAATAGGAATGAAATAACCCAAAAGTTCAATGATGATAGTAAATTGTATTTTCAAATATGGTATTTCCAAAGGCAACAATATTCACTATGTCTGCTTTTTTGTAATGTGATCTTTTTTTTTTTCCCTCAATCAAAGGTGGAATATAGCTTCCCAGCTTTGAATTTGGGCTATATAGGTTGACCTGCCTTCTGGATTGGCTTAGGAATGCTCTGATTTTAGCACCCAAACTCCTGTCTTCCAGGAAATATCTTGGGCCCAGGCAAAGAAAATTGGTGAGTGACTCTAGCCATCCTTGTGATGTTTTGACCAATGGAAAATAGCAGAAGTCTCTGTAACTTCTGAAGCTGGTCTTTAAGAGACCTGTAACTTCTTCCTTCACTACTGGAACAGTCTTTCTTGGACCTAACCACCCAAGAAGCCATTTTAGGAGGTGCACTTGGGAGAGAACAAGGGCCCAGGCCAGCAGCCTCTGCTAATCTCCCTTCCAGCAGTAGACTGACAGTCTTACAAATGAGGCCATTTTGGAAATTTCAGCCACTGTGACCCAGATGACACCACATTAAGTATAAAGAGCAGGTTTGTCCACTCATGGAATCATGAGAGACAATTAATGGTGGTTGTTGCTTTAATTCTCCAAGTTTCAATGTGGTTTCTTATACAGCAGTAGCTAATTGAGACAAGGAGTGACAGAAGGTCAGCAAGTACTCAAAAGTAAATGTCTAAAAATTAATACTGTCTGTGGTAGAAAAAGTACTGGGCTTGTAAACACCACGTCGATTTTAAGCTCCAAATCCTTAGTTCCTAGCTGAGAGATTTTTAGCGAATCATTTACTCTTATTTCCTTATCAATCAATGGGAGATTACAATACCTTACAAATTTGGGAAGGTAATCCATATGATAAATTTTTAAAACACCAAGTAATGCATGAATACATAGCACTGTTACTATATTGATCATAAATGAATGGATCTATCTTGTTTTAAACTTTAAATATAATAATATGCTTGTTTAGAATATTAGTCATTACAGGAGTGGTTTAGATAGAGGTGAAACTTGCAAATGATAGTTAATTAGTAAAATCGTTTGACTTCTATCCCAATAGAAAAGAAAAGCAACAAATCCTATTATCCTAGCTAAAATACTTTGCACAATATCAAGAAATATTATTTCATGTTCACTAGGAACCCATAACATTATTTTATACCTTATGAGACTCCTCCATATTACCTTTCCCTGTGGATCTTTCATTTTACTATTTTAAAGTTTCAGAGTTTACTTAGCTCTTTCCATTCAATTTGCCTTAGTTTTCCTGGTGTTTGTGGTGTTGTCGTTCATTTTCTCTGTAAGGTAGTGTAAAGAGGATAACTTGGAAAGTAACACATGACTTCTTGCTCTTTTGACAAGACAGGCCAAAAGTATTTCCCTTGGCAGAAGGGTCTTGTGGAGAAGGGAATGTTGTGTATGAAAAGGATTTAGTGAACATGAGATCTGAAATCAGCTGATTTGGGGGGAAAGTTGCCTATGAAAATTATTTCTTATTATCTTTGATCAATGTGTAGAAATACCCTGTTATGAAACTTTTAATTAAAAAAGGTTAACCTTCTCACTTCCAGGTCTTCCTATAGAAATGATAGTTAAAAACAAATCTCCATAAAAATCAAAGCCATAATGTTTGTGTATCAGAATACATTTCAGGTCATGGAAAAAATAAGGCTGAGTTTCTACAAGACAAAGATATTTTTTTTATCTTTTTCATGGCTAGTACAATACTGGGGCATTTTTAAACTTGTTATAAAGGATCCATTAAATTTTACTGCTGAAATTGAGGGAGGAAAATTACACACATGGGGTCTTTACCAGGTTTTGTATCTAACAGCTTTGACACTATCCCACTGATTTTTGTCCCTGCCTTGATGGGTAGCCTTGAGAAGTGCCTGTTGTCTGGAGTCTAATGTCACAGCAATTAAATTCCCGCAGGAAGCAGCAGCTTTAGGAGATGTGATTAGATTGGAGACACTGATGCTTGTTTTGATTTTGAAAATGCATCATCGATCAAGGCTACTGATTTCAGCAACTGCTCCAGCTGAGGGAGGTATGGGCTTACCTTCTGTCTTTATATTTAACTTCAGGGAAAATGAAGTCTTACCCTGCCTGTCAAGCATTTACTCTGATACGTGGTCAATGCCTTTAGCAGATAATCCCCAAAAATGTCAAATAACCTTTATTTCCCAGAGGTCACGTTGATCTTTTTCTTCTCATTCTGACCTCAGAACAGACCTATTCATTTTACATCTGACATCAGACCAAGAGAAAACAGAGTTAAGTTTTAGCTTTTTTCCAGGGGCTTGTTGAGATGCTTTTATTTGTAGTTATTACTATGCCTGCCCACCACCCCTCACCAAAACAGAATGTGTTAAGACCTTCAAAATTATTTTTTTACTTCAGCTGCCTAATTATCTTGACGTGTATCTCAGTACTATTTCAGCATTATTTTTTGTAACAGAAACTAAAAATTAAAAGCTACTTTTTTGTTATTTCCATAACAAAGAAAGTATTAGTGTTATTCACTCAGTTGCGTCCAACTCTTTGCTAAACCATGGACTGTAGCTTGCCAGGCTCCTCTGTCCGTGGGATTCTCCAGGCAAGAATATTGGAGTGGATTGCCATTTCCTTCTCCAGGGGATCTTCTTGACCCAGGAATTAAATCCAGGTCACCTTCATGCAGGCAGATTCTTTACCATTTGAGCTACAGGGACTCAATAAAGAATAGTACAAGTATAGTGAGTATAATAAGCCCCTTGTAAGATATTTATATTGTATTGAAGTGGTTTTCCTTACATGAAAACCACTTTAAAAATAAGGGTAATACAGTGATCAAGCATGTATATTCTTGATCCACACAGATATAGCTTCAGTAGTGGACTCCGTCTTCAAGTTTTATCACTTTAGGAGATATACGTAATCTTGTTAACCTTCAGTTACTTTGACTGCACTTTGGAATTATAATAATACTTAGCTCACAGGGTTGTTGTGAGGACATAATTAAATAATGCATGTGAATCACTTTATTGAGCCCAATAGTATGTAACAGGAGGACAGTAAAAATTAGTGATTGCTTGGCTGGCTGTTCAAGAGTAATTTATAAGAAATAATACCTATAAGTGTCACTAGAATGTAGCAACTAACCCTTGTTCACTCACTCATAAATGTTTTCTTAGGTGCCTACTATGAGTCAATAATATGCTGGGTGCTTAGATCACAAAATTTTGGTAGAAGCAGAGTTTGGGATGAGGTAAAGAAGAATGATGCATGCATACACACACACACTCACATACACACACACACACACACACACACATCCCAATGGAGAGAGCGTCATTAGATATTGTGGCAACATCAGGGAAGGACACGCAAAGTGACCTGGGTCCCTAGCCCTTTCTAGAGAGGATGAGTGCTTATGTATAGAAGAATGTTCCAGACAGGCTACTGTCATGATCAAATGCACACAGGTGAGAAATGGCACCATGTGGGGGCTGAAACTAAAAGCATGAGACAGAGAATGAAGGCAAAGGATGAAAGCTGAAGAGATACCCAAGGGCCAGTCACTGAGGACCCTCTTGTCTTTTTAAGATGTTCTAACATTGTTTTCTGACCAGTAGGCCACAGTAGGATGTGGTCAAACATTGCCTTTTAAATGGATCCTTCTAGCAACAATGGAATGAATGCATTTACAAGGGTCTCTGAGACCATTTTAGACCTTCAGCTTCATAACAGCTGATTTTAGGCCAAGAACCTGAGTCAAATAAAGTTAGCCTAGTGGGTCAGGACCATCATTTGAAGGGAGTTGGTACAGGCACACCCTTTTCTCACGGTACACTTACCATAACCTCTCCTACCCATCAGGTACTGTTACCGCTTCAGCTCAGGCCACCTCCATGATTAACTGGTTTCAGTCATGCCACTGCAAAAAAAAAGCTTAAAAAATTTTTTTCTTGGACTCTTGAAGTGCATTGATATTGCCGTGGTTTTAAACCCAAATCCCCCATGCAGGAGGACTGCACTGCCCGATCACGGAGGGTTTCCTCTGTGTTCTCCTATTACAGATACTGAATCCTTTGCCGCCACAGCTAGTTTCAGGGAGCAGATGTCAAGAGCAAAAGAAGATGAGAAGGTTTCACTTTTGCTGGCTGGTTACAAATCAGATTTAGAGGATAAAAGCGAGGTTTATGTAGAAGAGGCAAAAACCAGAGTGAATCAGTGGAATGCTAACTATGTGGAAACATCTGCTAAAATGAGAACTAATGTCCATAACATATTTTTTTTTATTTAAGGAGAGAATTTCAAGCCAGAAAGNTCAGATTTAGAGGATAAAAGCGAGGTTTATGTAGAAGAGGCAAAAACCAGAGTGAATCAGTGGAATGCTAACTATGTGGAAACATCTGCTAAAATGAGAACTAATGTCCATAACATATTTTTTTTATTTAAGGAGAGAATTTCAAGCCAGAAAGATGGGAGAGATATATTTTTTTTTTGTGGGAGGGTGGGGGGTGAAATAGTATAATATTTACTGTGCCTCTGAGTATCTACGTTAAGATGTGATTGGCCCTCTGGCCGGGTTCACGCGGTTTGTACAACAAATGCATCCAGGGGGGTCGCTCTCTGAGGGTCGGAGAAAGGGACTTAGGGGGAAAGTGGCCTCACCCACAGTTCTGCACAGCTTTTTCGGTTCCAGTGTCCAGGGGCCCTTGGCCACTTTTTTCTCAGCACTTTTCTCCACCATCTTCTGTGGATGCTCCTCATGCTTCTTTGGGCCAGCTTGGCTTCTGCTAAAGGCTCTCCATCCCCAGCCCTCCTGCTAGTCATCACCCCAGGGAGTCTGGTCTCTGCTCAGCATTCTAGAGAACATTTCTCACAACAGTGTAACACATGCACACAAGCATAGACACACGTGACATTTGTAAACAATGAAAATCCCAGCTAGAGAAAAGGGGGTTAAGGATTTTGTGTCATGAGGGGAAAAACAAAAGAATTAGGATGAAGTGATTTGATAATGGAAATCATTAAGTGCACTGATATAGAAAATGAGACTCATTCATCAAAAACACACAGAGAAGTCATTTTAGTATGTGGTCAGGAAGCTTTGATGAGTATGATATCAAATTTTGATCAATGCTAAACATTTATTTTTTTCAGTCACTCAGTATACATTAGTTTCCAGTGATACATAAGTACAATGCAGAGTAGTTTGAATTAAGAGACATGGATTAATGATCTCAGGATGAATGGCCTTAGAATTCTATAAGAACTTTACCTCCTGGTTTTAATAGAAATGTCAGGACATAAAAGGCATATATAAAATTAAGTATACAGTCCTAGAATAGTGACAAATTGAATTATGTGATATTCTTGACTATGTTTTCATTATTAACATTCAGTAATATTTCAGGCATCATTTCTGGCAGTGATTTGATTGTACCAAGCTAATTTTTCCAGAGTGTCTTTCATCTGATATACAATATTGAAAAAGGATGAAACATCATGTACACACACAAACATGCATATGAGCACATATGTTTATATCAACATATATACACAAATACATACATACCCGTTACATATATACATGCTCAATATGGAGCCATTTGCATATACTGGAGCCTGGGGGGCTGCGGTCCATGGGGTCGCTGAGGGTCGGACACGACTGAGCAACTTCCCTTCCACTTTTCACTTTCCTGCATTGGAGAAGGAAATGGCAACCCACTCCAGTGTTCTTGCCTGGAGAATCCCAGGGACGGGGGAGCCTGGTGGGCTGCCGTCTCTGGGGTCGCACAGAGTCGGACACGACTGAAGCAACCTAGCAGCAGCAGCAGCACACATGTATCTACACACATATATCTACATACTCAAGATATTGGCACTTTTTTTCAAGTAACAGGTATTTTCAAACATGTATATTCTGTAAACAAATTTTTTTTAAAGTGTGAAGTAAGCCAGAAAGAAAAACACCAATACAGTATACTAACACATATAAACAGAATTTAGAAAGATGGTGATGATAACCCTGTATGCAAGACAGCAAAAGAGACACAGATGCATAGAACGGACTTTTGGACTCTGTGGGAGAGGGAGAGGGTGGGATGATTTGGGAGAATGGCATTGAAACCTGTATACTATCATATGTGAAATGAATCGCCAGTCTAGGTTTGATGCAGGANACTCCAGTGTTCTTGCCTGGAGAATCCCAGGGACGGGGGAGCCTGGTGGGCTGCCGTCTCTGGGGTCGCACAGAGTCGGACACGACTGAAGCAACCTAGCAGCAGCAGCAGCACACATGTATCTACACACATATATCTACATACTCAAGATATTGGCACTTTTTTTCAAGTAACAGGTATTTTCAAACATGTATATTCTGTAAACAAATTTTTTTTAAAGTGTGAAGTAAGCCAGAAAGAAAAACACCAATACAGTATACTAACACATATAAACGGAATTTAGAAAGATGGTGATGATAACCCTGTATGCAAGACAGCAAAAGAGACACAGATGCATAGAACGGACTTTTGGACTCTGTGGGAGAGGGAGAGGGTGGGATGATTTGGGAGAATGGCATTGAAACCTGTATACTATCATATGTGAAATGAATCGCCAGTCTAGGTTTGATGCAGGATACAGGATGCTTGGGGCTGGTGCACTGGGATGACCCAGAGAGATGATATGGGGAGGGAGGTGGGAGGGGGCTTCAGGATTGGGAACACGTGTACACCTGTGGTGGATTCATGTTGATGTATGGCAAAACCAATACAGTATTGTAAAGTGAAATAAAGTAAAAAAAGAAAGAGAAAAAAAATTAACTGGTAGTTTCTAATAGAATGAAGAAGAAGCATAAGTGCATTAAAACTACTGGATTATTCCTCACAAAATTGGAATATTGATATTATTCATATACAGCAATAGATATAGTTCCCACAAATTTAGGAGATGCATATTAGAAAGCAGCAAAACATTTATTAATAGGTAAAACTATTAAGTAGTATGCATCTGCAACCCTAGAATGATTTCATTATGTTAACTAGAAACTTTTACAAAAGTAAAGTTAATATTTCTTTCTGGGCATGTGGAGACAATTGATTCAAATATGTAATTTGAAATTTCAAAAATATTGGCTGCAGGAGACCCTGCCTCTTATTTTATTGTGGGCTAATTTAGGTATAGTTTTGTTTTTATTGACACTTTTAGAAGATACTAATTTCCAGTTAAATTTAATAATTAAAAAAATAAATGTCCTTGTACCCATTAAAGATGAAGGAAGAGAGGAAGAAGGAGAAAAAGAAAGAAGGAAGAGGAGAGAGAGTGAAAAAGGAAAGAGAAATTGAAAGTAAAAGACAAAAAGAAGAGATAGAAAAAATAAAATATGAAAATGACATTTTCCAATAAATAACATTTAATGGCAATGCACATGTTTTCATGTAAGTACTGTGTAAGAGAAAAAATACTGTAAGCATAAGTACAATCTCAAGATTGTCAGGAGAACTGATTAACTTTGCTCTCATTCCCATTTTCTCAACAATCTTTGTCTTCAGAGCGGATAAATCCAGTGTCACTCTGGGTTCGCTTGGCAATCTTACAATTGTCACGAGAATGGATTGGGTGCCGTTTTCTCTTCTTGTTACAATCTTTGTCATGAGCTCTCCCAGACCTTTTAATGCTTGATATGCTCTCATTCTCATTACATATTCTCATTCCCATAACAAAGATTATAATGAAAGAAGAAAATGTCATAAAATTAATCCATTCTCATAACAGTCTGTAACGAGGGCAGAAAATTGAGCAAAATTAATCCGTTCTCATAACAATCTGAAGATTGTAATGAGAACAGAAAATGACATGAAATTTATCCTTCTTGTGACAATCTTTAAATTGTAACAGGGCAGAAATGGGATACAAGATTAACAAGCCCTCGGGACAAAGGCTCTAACTAGAACTGAAAATCATACAAAATTAATTTGTGTGTGTGTGTGTGTGTGTGTGTGTGTATGTGTGTGTGTGTGTGTGTTTGACAAAAGCCTGGTAGCCTGATATGATGCCTGGTTCCATTGGGATGTCATATTAAAATCAGGAACTATTTTAATGTGCCTTAAAATATTAGAGCCTGACACCTTTGCTAAAATGGTGAATTAAAACAAATACGGATGTTGACTTTCAAGTAGACCCTTGAGGGCAAAACTTTTTTAGTAAGTAGTATGCTAAAGAAAGTAAAACTTGTTATTGAATTTATGAATAACCCATTTGTTATCCAATAACTTTAATTTTAAAATATTTTTTAAAGTGAATAACATAGCTTAATAAAGAGTAACAGCTTTGTGACTATGAATCTTAATACATTTGTATATGCAGCTGACCCATGTATTTGTGTATAAACTACAGTTTACCTTATTGTGACTCATTTCTCCTGGCAAACACAAGTGATCTAATATCTAGGTTTTTTGTTTGTACTAACTTTTAAAAAATATTACCTAATATATGTATAATATCTTCAATTTAGTCATGTAATGAATTGAATTTATAATTGCCTTTCAAAATGTTTTCGCTTTAAATATTCTCAATTTCTAAAAGGAAACTAAGGTCAGACAATACTTGCAAAGAGCTGCAAATCTATTCAAGCAGAACATGAACTGCTTTTTATTTGCCTTTATAATTGAAGTATAAACAATATAGTGAATTAATGTGCTAATTATTCTCACTTATGAGGGCACAGATATTTTTGTGCAAAAATTGGAATTTTAAAATACTTGCTTAGCACTTGTGATAAAAACAGCCATTATAAATGAATTTATGAATATATGCATACTCTATAACAATTATAAACTTTTTTCTGTAAGTACAGGGATTACAAAGAAGTGATAATTTTGATGGTTTGACAAAAGTCCGTCATTTTAAAGATATATAATAGGAAACCCCTGATGCTGTGAAAGATTGAGGGCAGAAGGAGAAAGGCATGACAGGGATGGCTGGATAGCATGAATGGCCATGAATTTAAGCAAACTCCAGGAGATAGTGAAAAACAGGGAAGCCTGGTGAGCTACAGTCCTTAAAGTCGTAAAGAGTTGGAAACAATTTAGCGACTAAATCACAACAACAATAATGAATGACAGTAATATTGAATAATTTTAAAAGTTTTATTTTTACGAAATGTAAGTGAAAAGCCATATTTATCTTGTTTTCCCTCTTTAAATCTCATACCTTCAAAGACANAAAACAGGGAAGCCTGGTGAGCTACAGTCCTTAAAGTCGTAAAGAGTTGGAAACAATTTAGCGACTAAATCACAACAACAATAATGAATGACAGTAATATTGAATAATTTTAAAAGTTTTATTTTTACGAAATGTAAGTGAAAAGCCATATTTATCTTGTTTTCCCTCTTTAAATCTCATACCTTCAAAGACATTTCAGAAAACTGTGAGTATATCAGTGAAATTGTGGTACAAATCTAGTTTGTGGTATTTTCCTGAAACTTTCAAAGGAAATGTCTATTTGAAAAACTTCACTGTTACATATAATTATATCACTAGTTGAGAATATATTATTGAACATCAATTGTCTTAAACATAAAAGACAGTGTTAATATTTCAGTAAGTCAGAGGTATAGTTAGTATGTTTAAAAATGTAGTTTTAGTTGCAGCTATTTTCATATCTAGAGACTATATTTGAATGAGGTATCTTCTACTGTTTCTTTTGATAAGAAAATATAACTGTATCTACAATTAAGAGTGATTTTTTGATAAAAAATATCACTAGAATCTTGATCAGAATAAGTAAATCTGGAGATGGTCATGGCTCCATATTTTGAGAAACATGCCAGGCCTGGGCTTAAATTGCCACCCATTTTTCTACATCTAGAGGGAAGATAAATATAGTGATTCACAGTACTTGTGAAACCTTCAGAAAGTAAACCTTTGCTTCATGGAAAAATGAGAAATTTGGGAGGTTGCACTTTTCATCATCAACAAAAGCTATTTTTGTAGACCAAAGAAGAAATGAAAAACTTTTCATTTATTTAGCTGTTTCTGGAAAGGTTGTAAAAGGTCCTATATCATGAAAGACGAAAAGGAAGAGCTGTTCACAGAAAGCTTTTAAAGAACAAACATCATAAGCACAGATTCATATGGTAGGTGGAATATTGTAGGAAGGTGCAGGGGGCAGAAGCACCAGGATTTGTTCCCAGAAAGAGGAGCCTCTTCTCTGTACTTTTTCCATTGTTCCCACCTTTTATATACTAAGCTATAGGTATGTTCCAATTTAGTGCCTTATTCTGAGTGGAAATACAAGTTTTCCAAAAAATATAAATGAGTGTAAGTTATCTTTAAAGTTTGTTTTACTAAACTGTACACCCATGGATAGTTATAAAAAGGATGCTTCTATGATTTCAGTGTGATATGTGCCATTATCAAAATGTGTGCATTATTCAAAGTAGGCTCTGCCTAATTTTATTGCTAAGGTATTCCAAAGTCATCTTATCTGAATCTATTGATAGAAGACCCAAATAACTTTAATTACTATTAAGAAGTAAAAATACACATTTCTTACATAGGCAGAATGGAAGATTTTTATTATAGCATAATTATTGAGTTGTACATGTCAGGAATGGAAGCAAGGTAATATTCAAAGGAAAAATAAAATGGTATTTGGTTAGTGTTCAGATTTTACTTAAATAGAGGCCATTGGTCCTGGAATGTAGCTGTGTTGCCCTGGAATGTAGCTGTGTTGCTGTGTTGACAAGGATTATCCCTCCAAACTTGTCAGTCTTGGAATACAGCTATGATGTGAGGTAATGACGAGGTTATTGCTGCTGCCAAGTCACTTCAGTCGTGTCCGACTCTGTATAACCCCATAGACGGCAGCCCACCAGGCTCCCCCATCCCTGGGATTCTCCAGGCAAGAACACTGGAGTGGGTTGACATTTCCTTCTCCAATGCATGAAAGAGAAAAGTGAAAGTGAAGACGCTCAGTCTGTCCGACTATTAGCGACCCCCTGGACTGCAGCCCACCAGGCTCCTCCGTCCATGGGATTTGCCAGGCAAGAGTACTGGAGAGGGGTGCCATTGCCTTCTCCGACGAGGTTGTTAACCAGGTGGTAATGAGAACTTTGCATCCAGTTTCTCAAGGACCTCTTACCCTTGAATATGCTCCAGTTGCTTCTACATTTTCCGTACATAGGGAACAGTTGATCCATCCCAAGAAGCCTCTGCTAGTGAGTGACATGCCTTCACATCATTGCAAATGGAAGGGGTCATTGTCTCCAGCTCTAGATATTTTTTGGAAATCACAGATGTTAACACTCTACTGTAGAAACTGTGTTCCCTGAGAAACACAGTCTCTGTTCTCTGGTCTAGAACAATGGATAGGTTTGGCCATTTGCATCTTGTTTAACTTTTGGTGGTGATTCCATGTCTGTAATTTTTTGCTTGAATTACACAGATGTTTTTCAGAGACCTAGTCTGCTAAGGGGGTAAGGCAATGGCACCCCACCCCAGTACTCTTGCCTGGAAAGTCCAATGGACGGAGTAGCCTGGTGGGCTGCAGTCCATGGGGTCGCTAACAGTCGGACAGACTGAGCGACTTCACTTTCACTTTTCTGTTTCATGCATTGGAGAAGGAAATGGCAACCCACTCCAGTATTCTTGCCTGGAGAATCCCAGGGATGGGGGAGCCTGGTGGGCTGCCATCTATAGGGTCACACAGAGTCGGACATGACTGAAGTGACTTAGCAGCAGCAGCAGCAGTCTGCTAAGGATAGGGCTCCANGCAGCCCGCCAGGCTCCCTGTCTCTTATACACATCTAGATGTGTATAAGAGACAGCTGGTGGGCTGCCATCTATAGGGTCACACAGAGTCGGACATGACTGAAGTGACTTAGCAGCAGCAGCAGCAGCAGTCTGCTAAGGATAGGGCTCCAAGATGGAAGACTGTTTACTCATGTTATTTTGTCATTTCTTTATGTTTCCCACACCATTTTGTTATCAAGTTTACTTGACAATGATGGCAGAAGTTTGCATTGAATTCCTGTAGTTTATCCTGTTCTGGCCCCCAAATTTATTTAAAAATTTTTCTGTTATCAACCACCTTTCTCAGATTATATTTAGGTTTTACACACCTCTAAGGGTTTTCAAACTGGGGATATATAGACTTTATTATTTATATATTAAATCTCTAAACAGAATTAAATGCTGAATATGAATATGAATAGAAGTTCATTGAAAAGATATAATTGTACACTACTTCAAATAAAACTCAGTATGTTCAGCCAGTAAAATGATCACTGTGTATTTTCTTCAGCAATACTAAAGTCCTAAAGTAATTCTGCAATGTGTCTTAAGTAGGATAGGTAATTGCCCTGGGAGTTCACTGATGATGTGCAGCATTGCACAGTACTTCATTTTAGTAAGAAGAAGGCAGGGGACACATTGAGTTCGGCAATGAGAATGCAGAGACAGTGCTTTGTTTAGACAGAGCAGAAAAATACCACTTTATATGTAGGCATTTATTTAGCCTTTATTTCAGATGTTTTAACAATTGTACCCTGTCACTTCTGACAGCTATTTCTTAGAAGCGAAGCCTGTCTTAAAACTACTCCTGCGTCCTAATAGCTCTGGCACTTTGTATAATGACTTCTAAGAGATAAGAAAATAAGCGTGAGGACCAAAACTGGAGCTAGGGAGGGGAAAATCTCCGTAGGATGGAGGCAAGTCACACTTTAGAAAAATTATCCAGAAGGGTCACTTTTATTTCAGTCTCCATATGTTTTCAGGTTCTGTAGTAAAGCCAAAGGTGTAACAGAGTGCTTCTTTTCTCTTATACTTTAAGATGTTTATCAGTCCAATTACCTTAAATTACCGAAATCAATTTATAGTCTACTTTCTCTTGTTAGTAGACTATAGATCGATTTTTGCTTATTTAAGGTAATTGGACTAATACCATCTTAAAGTATATTTCTACTAATTATCAATAAAACCTTTATTTTTGGAACTGTGTTGAGCATTTATGACAGAGTTTTTTCTAGAAATTTGTTTTAAAGTCTATTAACTGACAAATTAATAAAATATTTATTAATAAATACGTAGCACAAGATGTGTANGGAGGCAACATCCCTCTGTGTTGTTTCTGAACATACATAGACATTCTACTGAGGCATTATAAAGTGTTTTTAAATAATATTCATAATATGCAAATGTATTAAAACAATGCTAAAGCACTTTAATATTAATGTATTAAATGTGAAACTGATAATTAACTATGTAAATTATTACATTTAATATTTATGGAAAAGAATCTTGGAGTATGCACTTAAAAATCCACTATTGACTGTTTTTATCTTCTACTTTAATATTTCTCCAGTTTGAAGACTGTTGATTATTTCTAAAGAAAATAGAGCTTCACTAATAATCTATGTCTTAATGTTTGAATCAAGTACTTATGAACTGAGAATCAATGAAAGAATTAGGGAACATTTTTTATTTATGATTGCCTAAATTAATCATATGAACTAGTTAAGTTATACTTATTATAAGTGAAAGATCATGATGATTAACTGCAAAGTAGTCATTTATTATTTTATTCCCATCAATCAAGAAAATATATCTTTAAGATGGAAATATTATTTTAACTTTTCTTTGTAAAGCCTTCTCTGTTGCTATAGATTCTATTTAACCTTCATGTGCAGTTTGCACCAACATAGCCCCTTATCAAAACTGAGTTTATTTAAAATTATACAAATAATAGATTTAAAATTTTAAATTGAACAATTGTATGTTAAGGCCACTCAAGATGGCTGTTCTCTTGCTCTCTGTATATCCCTTGCTTGACCAGGGCCTGCTCAACACACACCCTACTCACCTCACTGGTCTTCCTACAGATTGCCCCAGACCCACAGAGCAAATTTCATATCAGAGGGGTAGTGATGGCCTTGCCCCTCCTGGTTTCCCTGGTAACCAGTGAGCTCACCTGACTTCAAGTCCCCTATAACTGGTAATCTCCCTTTCCTCCAGGAAATATGTTTTTCTATCTTAATTTGTTCTTTAGAAAATTTAGTGTGATTTTTGCTTGCATTTGTCTATGACTTTCCTTATAGTTATCCAGTTTCATATTCACTGAACTGCTTGAAACTGTGATTTAATATCCTTCATCAGATTTAGAAAAAGTTTAATCTTTTCTCCTCAATATTTTAATATTCTCCTCTTGTCTCCTTCTTATAAACCAACTACTTGTATTTCAAGTATTTTGAGCAGCTTCACCTGTATCTTCTATTCTTCTGTTTCCATTTTTTTCTATAAGCATCAGTTTGGATATTTTCTGTTGACTCTTTGAAATCATGAATCCTCTCTTTGTTGGTTACAGGCTTGTGTTGAACACAGCCATCAAGTCCTTAACTTAGGTATTGTATGTTGCATTTATAGAATGTAAATTAGATTCTTACTTTTATTGATTCTAAATATATTTTGAAATTATTTATCTTTTCCATCCATTTCCCCCATAGTTTATTGCATTTTATTTAATATATTAACCACATTATTTGGAAATATTTGTCTAATACATCTAATATATGGATTATTTCTGGTTTTGTTGACAAATACATTGCCACATCTAAGTTTGTCTTCTCTCATAGATTGTGGCCCTAAACTGGTTGCTTCTCATTGTCTACCAAGAGTTCCTTTATAAATTTTTTTAGTTTTAAAATAGTGTTGGGTGTTCTTATTTATTTAGTTATTTTTTTTGTTGCTGTGTATTGAGGGAATGAGCCTGATAACCTCTTCTAGATCATGACTGGAACTTTAAGTTGTGTTATTGAAAGGATTTTCTTCTTTAATCAAGTAGAAAAGGCGAATTATCCTTTTTACTCAGGATCAAAATCACAATCAAACATGGAAATTTCCTGTTTCTTAAAGGTATCTGTTGATTCAGCTGCTTCATTCCCTGTCAAGTAGCAGTGGGTTCAGTTTTTCTTCTCATGGAGTAAGACATTGTCCTAACAGTTTAAACGTTCATTCTTGCATTTCACTGGCTGTACACCTGCACCTTCTCTTCTGAGTAAAATACTTCCAATATATGTGGATCGGTCTCCAATGACCCGTTATAATCACTTCTTCGAAGTGCATTAGAATAATCCACTTCTTCACTGATTTGTTGTTTTAGGTGGCCTTCCTGTTTTAGCTTTAAGTAATTATGACTCAAACATCCTGTAAGTATGAATAGAACAACAGTGGATTTTAGAATAGATGATAGAATAAAGTCAAACATTCAGCTCTCATATTTTACAATATTGCTACACTGTAGGTTAGTTGGTCACCAAAACACAGAAATCAACATCAGACAAGATTTGTGTCAGTTCTGGTGTACAAAGATCCTACTTTACATTACCTCTTCATCTGACAATAAGATGTGTTTTCAGTTATTTGTAGTCTTTTAATTGTGATACAAAATAATTGAGTGTCTACTGGGAAAGTCCTGTGGAGATCTAGGCATGAAATCTCTGCATCTAGGGAACCTATAGATGAAGCCTTCAGAGTCTCTGAGAAGCATACATGCCATGGGAATTGGAATTTGAAAACTAAATATTTAATAGAAAGTGTGCCAATAACAGATCAAATAAACATAAGTGTTCTATTCCAGTTCACAATTTTAGTGCTCCATGAAACAGTTTTCTAAACTTATGTTTAAGTTAGTAAACCAACACTGCAGCTGTTGCTTTTAGATATGAGTGGATTGACTTCTGGCTTATTCAGTGATTGGTAATTATATAGCATGGTTTTAAAAATGACCTTAATTTCTCTTTTCTATCCTGAACTATGGGAAAATTATTTAACAAAATTTTACATTTGAATTCTTAGAGGGAATAATACCTAACATAATAATACTCATTCTAGAATTATGTATTTTTGCAAAAAAACAATTGTAAATATTACAAAGAGAAATTAACATATCGTGCATAGTCTTCAAAGTCTCCCTGGAAGAAATATTTGTATTATTTTAAGCATTTTTGCAGTTTCTGGAAATAATACAAAGTCTAGTAAGAATCACTAAAATACTGTAGTAGAGATATCTTACCTCATTTTACAAATATTGGTAGCTGATTAAATTCCCTGACTGCTCCTTTATGAACAGAATACTAATTAGAAATATATAGATTGATTTTAAAGAGTAGAACTCCAAGTCAGGTAAACTTATCTTTTTTGGGCTGACCAAACAAAGACAGCTATTGTTTCAATCTTCAAATTAAACTTCATATTTACAAGTAAAATATAATACCTAATTTCCCTTATGTGCAAACACTTTCAATATTATTGACATCCTAAGTGCTATCATGCTGCTCAAAAACTGCTGCTTTTGTTTTGTTTTTCTGTAATCCATATGTTCTTAAACATGAATAATATGAGTGACATAGGGTTTTTGTCCAAAAGTGTGTCCCCCTTTTTTTTTTTGTTCAAAAGTGTGTCCCTTGTGTTCAGTCTCAGAGATTCCAAATATCAGTCCAGAGTGGGACTCAGGAGCATACATTATAATAATGGAAATCTGATCCAAGTTGTCCAAGGATAACATTAGATAAATATGACTTTAAGCACTCTAGTAAGTACTCTGTGACATTGTGGTTGTTCTTTAATAATTGTGAGACTCAATTTCCCATATTTGAATTGACAGAATAATTGTAATTGATAGAATAATTGTAATTGATCTATCACATTTTTTAGGTAGACTTTTAGATATAAGGTAATGATGGCAATATTATTTTTATATTTAACATCAATTAGAAATCATGGTATAAGGATGAAATACTGATAAACTTACTTGTATATAATACTTTGTATACTTTTGATGTTTTATAAATTTTATATTAGTTGTTGCATACACACATGCACAGTCACAAACCAAAATCAAACAAACTAAAAAAACACTGTACACACGAGAACACTGACGTTAAGAAAGAATAAGTGACTTAAATTGAGGGCACAGGTGAACTGAGGTCCATTGATTCTGGGTTCAGTGCCCTTCTGAGTACAATGCAATGTGTCCCCATCTTCAGAGCCAATAACTGATAAATTGCTACAGAAAGTTGACTCACCCATTCAGCTTAGTGCTAACTGTGAAACAGGCAATATGCTAGATACTAGATGACAACAGTTAATGAAGCAAACAAATTTCCTTTTCCTTATGAAGCTTATATTCTACAGAGGAGAGAAAAGAATGGACAGAGAGGGTGAGCCACATGTAAGTTAGTGAGTCCATGAGTTAGAAATATGCCTAGCATATATTAAAAAAATCAAGGAAGTCAATATGACTGTGAATAAGGAGGAAGGAGGAGAATAGGAAGAGATAAGGTCAAAAATGTTAGATAGCTTAAGAGGGGAGGAGAGCGTGAGATGTATGGAAAGAGTAACATGGAAACTTACATTACCATATGTGAATAGATAGCCAATGGGAATTTGCTGTCTGGCTCAGGAAACTCGAACAGGGGCTCTGTATCAGCCTAGAGGGGTGGAATGAAGAGAAGATGGGAGGGAGGTTCAAAAAGGAGGGAATATATATACATATACCCATGGCTGATTTATGTTGAGGTTTGACAGAAAACAGCAAAATTCTGTAAAGCAATTATCCTTCAATAGAAAGTAAATTAATTAAAAGAAAATCTTAGATAGCTATGTGGATCTACAGTGGGACTTTGGCTTTTAACATGAATGAGATAGAAAGTCATTAAAGTTTTCTGATCAAAGGAGTATTGTGATCCAACTTATGTTGTACCAGGCTAATTATGGTTTTGTTTTGTTTTGTTTTGTTTTGTTTTAGATCGGGCTTCCCTGATAGTTCATTTGGTAAAGAGTTTGCCTGCAATACAGAGGACTTTGGTTCGATTCCTGGGTTGGGAAGATCAGCTGGAGAAGCGATAGGCTATCCACTCCAGTATATTTGGGCTTTGTGTGTGGCTCAGCAGGTAAAGAATATGCTTGCAATGTGGGAGACCTGGTTTCGATCCCTGGATTGGGAAGATCCCCTGGAGAAGGAAAAGGCTACCCACTCCAATATTCTGGCCTGAAGAATTCCATGGACTTTATTATAGTCCATAGAGTCACAATGAGTCAGACACGACTGAGTGACTTTCATGTCACTTCACTTTTTGAGGTTCGTATGGGCAGAAATGAAATAAAAAGTTATTGAAATAAGAGATGTAAGTGACATATGCTAGCTTGTTACTTGTGGAGGTAGCAAGAAGGTATCAGATTCACTAATATGGAGGAAGAAAATAATTTTTGCCAACAGATTGGATATTGGGTTTGAATAAAGGAAGTCAGGAAGACTCCAGCATCTTTCTCCTGTGTATCTAGAACGATGGACTGTTAGGAAGATACGGACTACCAGGCCACAATGTCTTTTTGAAGGGAGACTATAAATTCAGTTTGTAGTTTCAAGTTTGAGATGTTTAGTAGACATTCAATTCTGTGTCCTAATGAGCACAGTGGATTCAAGGAGACAATCAGGGGAAAGATTCAGGTTGAAAGATTAAATCTGGGAGTCCTCAGCATATACTCAATGTCATGGCATTCATGAAACTAGATAAGGCCACCAATGGAGTACACACATAAGGCAGAGATGCCAGGACAGAAGTTGAGTAGAACCTCAGAAGGATCTAAAAGGTAGATTGATGGGCATCTTGGGATACAGCGGTAAACCAGGCAAGTGCTTTTATACTGGATAGCAAGTGAAGAAGACGCTTTGAGGTCAAGAACATGACCAACCCTGTCAAATGCTTCATACCACGTGTATAATCTACTGGTTGATTACCAACGTGAAAGTGCTCAGCGATCTTGGTAAGAACAGTTTTCACAGTGTGAATAAGATATGGTATAAAAAGTCTGATCAAAGCAGATTCAAGAAATAATGAGAGAGAATTTTAGACAGCAGATTTAATAAATTCATTAAAAGAACTTAGCTCTAAATGAAAGAAAAGAAAAAAGTGAATTAAGTAGTATACAGGAAATTTCTTTCTTTTTTTTTATATTGAAGGAATGGAAGTGTGGCTGTATTCTGGTAAAAAATAAACAATGGAGAAAACGTCTGATAATAAAGAGGAGAGGTCCAGTGGTTAAGAATTCACCAGCCAGTGGAGGGGACATGGGTTTGATCACTGGTCCGGGAAGATTCCACGTGCTGTGGAACAAGTAAGCCCGGATGCTGCAACTACTGAAGCCTGTATACTCTAACATCCATGATCTCAAACAAGAGAAACCAACACAGTGAAAATCCCACACGCCACATCTAGAGAGTAGCCCCACTCGGGGCAACGAGGGAAAGCCTGTGCCCAGCAGTGAAGACCTAGCACAGCCAAAACTAAATAAGAAAAAAAAAAGGATCGAGGAGAGAATTGCTAGATTATTTTCCTGAGAAGGCTGGGAGCTAGGGCCCAGAGGGAGGCAAGGATTTAAAACAAAAACAAAACCAACAGGCAGTTTATTCCTGATAACGGGGAAGCGAGGCCAGTTACTGGCCCTCCAGAGTCGGTCCCCAGGTAAGGTCCTTCTGCTGGTCTCCTCAGAGCCAAGAGAAGCAAAGGAAGCCTTTGTTGTTTGCTCAAAGGACAGACAGGGGTGCTCAGGCTCTAGGTTGGGGGTCCCCAGACGCGGGGACTGAATGCCTGATCTGAGGTGGAGCTGAGGTAATAGTGATAGAGTAATGTGCACGGTGAATGCAGTGCACGTGTGAATCATCCTGAATAAGAGAAGCAAAGGAAGCCTTTGTTGTTTGCTCAAAGGACAGACAGGGGTGCTCAGGCTCTAGGTTGGGGGTCCCCAGACGCGGGGACTGAATGCCTGATCTGAGGTGGAGCTGAGGTAATAGTGATAGAGTAATGTGCACGGTGAATGCAGTGCACGTGTGAATCATCCTGAAACCACTCCCCACTCCCGTGTCCTTGGAAAACGTGTCTTCCTCAGACCTGGACCCTGGTGCTGAGAAGGCGGGGACCACTGCTTTAGAGCGCATGCGCCCCCTGAAAGGCCGCAGCGGGCGCCGCTTGACAGAGCGCGGGTTCGCGGCCTAGGAGGGCTCGGAGTTCTCGGCGCAGCTGCCGTCCGCTCCGCTCTCGCGAGACTGAGGCGCCAAGGGCAGCGTCGCTGCAAAAGGCCGCGCCCTGCGGAGCCGAGGCCTGGCCGCAGCCGTGTTGCGCCAGGAGCTCGGGTGTGAAGCCCCGGCGCGAGGCTCTGCACGTGGCAGCCTGTGAGCCAGCAGAGCTGGACCCAGCACAAGGCAAAAGGGAAAAAACAAAAAGTTGGACTTCATGACCCAGATTCTACTTGTATTTCCTGAGAACTGTTGATGAGCTTTGCAGGTGCCACAAATAAGGTATGGAAGCCATCCTGTTCTGGAGGCTGGCGGGAATTCTCTTGTGTTTTCTCAGTGATTTATGCAGCCAGGTTTTGAAGTGACTGGGAGGATGAGGGAGGAGGTGTTGGAGATTTGAACTGAGGAGAAATTAGGAGTGTGGGACTGTGACTGGATTATCAACAATGTAATGTGATTCCTCTGGATCACTCGGAGCTTTGTTTTGCCGCAGGAATGTAAACTGAAGCCAGTCAGCAACTTTAAGCTAAGTTGTCCCTCACCTGCTATCCACACTGGTTCAAGTCTTAGCTTCATTCTCTAAGTTTGTATGAGTCCTTCTTTCGCCTGTGTCGGCTGTTAGTCTGCGATTTGTGGGAGTGGTTCTAACCAGAATCCAGAACTCTTAGCTTTTACTACCTTGGCTTCTGTGATGGATCAGCAGGTAAATAATCCACCTGCAATACAGTAGACATGGGTTCGATCCCTGGGTCAGGAAGATCCTCTGGAGGATGGCATGGCAACCTGTCCAGTATTCTTGCCTGGAGAATCCCATGGACAGAGGAGCCTGACAGTCCAGTAGGTTACAGAGAGTGGGATCCAGCTGAGCCACTAAGCACAGACGCAGGGCATGAGTGGGTCATATACCGAATCAGGGGAATGCTTTCCTGGGTTCGCTCCCCTCTGTGACTGTGTATGTCCCATAGCCCACAGGGCCCCCATCACCCCAGTCTCCAGGCTGATGGAGTTTCTATCAGTTTCATCTGCCTTACCTTTTTTTTTTTTTTCATTGTGTCTGTGACTAGGACTCCACTCAAGGCAAAGTCACAGGAAAGAAAAGAACAAGATGAAACACAAATCTCTGCTTCACTCCTCCAACATTTAATTTTCTGCACAGGTCTTACTTTTTTGGAGTGCTTAATTAGTAATTTTGGTTTTCGGTTTTGTATTTTATCCACAATCTTAATCCATGAGCTATGGGCTGTAGTGAATTATGGGCAGTATAGCCAAGAATCCAGAATTTCCAGCCTTGTTTTTGGTAGAAATAATACAAAACTTGGAAAGTCTGTCCTACATAGTGTTTCATATATTTTCTATGATGTGAACTGGTTTGAGGGGAAAAAAAATGTATACAGCATAAAAGATAAATAGAGCAGAGATACAGAGACATAGCCAGATACAATACTTCTTGAATATCTTATAAACTTTACTTACTAGATACATTCTTTTCTAAGGGACAGTCATATTCTTGCCTTTCAGTTTTATGAAGATTTCTTATATACTTACAAAATATTACACCCTTTTCCTTAATTGTACTCCGAGTGAGCTCTCTTATAACCTGAAGAGAGTTACAAATGCAGAGATAGGATACGAGACTTTAAAGATTATTTATTTTAAACTCCAGGAGGTTTTAAACCCTCTCCAAAGACAGGACACTTTGAGATGGATCAAGTACAAATGGAATGCCTGGAGACACAAAGTTGGGCCGTGGCTCTGAGGCTTTTTGCTTGCTGAGAAAAGGAAAGGGGTAGGACCATACACTACCCACTGAACACAAGGTGGAAGTTTTTCTGTGTTGCCTGTGCTCCTTTTTCCGCTAAAATGTCCAAAGAGGCTAATCTTTTATGGTGTCTCTGGAAGGAAGCTTTATGTAACATTTGCATATCTGACACACAGTTTCAGTTCTCTAAGAGGCATTCGGCGCAAACATTAGTGCCAGTTTTCAATCGAAAACGTTACTGGCCCCGAAAGTCTGGTCATTTCTTTTCTGACATGTAGGGACTTCTCTTTTTCTAGCTGAACTTTCCTTTTCTTTTTTTTTCCTAACTTATCCTTGTTTTCCCATGATAATATATGGAGTGTCAACTTATCAAAATCAGTTGAATTCATATGATATTTTCTTTGAATATTCTATGAAGATTGACATTTCTGGTTCCAAAATAAACACAACGTGGAGTAAAACCATCTGTGGGACAAACCTCCTGTCTTATAAAACAAACTTTTTTTTTTTTTTTTGAGCTGGGAATCTTTGGGTTACTCTCGCTTGGGAATCTCCAGCTGGAAATTAGTTCAGCTAGTAATCCATGGGAACTCCTCAGCACGAGTTCATGAAATTAAATCTAAAATTGTTTTACTAAGTCCTTACAGTGCTAAAAAAAAAAAAAAAAAAAGTGGGAGTTTTTGTATTTATCTTTTTGTCCTTAAAAAAATGGAATTCAATTGCTTTGATGTCACCTTTGCAAGATAATTCATGTTTTGGTTAAGTTTTGATAATATTAATTTTGAACATATCAGAATGGAAGGGGAAATGATCATTAAATGAAAGCCATTATCTAATATTGTTAGAACCCACATAATGAGCTGGTCTTATTTATTAGTCCTATGACTGCTTTCTGGAACGTGTAGTAGATTGAAGTTCTTCAAATATTTGAAGTCATATATACACATTTCTCTTTCCCTTGACTTACAAGAATGTCAGTGGGAACTATTTGTCAGAAACACCAAGATGTTCATTCAAGCTCGTTTTTGCTTAACATGAAGCCATTACAAGATTTTGGGTCACCACAACTACTGTAAACAAACTATAAAAATGAATATAAATAATTAGCCCTTAAACACGGAGAAGGCAATGGCACCCCACTCCAGTACTCTTGCCTGGAAAATCCTATGGACGGAGGAGCCTGGTAGGCTGCAGTCCATGGGGTCGCTGGGAGTCGGACACCACTGAGCGACTTCACTTTGACTTTTCACTTTCATGCATTGGAGAAGGAAATGGCAACCCACTCCAGTGTTCTTGCCTGGAGAATCCCAGGGACGGGGGAGCCTATTGAGCTTCCATCGATGGGGTTGCACAGTCGGACACGACTGAAGCGACTTAGCAGCAGCAGCAGCAGCCCTTAAACAAAAGAGTTCGACTACTATTGGTGATGCTTGCTAACCACCCCTTCTTAATAGTGAATATCTCTAAGTTAGCTGCTCTGAGCAGATTGCATTTTTTTTAGAAAAGATGGACGTTTGTAAAAGTGAAAGATAAAAGTCATATCTATGGAGAAATAAAGCCAAGGCCTGATGTGGGCAGAATAGTGCAGAGGTTTGTAAAGAGCTGAGGTAAGGACAAGACTGTGCTCACTCAGTGCATTGCAGCCATTCTTACTATTACTGAGCCAAATAATTCTACGTTACATTGACAGTGCTTTTAATATTTATAAAGTGATTTCACACACAGCAGTTGATTGATATCAGTTGGTAGATGCAACAAGAGGAAGTCTTGCTCTTTCTTTCTGTGTTACCACATGGTCTTCAGAATAGAAAAAAGATCTGGGAACTGAATCAGTTCCCTGATTTACAAAGTTGTTTTTTGCCTCCTGTCAAGGGTGGAACTTACCCTGGTGTAACCAGCCAGTGATTGCAGCAGGGAACAGGTAATAGGGATTCCCCAGTTCAGCAAGAGAAACTGATAGGGAGGTCGGGGGTGGGTGGAATGCATGGTGAGAGAGGGAATATGAATGAACGAGTTTCTTTCTTGGCTAGCTTTCTTCTGGAAGATAATGTTTGAAAACAAGAGGAGGAATTTCCATAAATTCTTTCCAACATAGCCTGAGGCCATATTCAGGTATTCGCTGCTGCTGCTGCTGCTGCTGCTGCTAAGTCACTTCAGTCATGTCCGACTCTGTGTGACCCCATAGATNAGAGGGAATATGAATGAACGAGTTTCTTTCTTGGCTAGCTTTCTTCTGGAAGATAATGTTTGAAAACAAGAGGAGGAATTTCCATAAATTCTTTCCAACATAGCCTGAGGCCATATTCAGGTATTCGCTGCTGCTGCTGCTGCTGCTGCTGCTAAGTCACTTCAGTCGTGTCCGACTCCGTGTGACCCCATAGATGGCAGCCCACCAGGCTCCCCCATCCCTGGGATTCTCCAGGCAAGAATACTGGAGTGGGTTGCCATTTCCTACTCCAATGCATGAAAGAGAAAAGTGAAAGTGAAGTCGCTCAGTCTGTCTGACTGTTAGCGACCCCATGGACTGCAGCCCACCAGGCTACTCTGTCCATTGGATTTTCCAGGCAAGAGTACTGGGGTGGGATGCCATTGCCTTCCCCGCAGGTATTCACTGAAGTATGATGTTATTAGTAAGTCCTTGGTGAATGGAAATTATTGTTGGAATACATGGAATTCTTAATAAACATTCTAGGCAGGTGAAGGGTACTTATATTTCAGTTCTTTCTGGGAAAACGTCGAGGACCCAAAGCTAAACTCTGTGTATTTATACAAGATGATAAGATGATTTATTCAACTATACTAGATGCTGATCCGGGACTTTTTCCATGTCCAGTTATATCTTAGATAAACACTGTTTGGGACCAAAAAAACAACCAAACCCAAAACCCCTCAACTTTGTTCCCTCGGTTCTTGCTTGCCTCTTTTGCACCGCCTGCCTCCTCTCCTCCCCTCTTGCCGTCAGATCTGGAAATGTTTAGAAGAGGAAATCTGGACTCTAAGCTGAGTCATGCTGCCACTGCTTAGTTGCTTCTGTTGTGTCCGACTCTGTGCGACCCCATGAACCACAGCCCACCAGGCTCCTCCGTCCACGGGATGTTCCAGGCAAGAGCACTGGATTGGGTGCCATTGCCTTCTCCAATCTATATCATGAGGCCTGTGTAAAGATCTATATTCTCTTTGGTTTTGCTCTCAAGTAGGTCCATCTGCATTTCAGTTGTTGTTTTTTTATAATTTAAAACAGCTGATACTCTGTATACCTTATTATTTCTGCTTTTACTTATTTAAAGCTAGTTATTAGTTGATAAAAATTCAATGTGTTTGGATGGCCAGTATATAAAAATACAAGTGTAAATAAGCAGCTTCTTATACTTTGTATACAATTATATTATCAAATATAAGAATATGAGACACAGTGGTTACTTTTTTTGTTTTCAGTTATGTATATTATGAGAATTTTCCAAAACAAAGCACATAAATTTAATTTTCTAAAGACAGCCTTGCATTTCATGGTTTTGATGTACATAATTAAACAAAAATAATTCCTGGTATGCTGTTCCTAGGATTTTACAATAGAACAATGATATAATGATTTAACTTGTACATGTATCTTTACATCAGTAAAAGTATATACGGTAATAAATATTTAAAGAATTACTAAGTCAAGAGTCAGATGCCTTTGAAATGTAATTAATTGCCCAGTTACCCTGTCAAGCCAGAGACTTATTCTTTCTCCTGGGGTGTATGCCAATGCTTATTTCTTCATGCCCTTATTGGGCATTATAACTTTTTAGTAGTCATTAATGTGATAGGGCAAATCTTATTATAACATGTCTCTAACTTGAATCTCATAAATTATGTTGAGTGTTTTTTCATGAATGTATGTTTTGTATAAAACTTCCCATAGCTTTATTCATTTATGTCTTTGGTAGTTGCTCTATTTCTTTTATAAATTCACATTTGTTTATATTTTAAATAAGTATTTCTATTGGCTACAAATATTTGATGCAAATATTTTGTGTTTTTTACTTTAATACAGCATTTTCACTTTGTAGGGATTTTTGTAGCATAAGAATTCTATTTGATTGTTGTCACATGTATCATATTAAGCAGATCAATTAAGCAGATGAAACTGTACCCCCTTGCTCCAGCTTCCACTGAGATGTCTCTAATACATCTTATTTTTCAGGGTTGCGTATAAGATTTTGTTCGAAAACATGTATCTTCAGAAACATCAACAAAAACAGAACTCTGACCCCTCCTATTTAGTTACATCATAATCTGTTACTAAAATTTTTTCTGTAGTATGGCCACAGACTATATTAGTCTCTTATTAATAGAAATGTATGTCATAAATCAAACCATATTTCCTGTTCCTTGATCATTATTTCTTGCTCTTATTCTGTTTCTTTCTGCTGGGAATGTCTTCCTTAGTCTTATTGTTTTTATGCAATCTTATCAGATTCCTTTTTTGAAGGGAATTCAACAAATATTTTTGTTCTGAGTTGCCTTGGGTTGCTATTACAGACTAATTTAGTGGTGTAGAGTGAAAAGATTTTGTATGTCTTAACTTCATTACCAAAAGTGGTATGACTTTTGATAAACCTGAGTCATCCTTCTGAGACAGTGACATTTTTAATTTTCATTTTTTTAAAATCTACAAAACAGATTATATGAGAATAGTGCCAGGTTCATGTGAGATTATATAATTTTAAAATAAATAATGTTTGTAAAAGTACTTCTATATTAAAAATTTCAGTCTCAATTATTATTATTCTCACTTGAATTTAAAATTGCATGGATAAGTGTTCAAATGAATTAAGATTTCTTTTTAGTATAATGAAACATATTTCTTTAACAATTGGTTAATTGATTTGAAACTCTGTAAACAGATGTTGTTCTAAGTCATTAGTAAACTTTAATAGGTCTTTTAAGAACAGAATCTGTTCTGCCCCCTGAATGTTCCACTCTATTGAGTTATATTCAGAACTAATAATTTAGTGTGTTGAAGTCTTGTCAATTTGCTACACAGGTCTAGTAATTATGATCTGAAAATATTTACACACTTTCCAGGTATCTAGACTTTAAACTTAAAATTATGAATATTTTAAGAAAAATATCAATGATATGTCCAGTTAATTAAATTCTAGCTCATTTTCCTTTTTTCTCTGAAGGATATGAATCTAAATTTGTGATAAACATTTATTGAATAAAGAATAGATGTGATTCTGGAAGCTTCATTTCTAGATTCAAAAGTTAACATTCATCTTCTCCTTCATCTACCAAAATCTCTCCCTAAAGAATCAGAATATACTCCTTCATGCAGGAGAAAAATCTTAGAGTCATCTCCGTCACCTTTCTCACCCAACCTGTCACCAAATCCATCCATGCTACTTCCCAAGTGAATCTACCTTCCATTTTCTATGCGGCCACTGTCTTATTTGAATTATCATCATGTATTTTAACTAGATAATTATAATGATTTTGTAATTGATGTAACTCCCTCTAACTTTTCCCTCTTACCCATTATTCACAGTAAAAATACACACGGAATCACATTGCATTCCTTTGTTATATGCCCACATTTGCTTCTTATTCTCTGCGTCCATATAACATCCATAATTCTCTGAAAGACCTTGTAAGGCTGCACAGACTCTTACCACAGCATATTTTTCCAGTTTCAGCCTTACAAACGGCAAATTCTTTTAACAATCAGATTATTTGTTACTTATTGCTTTGGCTGAACAGTTTAGTTGGAATTTCCTTTCCCCACTTCTAACCTGACAAAACCCTTCTCCCATATGACAACTTTCCTACTTATGTCACTTTCTATGTGAGTCTTTTCCTGGTGAACTCTGTGATTACCATTACTTCCTCCTGTGTGTGTGGATCCCCCGCATAGCACATTATTGGTGTTTCTACATTTGCTTTGCTGTTGCTTAGTATTTATTTTTACATCAAATTTGGATCTTTCTAAGATCAGACATTATGGCTTTTGCATTACTGGACCTTTTAGTACTTGGCACATATTTGGCCCTCTGTGAATATTTATTGTTGTTTGGAATAAGGAGTAATGAAAAAGAGAACTCAAATGATCTGTGAAGAAAGGGAAGGAGAATGGGCATGTGAAACGGTATCCTTCAAAATGTAGTATATATATATATATATTTAAAATTTTTCTCCCACAGCACTCTTGCCATTTGCAATAAGTCTCATCATTCATGGGTTATTACTGAGGTTCTCACAGAAGAAATACTATTCCACTTCTGGCTGCTCTCTGCAGCACTTAGACATCATTATTTCCCCATGGGTTTCATGTCCTTTGGGGTTTTTTCACACTCTTTTTTTTCTTCAGTAGTATCTATGATGAGGGGACCGATGCCAAGTAATCAACTTTACTTCTTTTTTAGGAATAAAAAAACCCCTCAGTATGAACTGATGGTTTATTTTATAGACAAAAGCATCCTCCATATTGTCTGCAAAACCCTCGAAACATTTCAGCACACTGTGGTAGGGTATGCCAATTGATGAAATGCCAAAGCTCCGTAATGGAAAAAGAAGAAAAGAATCAAAATCTTTTCACCTAAGAAATTGCTATTAGTTCAAGTAGCACTTAACTAGTGAAATGAGTATGCCCTGGAGCAGAAATTTCATCTTTGGCAGCTGCAATACCTAAGACCTACTGGCTGTCCCTTTGTTCCTGCTTATTCGGAAAGTCTCATTTTCAACGGGGAGATGATTCAATTTGGATTAAATTCCACTTCTTTTTTATTATTGTTATAAAATGAGGTATTGGGTGGATCACATCAGATGTTCTCTTACTTGCAAATTCCTCATTATTTAATGTAATGCCAATTTAGCTTACTGACAGCGCCTTTTGTGATCTGCCACCCAGTTTAAAGTGCCTGAGTACATTTTTACAGTACAGAACAGAGAGGAAGTGAATATGGGCATAAGGTTGAAGAGGCAAGAGAGATAAGGTTGGCATATGATAATGATCCATCTAGTTATGTTCTCAGGAATACAATGCAAAGGCATTAATGTGTCATTGTTCAAGAAGAAATGAGGCAGAGATTCTTCTGAGTCGAGGGAGGTATTGCAGCACCTAATACACAACAACTGAGGGAAGGTTTCAGATGACACATTTTATAAGGAAAAAGTTGGGTAATATATATATATATACATCTGTCTACTTCCACTCGAGTGAAGCATAATGAGTTCTGAAAGACAGGCTGTGGTCCCATTTATTGTACAGCTAGATTATCTGATGCTGGATCAATGACCGCCGCTGAGTCTACCACTAAGTAGGGGGAATTCTTTTATTAGCCATCCAGTGGATGGCTTATTTGCAGTCTTGCCTTAGCAAATAAAAAAGAAGAACACCGAGTTAAATTTGAATTTCAGATGAAAAACAATTCAAAGTACAGTGTGTCCCATGCAATATACTAAAATAACTCATTGCTTATCAGAAATCCTAATTTAACTGAATCCCCAACATTTTACCTAGCAATTCCTCATTAGGAGATCAGAAGTCCCTTAAATAGGCATAGACTTTCTCCTGATGTTGAGGTATGCCTTAACACAAAATGAGCAACAAATACCAGACACATCAAACAAAACCCCCAAACCAGAGGTCTTTAACTAGAAGGAAATATTATCAGTTATAGCCTTTTGATCTTTTTAATGCCCCATATGTGGATTGGATATGTATGTACACTGAGACTTCCAAATAACCCACCTGAGCTTTTGTCTTGAAAAATCTCTTTTGTGGAAATCAGGAGACATATTCAAAGAAACTTATTGTAACATTGTTTGTGAAGGTAAAAAAAAAATGGCATAACAGATTTGTCCATCAGTAGGAAAATAAATACAAGCACATGGTCTATTCTTTGATTTTGAGCACAGGGAAATGTGGTTTATATATGGACTCTGGATGCAGACATCCTGATTTCAAATACCAGGTCTCCCATGTATTAATAACTACCTATGTAGTAGGTAGTACACTTTACAAGTTACTTCTCTGTACTCCTTTTAGATTGTCTATAAAATAATTATAACATGTGTATATAATATTTATAATACAATGAATTATAACTTAAAATATAAAAAATAAGTCTCTCCAATGTAGAGGATTATACAAAGTCTCTACAAGGTAGGAGGATACAGTGAATTAATACACATGAAATATTTAACACGGTAATTGATACCTAGTTTACTAGGAAACCTGGCTTCCCTGGTTGCTTAGCTGATAAAGAATCCGCCTGCAATGCAGGAGACCCCAGTTCGATTCCTGGGTCAGGAAGATCCACTGGAGAAGGGATGGACTGCCCACTCCAGTATTCTTGGGCTCCCCTGCAATGCAGGAGACCCCAGTTCAATTCCCGGGTCAGGAAGATCCACTGGAGAAGGGATGGACTACCCACTCCAGTATTCTTGAATGTTCCTGGTGGCTCAGTCAGTAAAGAATCTGCCTGCGATGCAGGAGACCTGGGTTCAGCCCCTGGGTTGGGAAGATCCCCTGGAGAAGGGAAAAGCTAGCCACGCCAGTATTCTGGCCTGGAGAATTCCATGGACTGCATAGTTCATGGGGTTGTAAAGAATGGGACACAACTGAGTGACTTTCACTTTACTAGGAAACCTGGAAAGGTGCAGTTAATACTAGTTTTTATCAAAATGAAATACTGTATAAATGAACGGAAAAATAGGGACAATTATTAATAGCATCTATGTGAAACAAAACAGGCATACTTTATCTGATGCTTATATGTAGTGACTATGTAAAACTATGTATTAAGTGATTTTAATATAAATGCCATACATTATCTGATCCTTATATGTAGTGAATATGTAAAACCATATATTAAATGATATTAATATAACATGATGTCGATGTCTCTGAGAAAAGAAGAGTTTTAGGAAATAGAATAAAGTTATTTTAAAATTTGTAATTATTTTATTTAGAAAACATGAGGGAAAAAATCACAGATTGGCACTCAGAAGTGGCAAAATGGTAATTCTTGATTTATGTATATTTGTTATTATGTCCCCTGTAGTTGGCTATATTTGCTCAGACAAATTCAAAAGTAGGTGGTGTATAGAGACAAAGACTTGTAGCCTACAGACGTTCTTTGGTAAAGTCTTGCTTTTTATATGATATCTGCTGAATTCATGTGCCAATGTCATACCGATGAACTACATAAAAATATTTAAAAACTTAACATTTACTGAAAGTCTAATATATGGTGGGTACATTTTAAATACAACCATCAGGTAACGTGGAATTCACTCTTCCGTGAAGAGGCTAAAAGAGAGTGACTTGCTGACTAGTGCCTTGCTAATCAGGCTAGGAAGTTGCAGAGCTGGGAATCAGGCCTGTGTCTGCCTTGTCGTTGTGCTTCAGTCGCTCAGTCGTGACCAGCTATTTTGAGACAGCGTGGACCGCAGCCCATCGGTCTCATCTGTGCATGGGATTTCCCAGGCAAGAATACTGGAGGGGGTTGCCATTTCCTCCTCCAGGGGATCTCCCTGACCCAGGGACTGAACCTGTGTTTCCTGCATTGGCCGGTGGATTCTTTTCCAGAGACACCACGGGAAAGCCCATGTCTGCCTTACTTCTGACTTAACTCTCTCTTTGTTTCACTTAGTGCAACCCAGTTTTACAAATATCTTTTCTTCCCAGTTATCATAGGCTGATGATCTACTTTCAGAAATTTTATTCTCTTATATTTAGAACTTTGTTGAGACTGTAGATACTCTGTATGATAAATTTTTTTCTTCACTTCTATCCAAGGTATTCGGGGAAGGCAATGGCACCCCACCCCAGTACTCTTGCCTGGAAAATCCAATGGACGGAGTAGCCTGGTGGGCTGCAGTCCATGGGGTCGCTAACAGTCGGACAGACTGAGCGACTTCACTTTCACTTTTCTCTTTCATGCATTGGAGTAGGAAATGGCAACCCACTCCAGTATTCTTGCCTGGAGAGTCCCAGGGACAGGGAAGCCTGGTGGGCTGCCGTCTCTGGGGTCACACAGAGTCGGACACGACTGAAGTGACTTAGCACCAGCAGCAGCATCCAAGGTATTAGCATATTTAAAAAAAAAAATGACCTGTCAGGCAGTGAGGGGTAAGAAACATAACTTGAAACATACAGGGAGTGGATAATTCAGCTCAGCCTAGAATTGGGGATCAGGATCTTTCTAGCATGTAGTATTTCAGAGGAAATGATCATATGAACTATTATTTTTAAATAGAAAAAAAATACATGTATTCCATAGATATATTCTCGCCGATGTTGTTAGTTTTAGTCTTTAGGGTTTGTTTCTGAAGTAGGTGTTTCTGATGTTGCAGAACAATGTTCTGATTAATGAAGACTCGCTTAGTTTGTGACATGACTTTTATATGCACTGTGTGCATCCATAAAGTGCAAAGAATGTGGCTTATTCACGAAGGCTGGATGAAGAACTTAAATATATTTTATTTATTTCAGTATATACAAAGCTTCCATTTCTCATCACATACAAAGCAGATAACCATAAAATTTAATGTTGACAATAAAATAAATTTATCATATTTCATAAAAAATTCTAAATAAACTTCATATGGACTGTGATGTGAGATGATAACAACATGCAGCTACATCTGTAGTTTTTAAGAGGAGAGGAATTACTTATATAAGCATTTGAAACTGAAGGTTAAAAAAATGACAGAAATGTTCAATCCCTTGGCTAGTTTTGAATGCTGGAGATAAGTGGAAATTTAATAGTGTAACAAGTAATAGACAATGTTTTCTGACATGTATTATTTCCAAATGCTTTCCAAAAAGCTTATTAACAGTGAGTTAAACTTTTAGAACAGGACAAGTTACAAAAAGAACTGAAAATGCAATAAATTTTAACATAGCCTAATGTTTTATATATTTAAAAGAGTCAAATTCTCTCTTCACATAAAATTATTGGAGATATTCTCGAGATATATCTTCTTATAAGGAAGAAATATATGATTAAATATAATAACGAATGAGAACAAAATAAGATTGTGTAAAAAGTGAAAGAATGATTATGTTACATTTTGTAGAGTTAATTTTTTTAAATACGTAAAAATTCTGTATTGTATCAGACACACAGAATATAATAGTTGAAGATTAGAAGAACTCACCTGCCGATGCAGGAGACATAAGAGACACGAGTTCTATCCCTGGGTTGGGAAGATCCTCTGTAAGAAGGCATGGCAACCCACTCCAGTATTCTTGCCTGGAGAATTCCATGGACAGAAGAGCCTCACAGATTACAGTACATGGAGTCACAAAGAGTCTGACACGCCTGAAGTGACTTGAAAAAAGTGAAAGTGAAAGTCGCTCAGTCGTGTCTGACTCTTCGTGACCCTATGGACCATACAGTCCATGGGATTCTCCAGGCCAGATTACTGGAGTGGGTAGCCATTCCCTTCTCCAGGGGATCTTCTCAACCCAGGGATCAAACCCAGGTCTCCCACGTTGCATGTGGATTCTTTAGCATGCAGGTAAATAAAACCAATTCAGTGACAGGTTTTCTTAAGAAAATTATTAAAACTTATATTTAGTTTCTGTGTTATTGTAACTGAAAGGATGGGATTAAATTTCATTTTGATAAATTACTTATATAAAATTTGTGTGTACATGTGCTTGACACTCAGTCCAGTTTGACTCTTTGCGACCCCATGGACTGTAGCCCCCCAGGCTCTTTATCCATGGGATTCTCCAGGCAAGAATACTGGAGGGGGCCTCCATTCTCTTCTCCAGGAGATCTTCCCAACTCAGGAACTGAACCCAGCTCTCCTACATTGCAGGCAGATTCTTTACCATCTGAGCCACGAGGGATATACAACTTATAAAGCTCAATATCAAAATATTGAAGAGATTGAATAAGAAAGATAAAATATGTATATTCTTTGATGTGAAGGAAATTGACATTTATCCATCAATATATTTCATTTCTTCTGTCAAGAAAAAAATTCTTATAATTCATTTGAAGTAGAAGGGCACTCAATGATAAAACTTTTCATTTATTTATCTATTATTATATCCTTTAAAAGTGAAATTGTAATTACCCCCTCCCCCCCGCAAATAGACATGAAAAGAAAAGAACACCTGAGTAAGAATTAACTAATTGTTGGACATGATTGTCCTCCCTTTCTACGTTATCATGCACTTTTAAATTTTGATTTGAAGTAGAAGTAAATAAACAAGGAAAAATTAAATTTTCCATTGTTAGTTTTTATAAACTATTTTAAAATAACATTTAAATATGATTACTATTTTATTTTTGTGAGAACTCATTAACCACCGTTCATTTTCATATCTACCTCATTATCTTTTTCTTTCATAATGTTTATTATGGTTAAAATATAGTAGAGGTCGTTACATATTATGATATAAGATGTGTATAAGAGACAGCTTTAATTTATATATATATATACATCTGTCTACTTCCACTCGAGTGAAGCATAATGAGTTCTGAAAGACAGGCTGTGGTCCCATTTATTGTACAGCTAGATTATCTGATGCTGGATCAATGACCGCCGCTGAGTCTACCACTAAGTAGGGGGAATTCTTTTATTAGCCATCCAGTGGATGGCTTATTTGCAGTCTTGCCTTAGCAAATAAAAAAGAAGAACACCGAGTTAAATTTGAATTTCAGATGAAAAACAATTCAAAGTACAGTGTGTCCCATGCAATATACTAAAATAACTCATTGCTTATCAGAAATCCTAATTTAACTGAATCCCCAACATTTTACCTAGCAATTCCTCATTAGGAGATCAGAAGTCCCTTAAATAGGCATAGACTTTCTCCTGATGTTGAGGTATGCCTTAACACAAAATGAGCAACAAATACCAGACACATCAAACAAAACCCCCAAACCAGAGGTCTTTAACTAGAAGGAAATATTATCAGTTATAGCCTTTTGATCTTTTTAATGCCCCATATGTGGATTGGATATGTATGTACACTGAGACTTCCAAATAACCCACCTGAGCTTTTGTCTTGAAAAATCTCTTTTGTGGAAATCAGGAGACATATTCAAAGAAACTTATTGTAACATTGTTTGTGAAGGTAAAAAAAAAATGGCATAACAGATTTGTCCATCAGTAGGAAAATAAATACAAGCACATGGTCTATTCTTTGATTTTGAGCACAGGGAAATGTGGTTTATATATGGACTCTGGATGCAGACATCCTGATTTCAAATACCAGGTCTCCCATGTATTAATAACTACCTATGTAGTAGGTAGTACACTTTACAAGTTACTTCTCTGTACTCCTTTTAGATTGTCTATAAAATAATTATAACATGTGTATATAATATTTATAATACAATGAATTATAACTTAAAATATAAAAAATAAGTCTCTCCAATGTAGAGGATTATACAAAGTCTCTACAAGGTAGGAGGATACAGTGAATTAATACACATGAAATATTTAACACGGTAATTGATACCTAGTTTACTAGGAAACCTGGCTTCCCTGGTTGCTTAGCTGATAAAGAAACAGCCTGCAATGCAGGAGACCCCAGTTCGATTCCTGGGTCAGGAAGATCCACTGGAGAAGGGATGGACTGCCCACTCCAGTATTCTTGGGCTCCCCTGCAATGCAGGAGACCCCAGTTCAATTCCCGGGTCAGGAAGATCCACTGGAGAAGGGATGGACTACCCACTCCAGTATTCTTGAATGTTCCTGGTGGCTCAGTCAGTAAAGAATCTGCCTGCGATGCAGGAGACCTGGGTTCAGCCCCTGGGTTGGGAAGATCCCCTGGAGAAGGGAAAAGCTAGCCACGCCAGTATTCTGGCCTGGAGAATTCCATGGACTGCATAGTTCATGGGGTTGTAAAGAATGGGACACAACTGAGTGACTTTCACTTTACTAGGAAACCTGGAAAGGTGCAGTTAATACTAGTTTTTATCAAAATGAAATACTGTATAAATGAACGGAAAAATAGGGACAATTATTAATAGCATCTATGTGAAACAAAACAGGCATACTTTATCTGATGCTTATATGTAGTGACTATGTAAAACTATATATTAAGTGATTTTAATATAAATGCCATACATTATCTGATCCTTATATGTAGTGAATATGTAAAACCATATATTAAATGATATTAATATAACATGATGTCGATGTCTCTGAGAAAAGAAGAGTTTTAGGAAATAGAATAAAGTTATTTTAAAATTTGTAATTATTTTATTTAGAAAACATGAGGGAAAAAATCACAGATTGGCACTCAGAAGTGGCAAAATGGTAATTCTTGATTTATGTATATTTGTTATTATGTCCCCTGTAGTTGGCTATATTTGCTCAGACAAATTCAAAAGTAGGTGGTGTATAGAGACAAAGACTTGTAGCCTACAGACGTTCTTTGGTAAAGTCTTGCTTTTTATATGATATCTGCTGAATTCATGTGCCAATGTCATACCGATGAACTACATAAAAATATTTAAAAACTTAACATTTACTGAAAGTCTAATATATGGTGGGTACATTTTAAATACAACCATCAGGTAACGTGGAATTCACTCTTCCGTGAAGAGGCTAAAAGAGAGTGACTTGCTGACTAGTGCCTTGCTAATCAGGCTAGGAAGTTGCAGAGCTGGGAATCAGGCCTGTGTCTGCCTTGTCGTTGTGCTTCAGTCGCTCAGTCGTGACCAGCTATTTTGAGACAGCGTGGACCGCAGCCCATCGGTCTCATCTGTGCATGGGATTTCCCAGGCAAGAATACTGGAGGGGGTTGCCATTTCCTCCTCCAGGGGATCTCCCTGACCCAGGGACTGAACCTGTGTTTCCTGCATTGGCCGGTGGATTCTTTTCCAGAGACACCACGGGAAAGCCCATGTCTGCCTTACTTCTGACTTAACTCTCTCTTTGTTTCACTTAGTGCAACCCAGTTTTACAAATATCTTTTCTTCCCAGTTATCATAGGCTGATGATCTACTTTCAGAAATTTTATTCTCTTATATTTAGAACTTTGTTGAGACTGTAGATACTCTGTATGATAAATTTTTTTCTTCACTTCTATCCAAGGTATTCGGGGAAGGCAATGGCACCCCACCCCAGTACTCTTGCCTGGAAAATCCAATGGACGGAGTAGCCTGGTGGGCTGCAGTCCATGGGGTCGCTAACAGTCGGACAGACTGAGCGACTTCACTTTCACTTTTCTCTTTCATGCATTGGAGTAGGAAATGGCAACCCACTCCAGTATTCTTGCCTGGAGAGTCCCAGGGACAGGGAAGCCTGGTGGGCTGCCGTCTCTGGGGTCACACAGAGTCGGACACGACTGAAGTGACTTAGCACCAGCAGCAGCATCCAAGGTATTAGCATATTTAAAAAAAAAAATGACCTGTCAGGCAGTGAGGGGTAAGAAACATAACTTGAAACATACAGGGAGTGGATAATTCAGCTCAGCCTAGAATTGGGGATCAGGATCTTTCTAGCATGTAGTATTTCAGAGGAAATGATCATATGAACTATTATTTTTAAATAGAAAAAAAATACACGTATTCCATAGATATATTCTCGCCGATGTTGTTAGTTTTAGTCTTTAGGGTTTGTTTATGAAGTAGGTGTTTCTGATGTTGCAGAACAATGTTCTGATTAATGAAGACTCGCTTAGTTTGTGACATGACTTTTATATGCACTGTGTGCATCCATAAAGTGCAAAGAATGTGGCTTATTCATGAAGGCTGGATGAAGAACTTAAATATATTTTATTTATTTCAGTATATACAAAGCTTCCATTTCTCATCACATACAAAGCAGATAACCATAAAATTTAATGTTGACAATAAAATAAATTTATCATATTTCATAAAAAATTCTAAATAAACTTCATATGGACTGTGATGTGAGATGATAACAACATGCAGCTACATCTGTAGTTTTTAAGAGGAGAGGAATTACTTATATAAGCATTTGAAACTGAAGGTTAAAAAAATGACAGAAATGTTCAATCCCTTGGCTAGTTTTGAATGCTGGAGATAAGTGGAAATTTAATAGTGTAACAAGTAATAGACAATGTTTTCTGACATGTATTATTTCCAAATGCTTTCCAAAAAGCTTATTAACAGTGAGTTAAACTTTTAGAACAGGACAAGTTACAAAAAGAACTGAAAATGCAATAAATTTTAACATAGCCTAATGTTTTATATTTTTAAAAGAGTCAAATTCTCTCTTCACATAAAATTATTGGAGATATTCTCGAGATATATCTTCTTATAAGGAAGAAATATATGATTAAATATAATAACGAATGAGAACAAAATAAGATTGTGTAAAAAGTGAAAGAATGATTATGTTACATTTTGTAGAGTTAATTTTTTTAAATACGTAAAAATTCTGTATCGTATCAGACACACAGAATATAATAGTTGAAGATTAGAAGAACTCACCTGCCGATGCAGGAGACATAAGAGACACGAGTTCTATCCCTGGGTTGGGAAGATCCTCTGTAAGAAGGCATGGCAACCCACTCCAGTATTCTTGCCTGGAGAATTCCATGGACAGAAGAGCCTCGCAGATTACAGTACATGGAGTCACAAAGAGTCTGACACGCCTGAAGCGACTTGAAAAAAGTGAAAGTGAAAGTCGCTCAGTCGTGTCTGACTCTTTGTGACCCTATGGACCATACAGTCCATGGGATTCTCCAGGCCAGATTACTGGAGTGGGTAGCCATTCCCTTCTCCAGGGGATCTTCTCAACCCAGGGATCAAACCCAGGTCTCCCACGTTGCATGTGGATTCTTTAGCATGCAGGTAAATAAAACCAATTCAGTGACAGGTTTTCTTAAGAAAATTATTAAAACTTATATTTAGTTTCTGTGTTATTGTAACTGAAAGGATGGGATTAAATTTCATTTTGATAAATTACTTATATAAAATTTGTGTGTACATGTGCTTGACACTCAGTCCAGTTTGACTCTTTGCGACCCCATGGACTGTAGCCCCCCAGGCTGTTTATCCATGGAATTCTCCAGGCAAGAATACTGGAGGGGGCCTCCATTCTCTTCTCCAGGAGATCTTCCCAACTCAGGAATTGAACCCAGCTCTCCTACATTGCAGGCAGATTCTTTACCATCTGAGCCACGAGGGATATACAACTTATAAAGCTCAATATCAAAATATTGAAGAGATTGAATAAGAAAGATAAAATATGTATATTCTTTGATGTGAAGGAAATTGACATTTATCCATCAATATATTTCATTTCTTCTGTCAAGAAAAAAATTCTTATAACTCATTTGAAGTAGAAGGGCACTCAATGATAAAACTTTTCATTTATCTATCTATTATTATATCCTTTAAAAGTGAAATTGTAATTACCCACTCCCCCCCGCAAATAGACATGAAAAGAACACCTGAGTAAGAATTAACTAATTGTTGGACATGATTGCCCTCCCTTTCTACGTTATCATGCACTTTTAAATTTTGATTTGAAGTAGAAGTAAATAAACAAGGAAAAATTAAATTTTCCATTGTTAGTTTTTATAAACTATTTTAAAATGACATTTAAATATTACTATTTTATTTTTGTGAGAACTCATTAACCACCATTCGTTTTCATATCTACCTCATTATCTTTTTCTTTCGTAATGTTTATTATGGTTAAAATATAGTAGAGGTCGTTACATATTATGATATATCTGCCTTCATATCCATAAGTGGCTGTATATCTAAGAGAAAATAGCAGATCATTGAAATAGATTTTTATTATATGAATAATACATTTAATACTGGGTTACATGTACAATATCCTTCTCTACTTAAATCAAATATAAAACATATAAATAATATTGTCTAAAGAAAATGGTCCTTATATCTTAATGACCAATACCAAATGAAATGGATTTGTAACTAGGAAACATTACATAGCACATATATTTATGCTTTAAATTTATGTTAAATCGAAATGATTCAGTTTTTGCAGAAACTTTTTGATAGTCTGTTTTATTAGAAATTATGAACAAAAATGAAAAAGTTAAAGTTAATATAGGAAAAATAATTACATGATCAAAAATTTTCACACAATCTTGGTGAGCTTCATAAATTTAGAATTCTAAATAGTAAAGTCTATGAGGATAGGCATTATATCTGTCTTCTAATTACTTATTAAATCACCTTTAAAATTAAAGGTGAGGTTAAACTTAATGTGAGACTGGACACACAGTAGACACTCAGTAAATGTTTGTGAATGAATGAAGGAAATAAACAAATCAGAAATCAGCTTTTCTAGTCTTATATATGTTCAAATGCACACACATAAACTAGTTTTAAGTTTAGAAAGTACACAGGATAATACTTTTTAACATCTTCATATACTTACTGGTAAAATAGTCTTATACAATTTTGAGCAATTTTAATAATTATCTTTTTGAGAAACTGTTTTTGATGTACTAATTGTCCTGCATTTAAATTTCTTGAGCCTACTTAAAATAAGGATCAATTTTCTAAAACTTATAGATATATTTTAAATGTGTGAAACTGCAGTATATGCCTAATTTGGAGGGTTCTTTCATAGATGTTCTGTAATAAAGCAATATCATTTAGTGTAATGAAATCATAGTGTAGGCTAGTAAGTAATCTATTTAATTACAATTTGAAATTAGTTTCATTGATGAAATATATCTGTACATCATATCCCTGTTCTTAGGCGGTGATTGTCCATTACCATTCTTTTACCAGCTTTGTGAATTATTGAGTTTGGCTAATTAAATTTCGTGTTGTGAGGTGTACATTGGTATGGGGAACAGTGCATCTTCTTTTTTTGTAGAGATAATTTCTCGATTATTTGTTTAGTGCCTACTTAACAATTACTCAATACACAAGCATCACAAAATTTTGTTTGCTTTCAGAAACAAGCATTCAACAGAACCAGAACATAACCTAGAAATGAATCCCTCAAAGAGCCTATTCGTATTCGTGACAGTATCCAACTGATCTCTGATTTACTGTCTGTTGCCTTTAATGGAATACAAATTTATTACTGAAAGATCAGAGACCACAGTAACAACTACATTCATTGTTGTGTTAATAACCCAAAAGTGTGATTTGCAAGGAAAAGTGAAAGATCAGTGGAAAAAATTCCTGGATAATGACTCTTCACCATAGTCAAGAGTATAATTTAGTATCTTTATATTAATTTCAGGAATTCCAAAGGCAGAACTTTAAACATTTAAACATTGACTTTCCTTAATTTGATCTTTTGTGATTCTCTAAAATACATAATGTCCAGATCACAGATTCAGGGGATTTTTCACTTTTTTGTAAAAAAGCCTTCTCCATATTTTTATTCCTAATCTTTTCTCACAGGGTTATAGGGAAAAACCAGGGCAAAATTAGAAGGGACTGATATATTACAGGCTCTCTGATCAGTAGGCCCTTGTATGTAATGGGTGACACAGCTCCCATTTTCTAACAATTATAGTTTAGGAGTCAATTCCCCTTTTAAGCTTGCTTTTGATCTANCAGTAAGATGTGTATAAGAGACAGGCCCTTGTATGTAATGGGTGACACAGCTCCCATTTTCTAACAATTATAGTTTAGGAGTCAATTCCCCTTTTAAGCTTGCTTTTGATCTAAGGTCCCAATGGTTGTGCCTCACAAGATATGCAAACACAAAATAAATAAATAAGAAACATCAAAATGAAGAAATACAAGTAAATATTGCTATTTGGTATAAAGACGGTATTAAATTTACACCTTTAACCTTTTCCTCAAGGAGAAACGTTTAGAAAGGGTCATTTAGTTCAGCTGTGCCGAGGGTGTTTTCTGAGTTAGCCAGATAACTGTACGGTTCTCAACATCCATTTTATTTCTGTCTTACATCCATTTTATGTTAAATGAACAATATTTTCAACTGCACTAATACATCAAAGTTATTGATTCTTTCAAAGTGAATTGCATAAATGTTTCACTTCAAAGCATTTTAATACATACATAATACTTCTCAGACTGCACTCCATGAATAACTAGTGATCTTTATGCTGCGGCTTGTTCCAGTATTGCTTTCACTTGGCAATTAGGTCCAATTCCAGAGAGGGCTACTGTGAGCGTGTAGGGCCCAATCTTTGGCAAGTATACACACAATTAAAGTCAGGGCTACCTCCCTGTCATCCGAGGTACAGAGAGATGCATTGAAACTAACAAAGCGATAAAAGGGACCTGAAATTGAAGCAGTTTAAGAAATGACAGTTTAATGAAAGCAGTGTAAAAATACTATCACTGTGATGGAAAACATCTGTTCTCCACGAATCTTGAGTGATGGAAGTTTGTGAGGCTCTTGAGGAATGTGTTGCCAGCCTATGGTTATATCAACAGCAGGTCAGGCATGGCCTGTCTCTTTTAATATCATAGTTATGACTGTCCAAACATACATCCCAGCCAATGCTTTGTCTTCAGCATTGCAATAGGTTGCCTTAAAGCTCCTTTCTTTTCACTGCTTGTTGGGCTTTTTCATCAGAGTGTGGAAGTAATACTACTGAACTGTAAGGGAAAAGAAGATAATGTGTATCGTTGAGAATTGTTTGTATCGCAAAAGTTCATAAATATAATTCTAGTTATTATAATAATTAAAAGGATATTTTCGATTTAAGATCTTTGTTTTAAAATTATGGTTGTAGTCAACAGTTCATGATTTGTTTTTATTCAAGTAGTTTTTGCTCCTTCCACCACCAAATCATTTATTCCAGAGAGCAAAAATATATGACAGCAGGTAAATATTTTTAACAGCAATGCATTGAAGACCATCTGTGCAACAAGAGTTAAAGTGCTTTCTGGTGGCATGTGAATTACTATGACAGACTTTTACAAGAGAAGACAAAAGTTTATTGATATTCCACATTGATATGCAAGTGGATTAGTCTCATGCCCCAAATTTGAAAGAAACTAGAACCTAATTTTTTAATTTAAAAATCATTCTTTTTTTCCCCTTATTTCTTATTCATCAGGTAATTTTTGAAATGAAATTTTACAGGTGAAAAATCTAAACTATGATATAAATAATTTTCTTGGAGATACAAAAAATAAATCATTTCTCAGCAAAAGTAGTTAAATCAGGTGTTATTTAGACATGCTAACTGATTAGTTATATATGAGTTTAAAACAAATAACGAAAATTTAAGTTGTTTAAGGAGTTCATCTCTGTGTTTTTTCCACTGATGGGAATGTTTCCCCATCCCCCACCCAAGGACTCATCGGGTCTGTCATGGCAGTTTTAATTGTTTGTTCAGTCTTGTCTACTGCCTCTGTAGTATCCCACTCAATTAAGTGTTCATGAATTGAGGGGTGGGGCGGGGGAGGACAGAATCATACATGCAGCTACTGTGTGCAAAATCTGACTTCCTTATTTGTGTCTGTCAGTACCTTGTTTTCTTGTTTCTTAGCAGATCTTGAAACAGCGGTTATTTGGAGATGTCTCAGTATTTTTGTGTAGTAAAGACGTTTTCTGTACAGCTTGTATGCCTCTGTGTGTGTGTGCTTGGCCACTGAGTCGTGCCCATCTCTGCAACTCTATGGACTGTAGCCCGCCAGGCCTCTCTGTCCATACAACTTTTTAAAACTACTGGAGTGGGTTGCCATTTCTTTCTCCAAGGGATCTTCCCAACCCAGGGATCAAAGCAGCATTTCCTGCATTACACAGCATTTCTTGCACTGCAGGAGAATTCTTTACCCACTGAGCCTTTAGGGAAGCACAATATGCTTATGACGAGTGGAATAATCCGAATATGAAACCAGGTCAGAGTTTTTATCAACGATTTTTAGTTCACGTCTGTAATCCTGCCCAACCAAATATTTTCCAAAACAAATCAATTGTGAGGAAAAAGTTACCCTTCATTTTTAGGAAAGAAAATTTCTATGGAGGGAGAAAAATATATAATAATTTTTGACAAATTAAGAATAGCTTTTATACAGCACTCTTCCATTTCCAATGATATTTAAATTTTTAGGATATATCTCGAAGAAAAATTTAGGTGTTAAATATCTTTAACAATACCATTTAATATCTGATCTTTAGGTGAGGCAGCTTATCGGATTTGTCAATTCAAGCACAATGGATTTTCTGAAAGCATGTCAAATAGTAATACAGTATATCTAGTTTATAAATCAGCTATCAGTTTTACAAAGCTATATTTAAACCTAAATAGTAGTCAATAAAAATCTAAGAATTGGTTGATACATGATTTTCTGTGGATGCCATATCTGTATGACAATATTAAATATAAAAAATGATAGTTAATATATCCTGAAATCCTATTATCCCATCTCTGCCTCAGTCATATTAACATTTCCATCAGAATTATTATTACATATTTCATTTATCTTGCATTTTCTAAGTAAAACAAAAATGCTTCTTTCCTCTGCTGGTAAAGTGATGTTCAGCAGTGTGTCACCTGACCCTTACTCTTTCGCGTTCCTTTTTACATAATTAAGGATTCGTAATTTCAGTTTAGCTCAATATACTGTTTTTCATTCTAAGAAAACTGTAGTTTAGACTTGTTACTAAGATGTTAGCCTTTTCTGTGATAATCTCTCTTTAAATCTTTCAGTTGACTCAAAAATAGAGAATGTTTTATACAAATCCCCCATCTTCATACACAGAAAGCGTGGGGTAGAGTGTGTAGTGTTACTTCAGGACGCCTGGCGTAGAATCCTTGCTAAATGTTGGTGCTGCTGCTGCTGCTAAGTCACTTCAGTCGTGTCCGACTCTGTGTGACCCCATAGACGGCAGCTCACCAGGCTCCCCCATCCCTGGGATTCTCCAGGCAAGAATACTGGAGTGGGTTGCCATTTCCTTCTCCAATGCATGAAAGAGAAAAGTGAAAGTGAAGTCGCTCAGTCTGTCCAACTGTTAGTGACCCCATGGACTGCAGCCCACCAGGCTCCTCCGTCCATTGGATTTTCCAGGCAAGGGTACTGGGGTGGGGTGCCATTGCCTTCCCCAATGTTGGTGCAGGACCTACTATTCAGTAGTCTCATATGTTTCATTTTTTTTTTTTCCTGTACTTTCACTTTGGGCTTCCTAGGTGACTCAGTGATAAAGAATCCGCCTGCCAATGAAGGAGACACAAGAGACGTGGATTTGATCCCTGGCTTGGGAAGATCCCCTGGAGGAGGAAATGGCAACCCACTCCAGCATTCTTGCCTGGGAAATCCCATGGACAGAGGAGCCTGACAGGCTACAGTCCATGGGATTGCTGCGTCGAACTCTACTGAGCGACAGTCACGTGCAGCCACTTTATCCCCTTTCGTTATTTGCAGGGTTAGGGCAGTCTTAGGGAGGTCAGCATATTCTAAACAACCCCTTATGGCATTGTGATTTCACCACCATCAAAATAAAAACTGAAAGACATAACAGATGGCAGATTTAATTTTTACTGTACCGTTAATACAAGCAATACAGAGTATCAGTCTGCAATTCCAGTTTTTGTTTGAACTCTAAAAATTTGGTCATTGTGTGAGGCTTTAGCCATACCTCTAACAAGGTCGAAACAATAACCTACTTGTTAAGGTTATTATGGTGGTGACTTTCAGAGTTCTCTCTGAGACTACTAAGTAAGTAATTTTCGTATGCATTATTATGCCTAGCTTCCAGGGACCAGATGCCCTATGGGGTACCCTCTTCTTAATCTAGGGAGATGAAGATAGTGACAATCACATTGCTTGTTGCTCATCTAGAATCCCTTAGACCCATCAATTATTTACAACCAACAAATGTACAGAAAACACCCTGTGTGAGATCCTAAAATAGGAGTGCTCATCACCTTGAGTGAACTTGCAAAATACTCCCTAAAGCTGCGATGGGAGAGCAGGCACAGGGAGGGGAGAGCATGTTAGGACTCTGGGAGGTGGTAATGGCAGTTGTGAGGACATTTTAATTTGTTTTAATTAGTTTTTAATACTTCCACGATAATGTTAAAACCCTAGTTTTAAAAATAACCTCTAAGTCAAATTTCACAGTAAATAATCCTACCTCTAACACAACTGGCCGTCCAAAGAAAAGTGGGAATGCAAATTAAATTAAACATGTTTGCTCTTTTGCTCAGTCCTGTCCGACTCTTTGCGACCCCATGGACTGTAGCTGCCAGGCTCCTCTGTCCATGGGATTCTCCAGGCAGAATGCTGGAGTGGGTTGCCATTTCCTACTCCAAAATTAAACATATAGACTAGAATAATTGCCATTGCAGTTGTACTTTAAACTAGGGTTAACTAACTGAGCAATTATTTTTAATGCCTGCACTTGCTATTGGGGAATAATAACTCTGGTTTTAAATGTATAGAACTTTCTCTGCTTCTTTATATAGATTCTTTTAAAACAAAATTGTTATGGTGTATAGTTCTTCATACTGCATTTTCCTTTTCAATAAATTTTTTCATGTTTTCTTATCATGAAAAAATAAATGTAATCATTACTTGTACCTTCATTATCTCCTTTAAGCAATAAAGTCAAAATGCACCTGGAAATCTTAGCTACCAGAAAGAGATATAGTCAGTTTTTGTACTTAAATCATTGACTCAAGGATCAATATATATTAGATCTAATATTAGACCTAACAGTAAGAGCTTATTTTTAAAAATAAATTCTTAAGCAATTAATATACCAAAAAGTTCAAGGATAGAGACCACTGAATGAGGTTTGTTACTGCTTAGGAAACCAGTCTCCAATATCAAGCAGAAAGGCATACAGAAATATAAAAAAGGCAAAAAAAGAAAGAAAGAAAGAAACAGAAAAAAGTAGACATTAAACTATGTTCCTTAGAAACAACTTATGTCATGTACTATAGTCCTTAGCAACAGTCCATAGTTTTGTAATTCAGTAGTTACTCCTGGCCGATGTTGAACAGTGTAAGAGGCAGACACGAATGAATAAATGGACTGGTTGGGACAAAGTCCTGAACAGTGGCTTTAAGGGGCATCAGAAGTAGAAAATAAGACTTTTATGCAATACCACATTCCAGGTTACCTATCTTATTTTATCTGGACTATACAGCAATATCATGATATTTGTATTATAATAAACTTCATTTTGTAGGAGAGGAAATTTTTCTGAGAGAATATTTTTCACTGTAACAACTATAAAGTAAGTTGAAAACCAGGATGACTTATACATTAAAATCTTCCCTATTTCTAGCAGCTCAGAGATGTCTAATGATGATGAAAATAAAATATATTGATTTCTGTTAGTAATAATAATCAGTAATTGTAACTGAATGTTGATATTTCTTGTTCAATAAAACACTATCTTATAGAAAGTAAGAACAATAAAAATTTTTAAACAGAAAAATATACATCCCTTAAAAGAATACCATCACCAAACCCTGGATCTAATGAGAGGCTAGCAAAGTAATACCAGTGCAGCCAGTCTATAATTCCCTTAATGTTGAACTGGCTGAAGTGGTCACTTCTCCCCTCTCTTTTTCATTGCTTTCTTTAATCCACGGTTTGATCAGTCATCTTTGAGAAATATTCCACACCAGCAAGAATGGTTTTCCAACAATAGGCTTCCATTCTGTTTGCCAGAATCAAAGTGACACTTGTTAAAACTCAGCCTCTGGGTGACTGAAAAGAGACAGGCCGGGGGTGCATTTATAGAGATGTTGTGTAGCAGTATGGCCATACACAGAGCAAGGAGAAGAATCTTGAAAGGGCACCAGGAAGGAACTGCTGGAAGAAACAACAGATACATCATCCTGAAGGAATCTAACAAAAGGTGTCCTGGGCAAAGGAGGCCTTTGAAAGCAAAGCTGTCCAGAATAGGGGCAAATACTGCTTTTGAAGCAGCAGCCTCAAATCAAGAGACAGATCAGACAATATGTATGTCCTCTGCAAGAACCTGCAGGTCAAGTTTCAGGCTCATGAGTAGCTGTCTCCCTATGCATAGCAAATGCGTCAAACTTGATATTGATGAAAATGAGACCCTTATATATTTACATATATAATCTAGAGCCTGTTGATGATCTATTTAAAAATAGCCCTTTGTCTCAGTTATAGGGGGCTTCCCTGATGGCTCAGTGGGTAAAGAATCTGCCTGCAATGCAGGAGACACATGCACTGCCGGTTCAACTGCTGGGTTGGGAAGATCCCCTGAAAGAGGAAATGGCAACACACTCCAATCGATATTATTGCCTGGAAAATCCCATGGAGAGAGGAGCCTGGCAGGCTACAGTCAACAGGGTTGCAAAAGAGGTGGATACGACTGAGCAGGAGCACAAGGATGTTAGCTTCAAGTCCTCAAACTCAAGGAAAGAAATGGCTCTATCAGCAGATACTGGGAGGTACGCTTGTTTAAAGATTCATAAGCCTCCTTGGAAGAGCAAGGACAGAGTGGATTAGCCAGAAAATACTGCTCTGATTTTTCTAGCATTTCTTCCCAACCCATCAGCTTCTTATCTTCCTTACCCACCCACCAGTTAAAGAATCAATATCTGGGTCATAAAATTACTTGTACTCATCACTGAAAATAAAACAAGATGGCTGAGCACTAAACTTGCCAAAGGCTCTTGGTTCCCAATGATTTCCATTGTTAACGGAACCCCCTTTCATTGCTAAATTTGTAAAGATGTTCTAATAACATTTTAGCAAAATGATTGCTCTGGGGACAGTTTCAGATCTCTTTGTATAAACCAAAGTCATTAGGAACAAATGAAAAAGCTCATTTGTTTGTAAAGCATGAGCTGAAAAACCCACAGTACCCATAGTTATGAATAGTGCAAATAAGTCCTGTGAGATTCTTGATATTAGAATTACAGGGAGGGAGAACATAGAAATTGTTTATGAAAATGAGAATATCCTCACAGTCATATCTCTTTAACTGTTGCCTCGGAAGTAAATCTTTTAGTGGAATTTGATCATGTGGGAAGGAAAGCTGTGCTTGTTTTTCTCTAGGTATGTTACGCATGGCATACAGGATTAGAGAACTGGACATTCCTAGCTGCCTTCCTGCAAGATGAATGAGCCAAAAGAGGAAGCGCTTTTATCTTTCTCAGGCACTAACACTGCAGAAATGATTACCTAATTAGTCTAACTGGACTATATTTTTTATTCTTCTCTCATTTTAAATAGCATGATGACAGAGTTCATTTGTATGTAAAAGTTCTGAAATTATACAAGTTGCATACATCATGTTGAAATAATTTTTTATATTTGGGTGATATGTTTAATCTTTTTTTACCTTACCAAAAGCAAATGCCTAAATCCCGAAAACTCTGAGGTAGGAGTTAAAAAATTAAGTACTGGGACGATTAAAGGCATCCATCTTTAGGAAAAAATTTTTTACAGAGTTAAATAGTACTGGTGATGTAGTGGGACTAATATTTTTAAACATAATAAATTTGTACTTTAGTTATTAAATGGAAAATTGTGAAGCAGACTGGTACATTAACATAAATAACTAGAAAAATTTCCAAAGTTTTTGCTATGGAAGTTTTCATTGCTGCATTTTTTAAGGTGAATCAGATCATCTAAGAGAGAGGATATATGTATACCTATGGCTGATTCATGTTAAAGTTTGACAGAAAACAACAAAATTCTGTAAAGCAATTATTTTTCAATAAAAAAATTAAAACAAAATAACAGTAAAGAATTTAAGATATAAATAGCAACTAAGAATTACATCATAGATTAATATTGGATGATATGGTAAAATACTTTATCTAATATGATGAAATATATATTAAAGACAGAGTATTATATATGTTAATATAATATATCTATGCTAATCTAAAGAAAAATGATAATTTGTATGTTAGAAGAAAGACAGAAAGGATAAATAAGAGAATATTAACATTAGCTTCTGGGATTGGGGATTATAAATAATTAGAATTTTTAAACTCACATATTTCAAAATTAATGATTTAATAACTTTTACAGTTACTTTGGAAATAAATAAGTTTATAATTACATTTATAAAGACAAAATTCTTGGAATAAAATATATTTCAATATAAAAATGCTATTACCAATACATTAAAATAATTATGATGGTACAGTTAAAATATCTCCCAGGGGAAAATTACACTTACCAAAATAAAAAAGATCACACTTTAAAATAAAATTCTGATGCTTAATCATGATATGGGTTCATTTAAGCAGGTTTTTAGTAGACCTAATTGGACTAGCAACTGCCTTTAGTACTAGGCAAGTCAAGGTCATTGCTTTGGGCTTCGCTTTTTACCCTAATTGGACAAAGGCTTTTAAAGTACATGAGTTCTAAGGTCCCTTTCTGCTCTGTCAGTACAAGCTTCTTTTCATTAGTGGTTGTATTAACTTTGAAATGTACATTTAATTCTTTTCAAAGACAATAAAAAAGATTTTTCAAATCTAGCCTCTTCTTTCAGTGGCACTACACATGCCATTGATATAGAGTCGGCCTACCATTTAATTCACTGTAATTAATTTGCAGTTAACAACATCATTTGAAATATCATTTGCCTATTCTAACTAAAAATTAAAAGACAGCCACTGTTGAGGCTTCCTCCACCAACACTCTGTATCTTGTTCTGCCTTATACTTACAAGCACGCTTACTTCTTTCAGGGCACACAGTCCTAGACTTTAAAATATCTGACTGAAAAGTAACCTGCATTATCAAAGGCTGACTCTGTCCATTTTATCTTCTACCCTCATTTCTCATTCTATCTTGATCCTTTGGTCCCTTGGCTGCTGCTAAGAAAGTCACAGTGAATAAAAATTAAAGCTATATAGAAGGAATGTGTGACTTTTTGCACCTTCCTGTCCGTCTTCCTGGAAAATGGGAATAATAATTCCTTACAGCATTGTTGCAATGATTAAATGAAATAATGTTTCATTTGATATTCACATGATAATGGTGCATATCAAGAGTTCAGTATGGACTTCAGATAAATATTGTGCATAGCCAAATACAGGGGACATAGAAAATTGTCTATATTCATAGAAAATAGGTATGAACATAGAAAATAGGTAACAATAACATTCATCATCCTCTTCATCATTTTTTTGCTACTATTTTAAGATGCAGTGGCAACAAATATTCCTCTCATTCCCAAATGAGTACTAGACTAAAAAGAAGGCAAAAATAAAGGTTTAAGCCAACCTTGCTAAAAATGAAGGATTAATTATAAAGGTCATGAATGACATACCTCTCAGGTTTAAGGCATTACAATAAAATACACTATTTTAATTCCACCTAACTTGACTGGTATGCATGTGGGCTAAGTCGCCTCAGTCGTATCTGACTCTTTGCAACCCCATGGACTATAGCCCGCCATGCCCCTCTGTCCAGGGGCTTCTCCANTTTCTCAGACTTTCCAGTCTCCAGAATTATGCAGAATACGTGCTTGTCGCTTACACAAACTGTAGCTTTCTCCCAGTAGTAGCCTGAACGGACTGAGAAACTTCCCCTCCAAAGATACACAGATGGCAGATGAACATATGAAAAGATGCCTCACACCTTACTCACCAGGGAGATGCGCATTAACACAACAATGAAATGCCAGCACGCAGCATAAGAATCACCAAACCCAGAGCCCCGAGAACCCCCGAGGCTGATTTTGTTGTGAACCAACAGGAACTGTCATCCACTGTTACCAGGACGTATCAAGGGGTATCGGAGAAGGCCATGGCACCCCACTCCAGTACTCTTGCCTGGGGAATCCCATGGACGGAGGAGCCTGGTAGGCTGCAGTCCACGGGGTCGTGAAGAGTCGGACTCGAACATGACTGAGTGACTTCCCTTTCAGTTTCATGCATTGGAGAAGGAAATGGCAACCCGCTTGTGTTCTTGCCTGGAGAATCCCAGGGATGGGAGAGCCTGGTGGGCTGCCGTCTATGGGGTCGCACAGAGTTGGACATGACTGAAGCGACTTAGCAGCAGCAGGAGATCAAGGGGTATAAGCCACCTTGGAAGAGTTTTGTTGTTTCTTGAAAAACTAAAGGTACTGTTATTATAAGATCCAACAATCACTCTCCTTTATAGTTACCTAAAGTAGTTTAAAACTTATGTCCGCATAAAAATTTGCACGTGAATGTTTGTAGTAGCTTGATTCATAATGGCCAAATCCTCAGTGCAGTTCAGTTGCTCAGTTGTATCTGACTCTTTGCGACCCCATGGACTGCAGCATGCCAGGTTTCCCTGTCCATCACCAACTCCCAGAGTTTACTCCAACTCGTGTCTATCACGTTCATAATGACATCCAACCATCTCATCCTCTGTCATCCCCTTCTCATCCTGCAAGCCACCAAAATGTTCTTCAGTATGTGAATAGATAAACTGTGGTACATCTGGACAGTGGAATATTAAATCCAAAAAATTAAGCTGTGAAACCATGAAAAGACATGGAAGAACCTTAAATATGTATTATTAAGTGAAGGAAACTAACCTCTTGAGAAGACTACATACTGCATGACTCCAAATATATGGCATTCTGGAAAAGGCAAATTGTAGAGACTGACAAAAAAAAAAAAAAAAGGTTGCTAGAGATTGTATAGGGGCAAAGAAGATAAATAGGCAGAATACAGAGGCAGGATTTTAAAGCTGTGAAAGTACTCCTGAGGTAGTGGTTTAGCCACTCAGTGGTGTCTGACTCTTTGTGACCCCATGGACTGCAGCCCACTAGGCTCCTCTGTCCATGGGGATTTTCCAGGCAAGAATACTGGAGTGGGTTGCCATGCCTTCCTCCAGGGGATCTTCCTGACCCAGGGATCGAAACTACATCTCTTGCATCTTTTGCACTGCAGGCAGATTCTCTACCACTGACACTGGGGGAGGCTCCTAAAAAAGTGACATAAATAGCTCCTATTTTGAAGATGAGAAAACTGAGTCACGGAAAGAATGTCACCCAGCTAGCACATGGCAAAACTTGGATTTGACCCTAAGTATTGTGAACAGTCCATTCTCTTTACAAAAATGCCACACTGCTGCTCAGTGTCAATATGAGTGCCTCACTTAAAACATGTTTGGAATCATTTCTAAAATCCAACATATGTTTAGAGTCTCATCGTTTTTCTCTTGGGATAGAAGCCATGAGCAGCATCAAACATTATCTAACACTGCTTTTGTATTTACATCTGTGAGTTCACAGTTACCTTAGTTCTCTAAGGAAACATTTTTCAGTCATCGCTTCCCTGGTGGCTCAGAGGTTAAAGCGTCTGCCTGCAATGCGGGAGACCCGGGTTCGATCACTGGGTCAGGAAGATCCCCTGGAGAAGGAAATGGCACCCCACTCCAGTACTCTTGCCTCGAGAATCCCACNAGTCATCGCTTCCCTGGTGGCTCAGAGGTTAAAGCGTCTGCCTGCAATGCGGGAGACCCGGGTTCGATCACTGGGTCAGGAAGATCCCCTGGAGAAGGAAATGGCACCCCACTCCAGTACTCTTGCCTCGAGAATCCCACAGACAGAGGAGCCTGGCCGGCTACAGTCCACAGGGTCGCAACGAGTCGGACACGACTGAGCGACTTTCCTTTCCAAGTGTTACAAAGGGGCTTCCCTGATAGCTCAGTTGGTAAAGAATCTGCCGGCGATGCGGGAGACCCCGGTTCAATTTCTGTGTTGGGAAGATCCCCTGGAGAAAGGGATAGGCTACCCACTCCAGTATTTTGGCGTGGAGAATTCCATGGACTGTATAATTCACAGGGTCGCAAAGAGTCAGATATGACTGAATGACTTTCACTTCCTTCACTTTCATTTAGTCTTACAAAAAAGTATTTCTAATCATTATTTGATCATATATGTAAAAAGAGATTTGTAGTTATTAATTTTTAACTAATAATACTAGAGTAGGATATACTGCATATTTTCAAGTGAAAGTAATATCAAAATTACTACAATTTTATGATTAATCCCACGGACAGAGGAGCCTGGCGGGCTACAGTCCACGGGGTCGCAACGAGTCGGACACGACTGAGCGGCTTTCCTTTCCAAGTGTTACAAAGGGGCTTCCCTGATAGCTCAGTTGGTAAAGAATCCGCCGGCAATGCGGGAGACCCCGGTTCAGTTTCTGTGTTGGGAAGATCCGCTGGAGAGGGGGATAGGCTGCCCACTCCAGTACTCTTGCGCTTTCCTTATGGCGCAGCTGGTAAAGAATCCTCCTATAATGCAGGAGACGTGGTTTTGATCCCTGAGTTGGGCAGATCCCCTGGAGAATGGAAAGGCTACCCACTCCAGTATTCTGGCGTGGAGAATTCCGTGGACTGTATAATTCACAGGGTCGCAAAGAGTCCGATATGACTGAATGACTTTCACTTCCTTCACTTTCATTTAGTCTTACAAAAAAGTACTTCTGATCATTATTTGATCATATATGTAAAAAGAGATTTGTAGTTATTAATTTTTAACTAATTATACTAGAGTAGGATATACTGCATATTTTCAAGTGAAAGTAATATCAAAATTACTACAATTTTATGATTATAATCCTCCTGAATAATACTTATTTCAGTTCAGTTCAGTCGCTCAGTTGTGTCCGACTCTTTGCGACCCCATAAATCTCAGCATGCCAAGCCTCCCTGTCCATCACCAACTCCCGGAGTTCACTTAGATTCACGTCCATCGAGTCAGTGATGCCATCCTGCCATCTCATCCTGTTCTCCTCCTGCTCCCAATCCCTCCCAGCATCACAGTCTTTTCCAATGAGTCCAATCTTCACATGAGGTGGCCAAAGTAC
>SJYX01007302.1:18319-94204 GCA_006410675.1 Oreotragus oreotragus | reverse complement strand
TTAAAACTCTGTACACACTGCAGATTGTTTGCTTTCATTTTCTGAATGGGAGACAAAAGTAGATATTCATGGAGTTCCATTCAAATAACTCCAAAATGTACAGTCCTTACCAGTTTGACAATCCTTGCTAAGTCACTTCAGTTGTGTCTGACTCTGTGTGACCCCATAGACGGCAGCCCACCAGGCTCCCCAGTCCCTGGGATTCTCCAGGCAAGAACACTGGAGTAGGTTGTCATTTCCTTCTCCAGTGCATGAAAGTGAAAAGTGAAAGTGAAGTCGTCAGTTGTGTCTGACTCTTCGCGACTCCATGGACCGCAGCCTACCAGGCTCCTCTGTCCATGGGATTTTCCAGGCAAGAGTACTGGACTGCGGTGCCATCGCCTTCTCCGTGACAATCTTTAATCTTGAGTTATTTCCATTGTCAACTTTCTCCATTCTCCATTTTAAATTATTAAATTTATATTTCATTGCAAATGACTTTTTCCTCTTCCTTTTTTTGTTTTTTTAATGAAAGTAAACAGTTTGTTACATATACAGAAAAACAAGATCAGCATATCGTCAGCTCCCTGCATCCCTAGTCCCATGGAATGACACTAAACCAGATGGTCCAGGAGACATGAGCAGTGGGTCATTTTAACATTGACCAGTCAGTGCTAGATTATAGCCAAGCAGCTTTACACCCCAAAGAGAGATGGGATATTAAGGGAAGGGAAGTCAAAGGGAAGAACACAGAGGCAGCTGTCCACAAGACAGAGAGCGTCTGCAAGAGAGGGAGGCGGCCGGTACATTGCCCCCACCATGTTCCGAAGGCGACCCTGAAACAGTAGGTCAAGACTTGGATCAATCTGTAGTAAGCCTCGCCTATGCCTGGCTTATGTGGAAATGTGCAGATTGCCAGGGCTCCCCAGTGGGTCTGTTCTGCTGTATTCACACAGACCGTCTACTCTTCATTTTTCATTTCAGTCCAAAGTTGGGCTTTCATTGTTTCCTGCTTATGCCCAGTACTGTTTCTCCAGCAATTCCCAGAACTAAAAACACCCTCCAATCTCAAAGCATTATTCCTTTTGTTCCTAAAGATATGCAGTGATCAAATCTAAGGATAAGTTAATCTAACAAAAGTCTATTTAATGGCAGCCCACTCTAGTACTCTTGCCTGGAAAATCTCATGGGCAGAGGAGCCTGGTAGGCTAAAGTCCGTGGGGTTGCAAAGAGTCGGACACAACTGAGCGACCTCAGTTCTTCACTTATTGTTTTTGAATTAAAGTAATGCAGCATCCATGTTTTTTTAGGATTTCACAATTTATCTCCAAATCTTTTCTAATTACTTCCAAACAACTGTGTTATTCCAGTTAATCTGATTTGAGTCACCAGTTCCTGAGGATTTGTTATAATTTGGCACTTTTATTTATACCATTCCCCCTGCATACAGAAATTTTGCATGTCAATATTCTTTCCAGCAACAAAAATCTTTACCAATGATTCTTTCTTTACCATACTTTCTTTGAACATTAACTGAACCAGTTTTGACTTCCAAGTGTCTAATTATATCCTTTATGATATATTATTACTGCTAACTTGTCTTATTGATATTTTCACATACAGAACTTGTATCTCTACTGCATGAAATATAGGGATTGTTACTTTTTATTTCTTTCTGTTTCTTATAACAAAGGTTATACTTGATCAAAATATGTTCAGAGAATTACAAATGATTTACTGTTGTTTCAAATTCAGGCAATATTTGCTACATTTGCTATTTAAGCATCTGATTTCATGATCAAGAGAGCAGTAAATATTAGATAACTAACTTACAGAGAAATGTTGTATATGAACTCAGTTGTATATTTTAACCATACTTACTTTATAATTGCTTATTTATCCTTAACTACATCTCTTTTCTTCATTCAAAATTGGCAAGAGGCGAAGTATTAGCTTTATTACTTACTTGGATTCCTCATTTGTTATGGTTTGAAAGTAGAATTTTCTTATAACAAAGGTTATACTTGATCAAAATATGTTCAGAGAATTACAAATGATTTACTGTTGTTTCAAATTCAGGCAATATTTGCTACATTTGCTATTTAAGCATCTGATTTCATGATCAAGAGAGCAGTAAATATTAGATAACTAACTTACAGAGAAATGTTGTATATGAACTCAGTTGTATATTTTAACCATACTTACTTTATAATTGCTTATTTATCCTTAACTACATCTCTTTTCTTCATTCAAAATTGGCAAGAGGCGAAGTATTAGCTTTATTACTTACTTGGATTCCTCATTTGTTATGGTTTGAAAGTAGAACTTCATTAACCAAGGACATACTTATATGTGTAACTAGTATGTTACTGACTCTCTCTTTACCCCTAATGAGGAATTCCAGCCCTCATTTAGGTTCTCTGGAGCCTATATCATTTGTTAAAGGATAATGTCAGAAAGTTTACATGAAGGAACATGGAAAGCTAGGTAGTGATCAAGGAATACATAGGGAATTGGATACATGATTGATTTATTACTCCTTTGGGTGACTAGGAATCTTTTATGAAGAGGAACCTCTTAGTTCCTTAGAGGAACCTCTTACTGCACTTCAGAATGGTTCCTCTGAAAGCTGAGAGACTTGTACACTGGTGGATATTAACACTTTCTAAATTCTAGGGAGAGCTAGACAAGCTTTCACAAATTCCATGGCCCAGAGGCAGAAAGTTGAGTGCACAAAGGGTGTCTGCAATCACAGAATTTATTCATGGTTGCTTTAGCTAAAGTCAGTTGTGACCCAAGATAATGTGCAATGGTTTCCGATCATGGTGCAATACCACAAGCGCTTCTGGGTAGTTTGGGGAAGCTCCAAAACAATCTTTAGCATGTGTTTCCAAAATGCATCAGTTATCTGGTAGTATCTGACTTCATGAAACATCTACTTTATCTTCATAGTTTGTTACCACTCTGATTCATGGGCACTGCTGGGTTTATGAAACAAAAAGTCATTGCAGTGCTCTGTGGTGAGAATTCTCTGTTAGGCGCCTCTTCTGTTAATTTATTGATAAATTCATGAAGAACGTTTGCCTAGCATTCTCCATGTTTTCACTAAGTGTAATAAAACTTGCAGCAAATCACTGTGTCCAACAAGAGAAAAGGACTTGTGCTTCTGGGTGTCTACCAAAATATTGAAACTGTTTTGTGTCCCTATAGAATTGAAAAATTCGTGCCTTGTCTTCTTAGTGTTGCTTTTCCTTCACGTGGCTATCAAAAAATGACTTCTATGATGTCATGAATGTCAGTTCCAAGAGAGGAAGAATTCTTTTTGTTCACTGCCACATCACCAACATGTAGAGAAGGACATGGTGTATAAACTATTTTGAATGAATGAATGAATAATTGTCTTACATAATTTTTAGTTAAACAGCTCTTTATATTTTTTCCTTACAAGTGTCTTTATCCCCTGAGATCCATATGGACAAGAAAGAGGAGGTATGAAAGAAGGGGTTATACCAAGACACAGTCTAAGTAATACATATCATAATATTTAAGCTCTGAAGTTCATGGTCTCTGGCATTAAAATGTAGAGACCCTTGCATAAGAACTTTACCATACATGGCTGTGGCAATAATTGCCCATATATGCCACGTCTGTTTGAATTTCAGTTGGCATGAACCAAATCTGATGCACTTAAAACACATTTATTTTTTGCCATGGTTGTGGTTTTGCTACTTTATATTAAAAAAAAGAGAGAGAAAACTACCTCTGAAAAAAAGATTCAAGTCCCCTCTGTGAAAATTATTTTATTTATTATGAATGGAATCATACATTTTGTGGGTTTTAAGGATGATTGCAACCTCTGAAATTTTTAAATTAAAAACATATGGCGCCAAAATTCTGTCCTCCAAGGGCGAATCACAGAGAAGTAACGTGATCCAGCACCTAAATTCCAATTCAATGCTTTTTTACTTAATATTTTCACTTAAATTCTCACTGTTGTTGTCTCTGAGTCATGTCCAGTGCCTTGTGATGCCATGAGCTGCAGCATGCCAGGATTCGCTGTCCTTAACTATCTCCCAGCATTTTCTCAAATTCACCTTCATTGAGTCGGTGAGGCCATCCAATCAGATCCTTTGATGCCATCCAATCAGATCCTCTGTCGCCGGCTTCTCTTCTTGCCTTCAATCTTTCCCAGCATTAAGGTCTTTTCCAGTGAGTAGGCTCTTCACAACAGGTGGCCAAAGTATTGGAGCTTCAGCTTCCTCATCAGTCCTTCCAATGAATATTCAGGGTTGATTTCCTTTGGGATTAACCACTTTGATTCCCTTGCTGCCCAAGGGACTCTCAGGAGTATTCTCTGCACCACAGTTTGACTGCATCAACTCTTCAGCGTTCATCCTTTTATGGTCCAACTCTTACATCTGTGCATGAATGCTGGAAAAACTATTCTTTGACTATATGGATCTTTGTTGGCAAAGTGATGTCTCTGCTTTTTAATATGCTGTTTGTCACAGTTTGTTTGTTTGTTTGTTTTTTTTCCCCAAAGAGCAGGAATCTTTTAATTTTGTGACTGCAGTCACTGTCCTCAGTGATTTTGGAGAACAAGAAAATAAAATATGCCACTGTTTCCATTGTTTCCCCATCAATTTGCCAGGAAGTGATGGGGCCAGATGCCATGACCTTAATTTTCTGAATGTTGACTTTTAAGCCAGCTTTTTCACTCTCCTCTTTCATCAACAGGCTCATTAGTTCTCCTTCACTTTCTGCCATAAGGGTGGTATCATCTGAAGTTGTTTATATTTCTCCCAGCATTCATGATTCCAGCTTGTGCTTCATCCAGCCCGGAGTTTCTCATGGTGTACTTGGCATACAAGTTAACAGGATGAAAATATACAGCCTTGATGTGCTTTCTTCCCTATTTGGAACCAGTCTGCTCTTCCATGTTAGGTACTAATTGTTGGTTCTTGACCTGAATACAGGTTTCTCAGGAAACAGGTAACGTGGTCTGGTATTTCCATCTCTTCAAGAATTTTCTGCAGCTTATTGTAATCTACACAGTCAAAAGTTTTAGCATAGTCAATAAAGCAAAAGTAGACTTTAAAAAAAAATTTCCTTACTCGTTTTATGATCCAACAGCTGTTGGTAGTTTGATCTCTGGTTCTTCTCCTTTTCTAAAGCCAGTTTGTACATCTAGAAGTTATTGCTTCACATACTGTTGAAGCCTAGTTAGAAGGGTTTTGAGCATTATGATGCTAGGATGTGAAATGAGCACAGTCGTATGGTAAGTTTGAACATTCTTCATTGCCTTTCTTGGGGACTGGAATGGAAATTGACCTTTTCCAAAATGTAAACAATGGAGAAGTTTTATTGAATAAGGAATATCAGTTGACAAATCTATAGTGATAAATAATCTAAAAACTAACTTAACAATAAAATTTAGGAGAAAATGGATTCCATATACTGAGAGAACAATGATAGAAAATACTATTGCTGCTTTAGAAGCTTAGCTTTTCTTTCAAATATTTCTATCCTTAGGAAGTTTGTAAAAATTGGTGTTAAAATTGTAGAAATGAAGAACAGATTAGTGCTTTCCAGAGAGTAGAGACAAGGTAGAAAGTATATCAGTGTGGCTGTAAAAGGACAATAGAAAAAATCTTGGTGGTGATGGAAATTCTGTGTCTTGACTGTAATGTAAAAATCCCAATTCTAAGAATGTATGTATTTTGTAAGACACTGCCATTGTTGGAACTGAGCAAAGGATACATGGGGCTTCCCAGGAGATTCAGCAGCAAAGAATCTGCCTGCCAATTTTGGATACCCAGGTTCAACCTTGGATGGGGAAGATCCCCTGGAGAAGGAAATGGCAACCCACTCCAGTATTTTTGCCTGGGAAATCCCATGGAGACTGGAGCCTAGTGGGCTATAATCCATAGGGTCACAAAGAATCAGGTACGACTCAGTGACTAAACAACAGCAACGAAGGATACATAGGATCTTTATTAATTTTGTACAGTTTCATGTGAATTCTGCAACTTCATGTGAATTGCAGTTAGCTCAATTGATTTAAATTGTGAACCTATTAAATACAGGACAACTTAGGGTTTTGTCATTTTGAGAGTATGCTATAATAGAAATAAAAATAAAATTGGTATTCAGAGTGTTAAGTTTCTATGTGTTTAACATGTTTGGGGGAAAATGTTAAATTTATTTATGGAAGTTAAGATAGTTTATAGTGACAGTATACTTGTTGGGATAGTGTATTATAATAGGAAGCCTGATATTTTTATTGCTAGTTTGGTGTTTCCTTTTCTTTCAATTACCTATAGATTTAAGGTAAATTTTGTAATCCTCATGTTAGTCTTTCTATATCATTTCTTAGGCCACTGTATATTTCAGTGATTTTATTGTGCATATGAATAACAGTATCATTTCATTACATTCTTTTCTTGTTTTACTATAAAGCCAGGGTAAATAAAACCAGAAAAATTATGAGAATAATTCTGTGATATACCTATGTTGTATATTAACTAATAATTTTAAAATGTTACTCCTGGCATTTTTGTAACACTATTTGACCATTAGACCATCCTCCTGGCCTAACTGACCTGTTTGCAAAATGTGGGTGTGGGGTTGGATGAAATATGTCACCTCTTTTTAATCTAAATGCAGTGACTTTCTAAGTTAGCTTCTTGTATAAATTTTCAGAGGCATAGGCTTCTGGAATAGAGTGGAAGCTTTCAAAGTGCATGAGACGTGTCAGATTCTAGTGGGTAAGAAATGCTCTTGGAGGAGATTTAGTTAGACTGAGAGTCACATGTTTAAACCCCTTGCATGCCATCATGCTGTAATTATCTGAATTGTAGGCTATCAGTGATATCTTGGCAGCAATTACTGTGGGCCATGACATGACATTTATATTCATGGAGAATTAGGAGGCATATCCTAGCATTGCATAGCTAACCCTTTTATTTGTGTATTTATCTATTTAATTTTTGTGTCCAAATATAAAGGTGAAAATGTTACTTACCATTTGACTATGTTTTGTTTTAAAGAGTGAACATTTTCATCATTGTATGCAGAGGGAGAAAAAACATAGAGAACACATTCTTTATTCAGGAACTAGAAATATGTTCTGAAGGGAAAAAAAGAAAAAAAGGCGTGTTTTGAAGCAAAGAGATGTACAAGAATTTTGACAAAAAGGATTCTCATTCATATTCCTAAATGGTAAAATGCCTTTGCCACTTTGTTCATTAAAAATGATTCTGAAGGTCTACTCCATCTCCAGCCAGTTCAGACTAGCTCTTTTCCATGTCAAGGACTCACCTGCTGAAATGGCTTTTCCTTTACTCATGTATTTTTTTTTCTCTTCGCAGTGTCTCTCATATCCAGAGTACCTTTAGCTCTTAGAAAAGAAAGCTCCATGCACTGCTACTACAGTATTCATGCTCTCCCCCACTTTAACCATTTTAAGACTCACAAGATCAAACTTTCTTCCTCAGGTTTAGATATTGATTTCTTTTTTCCTGTCAAGAATGCTACTTATTCCAGATATAGCACCATTAGAATAACTTCCTCCCTAGACAGTGATAATCTACAAGGCATAGAGATCAACATCAATTATCTCAATTCAGATGTGAGTAATTAATCAGTAAGCCCTAAAACAAAATCTGTCTAAGCTTTTAAAGGTAATAAAAAGATAGAAGAAACTGTGAATGCAAAATGTAAGGGAATTACCTCTTGCTTACTCAGAATACCTTTTTTTTTTCTTGATTCTTTGTGTATCTGTGTGTTCGGATGTGCAGATAATCAGAAATGTCCCAAAAGGCAAAACAGCTACAATCAGAAATACTAGAACACTGGTGAGAAAGTAAACGATTGATATCTTGTAAGTGGCTTAAAATGGTAAAGATGGTAATAGAATTAAGCGTTTTAAACAAAGAGTGATGGTGAGTGTCTGCATGTTCAGTCATGTCCAATTATTTGCAGCCCTTTGGACTGTAGCCCACCAGGCTCCTCTGTCCATGGGACTCTCCAGGCAGGAATACTGGAGTGGGCTGCCATTTCCTCCTCCAGGGGATCTTCCCAACGCAGGGGTTGAACCTCTGTATTTTGCAGCTCCTGTATTACAGGTGGACTCTACCCACTTAGCCATCGTGGAAGCCCTTGACAAAGAGGCATCTTGTTTCATTTTATTTATAAACATTTTATTTATAAACAACCACATTTTTAGAGAAAGCCTGACTCTGTTAGGTAAGATTGTCCAAAGTGTGAGCAATTATCTCATTTTGTCCAAATGTATTTTATTTAAAAGTATTTAGTATTCTGCCATTAAACATATTTCCAAGTTTATAGACATCACTTTATTAGTCTGGTTGAAATTAAATTTGAAACAGTAAAGCACAAAAATACAAAGTGACAATGACATGAAAAATTTTCTTGAATTAAAAAGAAAAAAACAGGTACTTGTATTTATGACACCGAAATAGGGCAAGCTTGCAAAACCAGCTTTATTCAAGGTCTTATTCAATTAAATTTGGGTTGTATTTGATGTCAAACATTACGAATTCAGTTTGCCTAGAAATGCAGCCCTGTTTACCAACTGTTTTTTGAGTTAAACATAAAAACATTAAACACTTTTCCTCTACGACTATTAAAAGTGATCATAAAATCTGAGAAAGCATCCTGTTATCATGAACTTTGAGAGCACCTACTTGTGGAGCAGATTAATTATAGAAGACAAGAGGCAGTATTTTCCGGATGAGAAGCTGTAGGTAGTCTAACCATATTCACAGCTGAAAATTAATATTATCTAGAACTCATACTGATGTAATCATATTGAACTTGCTACTTCAAGTATGGGGTAAATAATTTGCACGGATAGAGGAAACAAGAAATCATCAGTCATTGCAGAATTTAGGATCTTAAAAAAAATAAGACATTTGCTGAGTTGAAAAAAATTTTGAATGTTTTATATTCTTTGAACAAAGGTAAACTTTAACATAGCTTCTTAAGTCTTTTGGACCACTGTCAGAATTCTTCAGTTTAATCAAATTCCCACCACCTGACAAAGGCCATGGTAGCTGATCAGACCAAGCATATCTGCTATGAATATCCTCAGTACAAGCAAGAAGTACTGCCAATGATCAGCTACTGATTTTTTTTCCCTCATATGCTTTCTTTAGTCTCCCTTCCTTCTAATGCAACCCTTTGAATAAGTATGTTTTTATAACCAAGAATGGCGATGGCACACAGCACCCTATATGTTCATGCATGCTTCTTTGAACTATGAATGGAAACTTACTTTGCAACAATCACCTAACTAGCCAACTAATCAGGTGCTCCTCAGACTTACTTTCAAGTTATTTGATGTTGAAATAGAAACCCTCATCCAATAGTCAATGGAATAATAAGCACAGAGAGGTTGTACTTCAATGTTTCTTGGTCCAAAAGCTATTTTTCCAGACTTGCTATTGAGTTTATAATCTCTCATGAATGTCATGAAAGAGAACCTAAATATTCAAATGATCTAAAAATGGAATTGGTGCTTCCCTGGAGGCTCAGTGGCAAAGGATCTGCCTGCCAAAGCCTGTCTGCCTAACTCGGGTTAGGAAGATCCCCTGGAGAAGGAAATGAAAACACACTCCACTATTGTTGCCTGGGAAATCCCATGGACAGAGGAGCCTGGCAGGCTGTATAGTCCACGGAGTCACAAAGAGTCAGACATGACTTAGCAACTAAATAACAACAAAAATAGAATTATTTGTCCTGCAAATAAAAAGTGAAAAGTTCGTGTGCTTCTGACAAGCCCTAGGTTGTGTTTTGCTAATATGACCCTGACTGTAAACCTGAGGATGGATGCATTCTGTGAGCTACCTAGCACATCCTCACTCATTTTCCCCTGATTTTCCACAGATGCTGTCTCCGACACCTGGGTATTTTGCTGTGGTTCAGGAAGAGTCAGGGAGAATGACTGCCAAATGGGGACTTGAAAATAACATTGGTTTTAAACTACTACCTGTGTTCTTTCAAGTCTAATGTCTTCTTTCATGTCCTAATGTTACCATTGCCACAGAGGAAAAAACAAAGTACCTGTGTGCACATCCAAAACATGACTTCAAGGCAAATAACTAAGAATTAAATAGATCAATGAAAGGAAAGACACCTTGGACAAGGTCACTTAGATTTGATTAAATATATTAAATTGCTTAATGCTATTTTGTGAATTTAACTTATCAAAGTCATTCCTTTGATCATCACACTTAAAAAGTAAAAAAAATATGCCATGAATACTTCTAACAAAGTAACATTAAATCAGAAGGCATAAAAACTTTTAAGTCTAATTGGTCACTAGTAAACATTGTTCTCTCCTGTTAATAATGCATATTCTCCAAACTCCCACCTAGCTCCTACGTGCAAGACTCTTTTTTGCTCTTTAATTGCAATACAAGGGAATGAAATGATCATATTAGAAAACTAGAAACAGCCATTCCCTACTTTCCAAACGCTACAGTACAACTCACAGTTATGAATATTTCTTGATATTTTCCCTTTTCTTTCCATTCCCAAATTAATGACTTAGTTTCCACCCCAATGATGTAGCACCTATATACATTTCTAACATATAACCATATCTTTGTTTCTACTCAACTTTTAATTAGATCTCTATGCCATTGTCATCATGGCCTTTCATAGATATAAGTGCTATCTAGTTTAAAAATCATAATGGCTTACTTTAACCTCAAAATAACTGCAGCCATGAAATTAAAAGATGCTTACTCCTTGGAAGAAAAGCTTTGACCAACCTAGATAGCATATTCAAAAGCAGAGACATTACTTTGCCGACTAAGGTCCATCTAGTCAAGGCTATGGTTTTTCCTGCGGTCATGTATGGATGTGAGAGTTGGACTGTGAAGAAGGCTGAGCGCCAAAGAATTGATGCTTTTGAACTGTGGTGTTGGAGAAGACTCTTGAGAGTCCCTTGCACTGCAAGGAGATCCAACCAGTCCATTCTGAGGGAGATCAACCCTGGGATTTCTTTGGAAGGAATGATGCTAAAGCTGAAACTCCAGTACTTTGGCCACCTCATGTGAAGAGTTGACTCATGGGAAAAGACTCTGATGCTGGAAGGGATTGGGGGTAGGAGAAGGGGGTGACAGAGGATGAGATGGCTGGATGACATCACTGACTTGATGGACGTGAGTCTCAGTGAATTCCGGGAGATGGTGGTGAACAGGGAGGCCTGGCATGCTGCGATTCATGGGGTTGCAAAGAGTCGGACACGACTGAGCAACTGAACTGAACTGAAACCTCAAAATAAAACCCTTTGAAAAGTGGCTGGGGGGCTTTTCATAGTTGATTCCTTCCTACATGAATCAGTTATGCATCAGTCTGCTCTTCTGGAAATTCCAGGAGTCACTTATATTAAACATTTAAACATTGTCCTGTAAAAGCTAGCTTAAAACTCAAAACATTCAAAAAACTAAAATCATAGCACCTGGTCCCATCACTTCATGGCAAATAGATGGGAAAACAGTGGAAACAGTGGCAGGCTTCATTTTTGGGGGCTCCAGAATCACTGAAGATGGTGACTGCAGCCATGAAATTAAAAGATGCTTGCTCCTTGGAAGAAAAGTTATGACCAACCTAGACAGCACATTAAAAAGCAGAGACATTACTTTGCCAACAGAGGTCCATCCAGTCAAAGCTATGGTTTTTCCAGCAATCATGTATGGATGTGAGAGTTGGACTGTAAAGAAAGCTGAGCGCCTAAGATTTGATCCTTTTGAACTGTGGTTTGGAGGAGACCCTTGAGAGTCCCTTGGACTGCGAGGAGATCCAACCAGTCCATCCTAAAGGAAATCAGTCTTGAATATTCATTGCAAGGGCTGATGCTGAAGCTGAAACTCTAATACTTAGGCCACCTGATGTGAAGAATTGTTTCATTTGAAAAGACTCTGTTGGGAAGGATTCAGGGAGGGAGAAGAAGGGGATGACAGAGGATAAGATTGTTGGATGGCATCACTGACTCAATGGACATGAGTTTGACAGAGAGGCCTGGCATGCTGCAGTCCATGGGGTTGCAGAATCAGACTCGACTGAGCAACTGAACTGAACTGAACTGTAGTTGATTTAATCAGCCATAAAGTACTTAAAAATTTTTTTTTTGACTTAAGCTATTTCAAATTGGGTTTTATTTTGCTGACTATATCTTGCTCTTTTTAACACCTAAATAATATGTAATTGGTAGCCAAATTTCTGAAAGGAGTTTTCTTTCTTTCTTTTTTGTCCTATTATTCTAAGTGTTTTAGCATGCATTATTATATCTACAGATGTTCTTTAACCTCAGTTTATAGAAGGACCGTTGTGGTAATTTTTTGTTTTATCTATTTCATCTTTTCTAATAGAAATCACCCTATCTAGTTCACAGATGAGGAAATTGATGTTAGATTAATTTATCTACCGCCAGCTCTTAAGTGATGGAACTAAGATTCTAAGACTGTGTAAACCCAGGGAATATAAGTGCAGTGAAATATTTCTAATACAAGTTTACATATGATAATCCAGATGAGTAAGTAGGGTAGACCTCAGATGGGTGCAGCAGAAATATAAGGAAGAGAGAGATGACTGTCATTGACGGTATTGCCTGGTCATTTCCATCCAAAAGCACCAAGAAGCTAGGTCAAGTTTAGTTTGGATATGAAAGCTCAAATTTGCTTTAGAGAAATAAGTTGGCATGGTAGGAAGACAAAGCTAAAAACTACTTTCTTTATCTCAGAATGGAATCTAATATCCAGTCTATCCGTTTCTGGTTGAAGTTTAGATTTCTTGATATTCTGAAAACAACCCAACATGGCTTGGCTCCTCTGGGCAGAGTTTTTCAAGACTCTCCATCAGTCCAGTTTCTGAGCTGCAGCCAGCAGCCAAGTTTGGCTTTGGAGGGCCACCCTTTGATGCAAATATGAAATGTATGTTATCACAGTATTTTCTGAGAATAGTATCTACCAAAGATTGTTCTGTAGAAAAAGATCTTTGGAGGAAAAGGTTTGAGGAATTTGAGAAACACTGCATACAGTATCTTCATTTTGGAAAGTATAGTGTACATTACAAAATTATAGACACTTCAAAATTATTCATTTAATGTATTTTTTCTAAATGAATTTAACAATAATATTTTCCTCTGGAATATCTTAGTTTATACTAAGAAACTTTGACTCAAAACTCAATGTGAAATTTTAAATCATACCACTTTTGTCATTTCTTGATATTTATTTCTTAATAAAATCACAACCTCAAGGTTTTGATAAGCAAAAGCATTAAAATACAAATATGAAATTAACATTTTAACATTCTTATTGTTAGTACTATGAAGTGTTATTGATAGCATTTAACAAAATTTGCGTATTCTGTCATTAAAAGTCTAATTTGATCAATGCATAACTGTATAAAATTTCTGTTTGTTCTAAAGGTCACATAGTTGTCCTTCCTGAGAACTCATACACAGTCGTTTATCACATGTATATCTGAGAAGTATCCATCTTTCTGTCAAAATAGCCTTGATTCAGAGTTCCAAGTTTTCCAAGCAGCAAGAACACTGATTACATACAATTAGAACAGTGTGAAAAGCTAAGCTCTATTATACTCCTCAGTGTGAGTTACATGCAGACCTTCCCAGGTTTCATTTTCATGAGCTCCATTCTGTTCAGCTACTGTATCAAAAAAGGATTAAAACCTGAAAGACGCTACAAATGGAACAGGACAGTGTTCAGGGAGCTCTCTGAACACTTAACATTTGAGAATATTTGGCCATGATAAAAAAGATTGTCAGATTTTCTAGAAACCTTGAGCCTTGAAGTGATAGAAACCTGAGCTTACTTCTAATTGGAAAAAGGAAGAAATCACAAAAACAGGCTTTTCTGTTTGAATTTTCTTTAACTTTGGTCAGTTAAATTGTACTACCCTGTGCTTTGCCAGTCATTGTTTTACATGCAAAGAAATGAGATGTTAAAGATGCTATGAGAATTCTATCATTTCTAATAATTCTTTGTAAAGCCAATATATAAATGCATTTTATTGCATTTATAAACAAATTTCTGAAAATGCAAATATTTCATAATATGCTTTGAATAAAATTATGTCATATCTCCCCTTGCTTATAGAGTCAATTTTAATCCTTAAGGGTACACAAGGGCATGCTGCCTCTACTAATAAAACCTATATTTTCAGATGTTTAATGCTGGTTGCCTGGAAAATCCAATGGACGGAGTAGCCTGGTGGGCTGCAGTCCATGGGGTCGCTAACAGTCGGACAGACTGAGCGACTTCACTTTCACTTTTCTCTTTCATGCATTGGAGAAGGAAATGGCAACCCACTCCAGTGTTCTTGCCTGGAGAACCCCAGGGATGGGGGAGCCTGGTGGGCTGCCGTCTCTGGGGTTGCACAGAGTCGGACATGACTGAAGCGACTTAGCAGCAGCAGCAACAATGCTGGGCGAGTATTTCTAGAGATGAAGTGACAGGAACAAGCGGCATCACCCCTGTCACTCTGAATTTTATTTTCTCTGGAGGTCATTTCATTTGCTTTCTCTGCCGTTAACAAGCACAGTATATGGGAACCACAGCTGGGCCTTTAACCATCTGACCCAGTAGTACCTCAAAATTACTTTGTTTAGCAGGAGATCCCTGAAACTTCCAAAGGGCTTCATTAAAGACAACAAAGAGAAAACTAGGCACAGGTGACGTATCTGTAAACTAAAGGGATTCCAAAAATTACCATATCACACGTGCTCCCTAGATACATAAGAGCCACCCAAATTCAACGGACTCTCTCACTCATTTCTGTGATCACAAGCTTTCAGTTGTGACATGAACTTAGAGTTCTCTTCCCAGATTTGTCCAAATCTAAGCCTATCTTCCAACAAAGGTCCATCTAGTTAAAGCTATGGTTTTTTCCAGTAGTCTTGTATGGGTGTGAGATTTGGACTATAAAGAAAGTGAAGTTAGTTAAGCCATTCAGTCGTGTCCAACTCTTAGCGGCCCCGTGGACTGTAGCCCACCAGGCTCCTCCGTCCATGGGATTCTCCAGGCAAGAACACTGGAGTGGGTTGCCACTTCCTTCTCCAGGGGATCTTCCTGACCCAGGGATCGAACCCAGGTCTCCCACACTAGAGGCAGACGCTTTGACCTCTGAGCCACCAGGGAAGCCCTATAGCTGAGCGCCAAAGAATTGATGCTTTTGACTGTGGTGTTGGAGAAGATTCTTGAGAGTCCCTTGGACTGCAAGGAGATCCAACCAGTCAGTCCTAATAGTCCTGAATATTCACTGGGAGGACTGATGCCAAAGCTGAAACTCCAATACTTTGACCACCTGATGCAAAGAGCTGACTCATTTGAAAAGATCCTGATGCTGGGAAGGATTGAAGGTGGGAGGAGAAGGGGATGACAGAGAATGAGATGGTTGGATGGCATCACTGACTCAGTGGACATGAGTTTGACTCTGGGTGTTGGTGATGGACAGGGAGGCCTGACGTGCTGCCATCCATGAGGTCACAAAGAGTCAGACACGACTGAGCAGCTGACCTGACCTGAAGCCTGTGTTCACGTCTAGGATGTTATCCTGCTGTGTACTAATCAGGATTTGCTTCCTAGATAGCTTGGCACCTTCAAGATTTTGGAAGACTGTATTATTCCCCTCAAATATTTCTGTCTTTCCTGTGAAAGAATTTCACTTCCCCACCCTACGGATCTCAAGTCTGGCCTTGTTACCGTTTATACTGCCTTTCCCTGTGAGGATAATGCTTGGCCACACCAGTGATACCAGTTTTGTCCATGTGACTTATTTAGGCCAGTGAAGTATGCAGTATAGAAGGGATATTTGCTACTTCTGAACAGGGTGTTTACAAGTTTTCAATTCCTTTTATCATTTTTTTGTTTTACAGTGATACAGATAAGATTATTTTAAAGCTCTTGGTTCCAGAGTGGAGAACCTACAGCTGATCAATGAGAAATATGCAACATGAGAGAGAAAAACAAAACTATGTATTATAAAATTCCACTAAAAGTTTTAGGGCCATTTGTTCCCACAACATAACATCTCACCAGACCCATGGTCAAGAAAAAGGGAAGACGTTTCTACTCTGGAGGCTATCAGTTCAGACTTTTACGATGTGTTTTGCATTTCCATTAGGAGAAGTTTCTGTGCTATGTTATCTTCGTGATAGGAGAACATTGATGACTTTCTTTTATTATACATCAGATTGGTATAATGAGATATAAGATAATACTCTTCCAATGCTCTTAACATTCCACAAAGCTGAAAAAAAGATTTTAATAGTCATGAGAATCGTTATGGGTCAAAATATTATTTTTTACATGAGAACAGATTGATTTCACATTTGAATCATTAGGTTTTGTTTGTAGAAGGCAAAGGCATGCATTGAAAGGACTAACAGATCATTTTGAGGATGCTCAGCTTAGGAACAGAACTAGAAAGGCTCCTGGCTCTCCTGAACATCTTAGCCTGGCAAGACATCCTGGGAAGCGTCCTGCTTGAACTGGTCAGTCTGTTCACAGGGAGGCCAGGCTTCCTGCTGATACGTCTGATTGCTCTCTGATAGTTGATGCAGATGCAAAGGGGAATTGATACAGCTTTTTGCCTGCAGTCAAAGGCTGCCTGTGGTTATTGGACATGCCCAGCTCTGACAGCGTTTTTAATCTTCTGCACATGATAACAGAGCAGCAATGGCAGCAGTAAGGATATAGTGGCTTCACCACAGGGATTGAACTGAAAAGTCAGAAGACTTAGGTATTTTAATAGTCATGAGAATCGTTATGGGTCAAAATATTATTTTTTACATGAGAACAGATTGATTTCACATTTGAATCATTAGGTTTTGTTTGTAGAAGGCAAAGGCATGCATTGAAAGGACTAACAGATCATTTTGAGGATGCTCAGCTTAGGAACAGAACTAGAAAGGCTCCTGGCTCTCCTGAACATCTTAGCCTGGCAAGACATCCTGGGAAGCGTCCTGCTTGAACTGGTCAGTCTGTTCACAGGGCGGCCAGGCTTCCTGCTGATACGTCTGATTGCTCTCTGATAGTTGATGCAGATGCAAAGGGGAATTGATACAGCTTTTTGCCTGCAGTCAAAGGCTGCCTGTGGTTATTGGACATGCCCAGCTCTGACAGCGTTTTTAATCTTCTGCACATGATAACAGAGCAGCAATGGCAGCAGTAAGGATATAGTGGCTTCACCACAGGGATTGAACTGAAAAGTCAGAAGACTTAGGACAAATGTAATACAGGTGGGGTTTACTTCCACCATCAGCCCCTGTCACCAATACGAATCAGGCTTGTTCTGGTCTCCCAACACCGTTCACCTCCACTCCCTCTGATGAATGACAGGGTCTTCCTTCATGATGACATGTTCCACTCTGAAGACTCCCACACGACTTTTCCAGCCCTGCTCAGTATACTAACTCCTCAAGATGCATACACAGACAGACACATACACACTTTTCTTGTAAGCCACTGTATTTGTTTTCAGTATGGAATTATAAAGAAGTCATGCTTGATTTGTGATAGAATTATGTAGATAACAGCAGAAATGACAGGATATTATTTTTGCAGACTTGAGTTGCAATAGTCTTTATGCTTAAATCTTGCAATAAAAAATAAAGCAGGCATTTATAAAACATTTAGTCCTCAACATACGGTTATAGATTTCTAATAAGTATTTATTAAATTGATTAACAGTGAATCTATATATGGGAATCAGAAAAATATTTAAAAAGGAATATTGATGGGTCATTGAATACTCACATTAAGTCAATGTGTTAAAATCTTAAAGGGAAGGATGAGACTAAAGTGGTTTCTGGTTTTTAATCAGCATAATAATATATTGCAGAGTTTGGAAAATTTCAGTATCTCTTAGGAGTGTTTATAGATTGTCTCTCTTCAAAACTGCTTCATGCTTCTGATAAATGCAAGGATGGATTATAGCAACTCAGTGCTGAGTACAATGCTTTGCTCAATGCTTATTTATTGACTAAAATGTGTTGATTTCTTTTAAATAAAACAAATATTTCTCATTCAGAATTAACACATGCTACAGAAAAAATCTAAAGGATAAATTGTATTCAGGGTTATTCTGTCTGTTTTATTAGAAATAAAGGCAATAGCAAAAATCACATTATAATCTATCCCCTTTCAAAATTTATGAGTTTACATTATTATATTTTTAACTTAGCATTTATTACTTCATGCATCATCTTAAAAATGATGTTTCCTTTCCATATGTAATACTTATAAAACCACTTCTGAGCCATATACTTTTATTTAGATGGCTAAGGCTTGAAAATTAAGGTCTTGAGTTCAGTTTTATAATTAAGACATAAAAAATGAAAAGGTGTTTTTTTCCTCAATGACCTACTTCAAGAAAAATCATAAAAATGTACTGACAAACATAAGTGCTCACTCTCAGACTTTATAACATTTAAAATATACATGATTTTCTCAGACCATTAAACAAAATTAATATTTTCATTGATTATGGAGCAGAGTCAAATGAAACATTGATTGTCTAATAATCTTTAACCAATCTCTCTTTGTTCTGGTTGTTCTGTGTGTGGGGCGTGTGTGTGTGTGTCTCCACTTAAGGACTATAAGAACAAATTTCTACTAATTCAGGAAAAGTTTGGTTCTCTCTAGATTTTTATTTATGTTTATTTGTCTTAAGGGGGCAGCAAAGGCACACAGAGCCTCTGATAGTATACCATTCATCTGCTGTGTCCTAGACTAGGATTAAATGCAAACATTTGTGTGATAATAGAAGTTAAGGACAATGTAGTAATGTTTCTCATTTCAGATCTTTATGAAAACAAAGTCTAGTATTTTTGTAGGCTGTATGACACCTTGCAGGGGACATTTATTAAAGAGGCACAATTTACCCATTCATTGAAGTATTTTCTTTATTCACTTGTAGCTTAGCTGGGCAGGTATAAGACAATTGTTGCTATTATGAACTATGATTACTTAAGTATTTTCATAAGCATAATTCATGTGAGGGCTTCCCTGGTGGCTCAGAAGGTAAAAATCTGCCTGCAATGCAGGCGACCTGGGTTCAATGCCTGGGTCAGGAAGATCCCCTGGAGAAGCGAATGGCTAACTCACTCCAGCCTTTTTGCCTGGAGAATCTCATAGACAGAGGAGCCTGGTGGGCTACAGTCCCTGGGGTCACAAAAAGTTGGGCGCAATTGAGTGACTAACACTTTGACAGCACTCACAACTCACCTGAAGTTTCTTTCTTTAGTCATTAGCTAAGCCCAGAGATTAAGATATTAAAAATAGATGCAAATTTCATACCTGATTTGCTAAGAAGTACAGAGTTCTATGGTGGCTCAGAAGGTAAAGGATCCCCCTGCAATGTAGGATCCCTGGGTCAGGAAGATCCCCAGAAGAAGGGCATGGCCACCCACTCCAGTATTCTTGCCTGGAGAATCTCATGGACAGCGGAACCTGGAGAGCTACTGTCTGTGGGATGGCAAAGAGTTGGACATGACTGAGCGCCTGACACACACACACACACATACACATAGGGTTCTGTGGGGACTCCCAGGTGACCAGGTGGTAAAGAGTCTGCCTGCCAATGCAGGAAATGCAGGAAATGCTGGTTCAACCCCTGGACTTAGAGGGTCCATGGCAACCCACTCCAGCATTCTTGCTTGGAAATCCCATGAACAGAGGAGCCTGGCGGGCTTGTGGGGTTTACTTCCACCATCAGCCCCTGTCACCAATACGAATCAGGCTTGTTCTGGTCTCCCAACACCGTTCACCTCCACTCCCTCTGATGAATGACAGGGTCTTCCTTCATGATGACATGTTCCACTCTGAAGACTCCCACACGACTTTTCCAGCCCTGCTCAGTATACTAACTCCTCAAGATGCATACACAGACAGACACATACACACTTTTCTTGTAAGCCACTGTATTTGTTTTCAGTATGGAATTATAAAGAAGTCATGCTTGATTTGTGATAGAATTATGTAGATAACAGCAGAAATGACAGGATATTATTTTTGCAGACTTGAGTTGCAATAGTCTTTATGCTTAAATCTTGCAATAAAAAATAAAGCAGGCATTTATAAAACATTTAGTCCTCAACATACGGTTATAGATTTCTAATAAGTATTTATTAAATTGATTAACAGTGAATCTATATATGGGAATCAGAAAAATATTTAAAAAGGAATATTGATGGGTCATTGAATACTCACATTAAGTCAATGTGTTAAAATCTTAAAGGGAAGGATGAGACTAAAGTGGTTTCTGGTTTTTAATCAGCATAATAATATATTGCAGAGTTTGGAAAATTTCAGTATCTCTTAGGAGTGTTTATAGATTGTCTCTCTTCAAAACTGCTTCATGCTTCTGATAAATGCAAGGATGGATTATAGCAACTCAGTGCTGAGTACAATGCTTTGCTCAATGCTTATTTATTGACTAAAATGTGTTGATTTCTTTTAAATAAAACAAATATTTCTCATTCAGAATTAACACATGCTACAGAAAAAATCTAAAGGATAAATTGTATTCAGGGTTATTCTGTCTGTTTTATTAGAAATAAAGGCAATAGCAAAAATCACATTATAATCTATCCCCTTTCAAAATTTATGAGTTTACATTATTATATTTTTAACTTAGCATTTATTACTTCATGCATCATCTTAAAAATGATGTTTCCTTTCCATATGTAATACTTATAAAACCACTTCTGAGCCATATACTTTTATTTAGATGGCTAAGGCTTGAAAATTAAGGTCTTGAGTTCAGTTTTATAATTAAGACATAAAAAATGAAAAGGTGTTTTTTTCCTCAATGACCTACTTCAAGAAAAATCATAAAAATGTACTGACAAACATAAGTGCTCACTCTCAGACTTTATAACATTTAAAATATACATGATTTTCTCAGACCATTAAACAAAATTAATATTTTCATTGATTATGGAGCAGAGTCAAATGAAACATTGATTGTCTAATAATCTTTAACCAATCTCTCTTTGTTCTGGTTGTTCTGTGTGTGGGGCGTGTGTGTGTGTGTCTCCACTTAAGGACTATAAGAACAAATTTCTACTAATTCAGGAAAAGTTTGGTTCTCTCTAGATTTTTATTTATGTTTATTTGTCTTAAGGGGGCAGCAAAGGCACACAGAGCCTCTGATAGTATACCATTCATCTGCTGTGTCCTAGACTAGGATTAAATGCAAACATTTGTGTGATAATAGAAGTTAAGGACAATGTAGTAATGTTTCTCATTTCAGATCTTTATGAAAACAAAGTCTAGTATTTTTGTAGGCTGTATGACACCTTGCAGGGGACATTTATTAAAGAGGCACAATTTACCCATTCATTGAAGTATTTTCTTTATTCACTTGTAGCTTAGCTGGGCAGGTATAAGACAATTGTTGCTATTATGAACTATGATTACTTAAGTATTTTCATAAGCATAATTCATGTGAGGGCTTCCCTGGTGGCTCAGAAGGTAAAAATCTGCCTGCAATGCAGGCGACCTGGGTTCAATGCCTGGGTCAGGAAGATCCCCTGGAGAAGCGAATGGCTAACTCACTCCAGCCTTTTTGCCTGGAGAATCTCATAGACAGAGGAGCCTGGTGGGCTACAGTCCCTGGGGTCACAAAAAGTTGGGCGCAATTGAGTGACTAACACTTTGACAGCACTCACAACTCACCTGAAGTTTCTTTCTTTAGTCATTAGCTAAGCCCAGAGATTAAGATATTAAAAATAGATGCAAATTTCATACCTGATTTGCTAAGAAGTACAGAGTTCTATGGTGGCTCAGAAGGTAAAGGATCCCCCTGCAATGTAGGATCCCTGGGTCAGGAAGATCCCCAGAAGAAGGGCATGGCCACCCACTCCAGTATTCTTGCCTGGAGAATCTCATGGACAGCGGAACCTGGAGAGCTACTGTCTGTGGGATGGCAAAGAGTTGGACATGACTGAGCGCCTGACACACACACACACACATACACATAGGGTTCTGTGGGGACTCCCAGGTGACCAGGTGGTAAAGAGTCTGCCTGCCAATGCAGGAAATGCAGGAAATGCTGGTTCCACCCCTGGACTTAGAGGGTCCATGGCAACCCACTCCAGCATTCTTGCTTGGAAATCCCATGAACAGAGGAGCCTGGCGGGCTGTAGTCTGAGCACGACTGAGCAGGAGCATACTGCTCTGTACCGACACGTTGATTCATTAAATGACTCAAAACAGCTCAGCTGGTCTAACACAATTTAGCTTTTTAATAACTTTCAGATTTTACTCAAAGTAATGTCAAATGTGTTTTGAGAACTAGATAGCAGCAGTCATGAAGCAATCCATACCATTTCAAAAACAATTCTCTTGGAATAGCTATTTATTTATTTACTGGATAGCTATTTATAGTAGCCTATACAGTAGTTCTAAACATGCATTATAATGAATGCACATTTAAATGGAGGTTGTCATGCGAAGAGTTGACTCATTGGAAAAGACTCTGGTGCTGGGAGGGATTGGGGGCAGGAGGAGAAGGGGATGACCGAGGATGAGATGGCTGGATGGCATCACGGACTCGATGGACGTGAGTCTGAGTGAACTCCAGGAGTTGGTGATGGACAGGGAGGCCTGGCGTGCTGCGATTCATGGGGTCGCAAAGAGTCGGACACGACTGAGCTACTGAACTGAACTGAACTGTAGACTTTTCAAATGCAGTGCTTCAAAGTGTACAAAATTGATGCAGATGCCTTGAGAATTCGTGTAATGTATGTATATGTGTATGTCTGTATTTATATGTGTAGAGTATTGAGTAAAAGCTTGAGGGTCATACCAGTACTTCAATCAGATAATTAGTTTATGTTCCTATGTATTTCTAGCAAGCCTAGTGTTCTGGCTTCTAAACTTTCAGTGATTTAGAAGCAATGAATTAAAAATTGTAGACAGGTACACAGGAAAACATGAAGTGATCTCATTTATATTATATGTTGAGTCAAAGAAACTATAAAAAAAAATCACAGTAGAGACTTGAACAAATTTTTGACCCAGAAGTGTAAGAAAAAATTTTTAAAGCTAAAAAATTATTGCCTAAAAAAGCATAAAACAGCACAGTCTTGTGCAATAATTGAAGTTAAACATGATGTCATTGTCTAGAAAAGCTAAAGATTATCTTTAAGTTATTGCTTAATAAAGCAAGAAATAAATATCCAGACACTTTTTCATAGTTCAAAATTATAAATGACTAAAATTTTAATAACAGATAAAAAATAGTGTTTGTAATATCCACGTTAGTATATTATGTACCCGTTAATTATGTTATTTTTCTATACTAGCTTAAAAGTATGCATTAAAGTGCAGATTATATTCAATATGATACTTCTTTTGGTAAAAGATATTTTATATTTAACAATTCATTAGAACAAAAATATTTTATTGATTATAGAAATATCTGTCCTGAGACTATATGCAGATGCTTTAAAGAACAGAATTTGAGCTGCAATTTCATACAATGGTATTAATTTTAAAAATAATAGAACTTAAGATCCATTGATACAATCTGACTTATCAAATACATGTCACTCATTCTTTCTCTTGTGTTCAAACATCTGTCGAATACCTGCTATGTGCTTACGCACTGTAATGGGTCGTGGGGATGCTCTGCTGAGAAACACAGTCCCCTGTTCCCTGGCTAAGCTGTGTCTGATTCTCAGCAGCTCCATGGACTGCTGCACACCAGGCTCCCCTGTCTTTGACTCTCTCCTGGAGTTTGCTCAGATTCATGCCCACTGAGTTGATGATGCTAACATCTCATCCTTCACCACCCCCTTCTCCTTTTGCTTTCAGTCTTTCCCAGTATTAGAGTCTTTTCCAATGAGTTGGCTCTTTGCAACAAGTGGCCAAAGTATCAGAGCTTCAGCTGCAACATCAGTCCTCTAAGTGCTTATAATTATCGATAAAGACAAATATGCTGACTTATCATTGCATCAGGGTAGGAATGTACCTTCCAACAGGTGTTGCATGGAGCAATAGCCCTGCATAGGAGAAGCAAGGAGAACCATATGAATCATGAGAAAATAGCTTCCTGTTTTAGTCCCAGGTGAGAAGATGAGAACAATGACTAGGAGTTACAGATATGAAAGAGAGCAGGACAAGGGAAAGGGTAACTCTCATGAGAGTCCACAGAGGGACATGGTGTGAATGGAGAAGAAGGAAAAGTTCGCATCTCTTCATCAAACAGGCTAAGAGGGAAGAGGGAAGAGAAACTGGACATGACAAGAGCCCTGTAAACTTTAATACTACCTTTGGGTTTTAACTAAAGGCAAATTGGTGGCCATAAATCTTTAAGGAGTCAAATGACATGATTTCATTTGGAATGCAGATTTCTGAATCTCTAAAATAGATGGAAAGGGGATATGCATGGAACAAGGGCACTCGTCGTAGTGATGGAAGTGTTGCCGGTATTGAGGTCAGAATACAAGTGCCTATAGCGATCTCACTCTACACTTCTTGCCTGAAGAATTCCATGGACAGAAGAGGCTGGTGGGCTACAGTTCATGGGCCACAGAGTCAGACAGTGACTAACACACACACACACACGCATGCCTAGACTGGAATTATCACAGTGCAGGTTTTCTAAAACTGAGGACATACATGTAATAAAAGAATTGAGATATTGAATATTCCTTAGGGAAAATGACTAAACTGAGTTTCAGTACTGGTAAAGGCGGGTGCAGACGATGGGATTCACAGACCCCAGCCTGGTGGATACTAGCTGAATAGCCTCCTAGATTTCTTTCCTTCTTTACTTTTCAAAATCCAACTCTGGCTCTTTGTAATGCTACAGAACAGAGGTTAAGTCTGGGGTTCTCTTTTCTAGCTGATGTTGCCTTCACAGGGTGATTCAGGGAAGCCAGCTGGCCAGATGCAGGCCTCTTTGCACTCCTTCGCCTCTATTAACAGAAAGCTGCAGAATTCTCAGCTGAGCACATAGAGTGAACTCGCTCAAAAGGTGTCACTGGTCACGTGCACACACTGTTTGTGGCAAGCTTCCTGTTCTTCAGCTACAGATGATGGATAGTCTTCCTAACTGGCTTGTACAGATGGCAGCAGCCTGGCAGGAAGACCTGGGGAAGAGTACATAGAGTGTTCACGCTTCTTGAGTTTCAGTTTTAAGGTTTGTTAAAATGTACTAACTGACCCTAAACTAATAGGGTTTATATAGGGTTTCTGCTTTATAGAAACCTGGGGGCTGGGAAATGTCTCTCAAATATTGCTGCAGGTCCATTAAACTGGCTTAGCTGAACATTACCAGTTTCTGTATATTTGAGAGTAGAGGACCATTTATTTGAAGATGAGTTATTTCATTATGTTATTGCTGTGACATAATTTTTTTTTTTTTTGGAGGTGTCTGATATCTTTTAAACTCATACTGAGAATGGATGCTTAAAGTTTGAAGGAATATCACTGGATTTTCTATTAAGTTAAAGAAATAGGAATAATAAGAATGAAGAATTCTTAGTGAGGAAAACAAATTAACAGATAAATGGGTCAATTTTAAAATGTACTTTGCAGTCACCATTAACAGAGTAAATCGTTTCTTGGATGTTTTTATTCAGCAATATATAAACATTGCCTTTCACCTTGTACTGTACAAAACTGGTGGCACACGGATAATAATAGAGTGTTACTTCACTTGTTAATAATCCCACAAAGAGAATGTGACTTAGTGATCAATGGCAATTACATTAGAATTGCAACATATGGTAAATTGAATCTCTTTGTACAGTGGCATTTAGTTGTTTGGGACCACGTACCAAATTAATGGGAACATCAGGTAAATTCAACATCTTTACTGCTTTAATTGATCCTAAAGTCGGTAATTATGTTATCTATAAAGTCAATTTGTCCTTTTTCCATTATTTATGATATGCACTTGTGCATCAGGCATACACCAGGCACAATGCAATTGCAACAGATATGGCTGGAGCCTGCTCCAAATGCAGTGCACAGCATGAAGGAGGAATGACCGAGCAGTTTTGGTATTGCACTGAAAGATTGTCTTATTACTTCTGCTTTAGTTGTCATAGAGACAAAGTAAACATAGCATTGCATTAATCTTTTAAAATTTCTAATAACTGGAGAATTTTCTAAAGAAAGAACTAAAGAGGTTTTCTTTTGGATTGATTTGTTTTAAAGTCGTTCAGACTGTTCTGAGTCTTCGGTATCCCAAGGTCTTTCTCGGTAAACTCAAAGCTGTTGAATAATTAACCATGGCTGAAGTTTCTTGATTACGCCTTGCAAGGAAAAGCAGTCTTTTCAATTGTCCCTTCATCAGCAGTTCTCAACTCTGGCAGCACATTTGGATTAACTGTGGAGATAAAAACAAGTAACAACTCCAGACTCTCCCCCTCTAATTGGTCAGGGAGAGGTATTCTTATAATCTCTCCAGATGATTCTGATACACAGTGAGAGTTGGGAACCATAACTCTGAATAAGGCCTTACTGTAACACAACAGGAAAAGATGAAATACATTCAATTTATAATGTTGTGGATGATCATATTGACGGTAAAGTAGACTTACCAGGGTAGGGGGGAAAGTCATACAATTTGCCGACGTTTGGAAACACAGATTCAAATTGAGCAAGATGAGCAGTTAGAAAAATACTGTTGAATAGTATTATGAGTTTTGACAAAGTTTCAATTTTACAACAGAAAAAAAAAAAAAGAAAGCAAAATGATGGCATTTGGATCACTGTAGAGGCAGCTGAGACAAGGAAGTTTAAAAAAAAAAAAACAAACCCACATTCTAGTACTTGGTGTTTATATACTCAGATGCCCAAGAGAAATATTCTCTGCTTGGAACTGGCAAATAATACTGATACTCAGTGAGTGCTTTTCTTGGTGGTCATATTCCACAGATTTACTTTTTTACTTCTTAGAACAATTTTAAGAAATGAGTTATATGAATGAGAGTTGGACTATGAAGAAGGCTGAGCGCTGAAGAATCGATGCTTTTGAACTGTGGTGTTGGAGAACAGTCTTGAGAGTCCCTTGGACTACAGGGACATCCAACCAGTCCATCCTAAAGGAGATAAGTCCTGGGTGTTCATTGGAAGGACTGATGCTGAAGCTGAAACTCCAATACTTTGGCCACCTGATGCGAAGAGCTGGCTCATTTGCAAAGATCCTGATGCTGGGAAAGATTGAAGGTGGGAGAAGGGGGCAACAGAGGATGAGATGGCTGGATGGCATCACCAACTCAATGGATATGAGTTTGAGCGAGTTTCAGGAGTTGGTGATGGACAGGGAGCCCTGGCGTGCTGCAGTCCATGGGGTCAGACAAAGAGCAGACATGATTGAGCAACTGAACTGAACTGAACTGAATATGAATATTCTCGTTCTGTAGAGCAGAATGGAAACTAAAGCCCAGAGAGATTCAATGATGTTGACAAGCTGGCGAAGCTGCTGAGGGTAGTTCGATTCCAGAGCCCAAATTCCAGACCCCTGCTTCCGCCTTTGAATTATGTGATGAGTGATCCAGATAAATTACACTATGATCAAATGGCCAAGGCCTGGATATGATGTGATCTAGGAGAAGGAACTGACACCCCTTTCTGTGTTGCAAATCTGTCTCAGCTTTTCTGCGTACATCTTGCACTGATCTTACCTTATAGCAAACCCATAGTTAGAGAGCCTCCAAGGCCATGTGCCCTTGCAGAGAACTCTGGTGGTCGGAAGGAATAAAGACAGATGATCAAAAGATAGGCATTGAAAAACCTGTGGCTTTTTGTTTCCACTTTGTGGAAAACAGAAAATTGTATTTGATATTTGTCTAATTAGACTAGATGATAATATATTTTCCTGTGAGAATAATTGGTATTGCAAGAATTCAGAATCACAGTGAAATTAAGTTTTCATAATGGTGGGCTTCCCAGATGGTGCTAGTGGTAAAGAATCCACTTGTCAATGCAGGAGACACAGTTGATCACTGGGTTAGGGAGATCCCCTGGGGTAGGAAATGGCACCCTACTGCAGTATTCTTGCCTGGAAAATTTCATGGGCAGAGGAGCCTGGCAGGCTGCAATGCTACAGTCCACAGGGCCACAAAGAATCGGACATGACTGAGTGACTGAACACAAGTCTTACATCATTGTAGTTATGAAGGGTGACATAGTAGTGACAAGGAAACAAAAATTTACTTTTTCAAACATAAATTTTTTTTCTGTCCTTTAATTTATGTATGCCAAAATATAAACAAAATTTAATCTCTGAATTCTATCCATTTGAAATTAGGGAAAGAGTTCAAAGTCATGCATGCATTCAGGCCAAAGAATATGTAAAGCATTCATTAGACTTTGTGGCAACAGCTATAATGTGAATAGTAAACTTAGTTATATAACAGAAGGAGACTTGCTGCAGGCATTCTTCCCATTTTGTGTTTTTACACAAAGATACATAATAAAGAAGTGTGGACTTAGATGATGAGTGAAGTTGAGTTTTGGTAAGGACATCTAGTCTGAGTGTTACATGGGTCTAAAGGAAGTTGAACTTAACGGTAAGTGGTTAGAAACACTAAAGAAGACCATTTCCCTGGTGACTCAAATAAAACGGAGAAGAGAGACATGGACAGAGAAGAAAGAAACAGAAAGAGAAGCAGAGAGAGAAAAAGAATCCAGAGAGAAGTGAGTCGGAATCTGCCCATGCAGTTACCTTCCAAGGGAATTGCCGAAGAGGACAATGCAAGACTAGGCAGAACCGGTAAACCAGGTGAGCCTGTGACTCCGACAGCTGCAGAGAGTGGCAGGGATGTCATAACTGCTGACAGTTCTCCTGACTTGCACAGCAGGATTAGAGGAAACCGTGGGAAAAAGCTAGAGAATGCTTTCATTGGATCCTGAGATTCTTGGATGAAAAGTGTGATAGCTTTGAATGGAAGAGTCGTTTGAGTTTCTCAGTATATCAGATGGTGTTATAATCAAGAAAATCTATGTAAAGCAGATGTATATACTTTAGGGAGGATATCAGATTCAGTTCCTATGGATGCAGTAAATAAAAACAGGCTTTTTTTTTCCCCCTTCTGTGTTTTTTTGAAATAACCATGCTATTTTCCACTTAGAAAACTTGTTTTATTTCTCTAAGCTCTTTACCACATTATATCAAAAGAGGATTATACAGTATAATGAAAAGCAAATTTCCTAAGTGCTTGTAAGGTTTGATCTTTTTTAATATTTGTTAAATCAACCACTGTAATATGTTGATGAATAAATAGAAACAGCAGTAGTTATTAAAATATAACTGCTTCATTTATTACCTTTCTCTGTAACATTGTCTTATGGATTATCTTCAAAGACAGTAAGTTGTGTTCAAAGTTTGAATAGAGTTAAATGGATCGTTAAAGCGGCTTGTGATTTGTTGTTCAGTCACTAAGTCATGTCTGACTCCTTGTGACCCATGAACTGCAGCGTGCCAGGCTGCCCTGTATTTCATTATCTCTTGGACTTGACTCAAACTCATGTCCATTGAGTCAGCGATGCCATCCAGCCATCTCATCCTCTGTCTTCCCCTTCTCTTCCCGCCTTCGGTCTTTCCCAGCAACAGGATCTTTTCCAGTGAGTCAACTGTTCACACCAGGTGGCCAAAGTACTGGAGTTTCAGCTTCAGCATCAGCCTTTCCAGTGAATATTTGGGGTTGATTTCCAAAGCTGCTTTACACAGTACATTAAAACCCTGCAATTAAAATTGTAAAATAATATCTGACATGGCACAATAGTCATGATATGTTTTGTTTAAAATTATAAGTTGGAAGCAATTTTCTTTAAAAATACACATATATAATTGATGAGAAAGATCTCTCAAAAACTATACTATAATGTTAATGTTATTTATCTTTGGATGATAAAGTTATGATTTTATGGGAGATTTTTCTTCTTTTTATGTATCAGCAATTTCTAAATTATATACAGTAAAGGTTTAACATGACAAAAAGTTTTAGGTTTTTAAATGATGTCGGATGGATGATTAAATTCCCTTGAGAGGAGGAATATAAAGTTAGCGATGGATACAAGGAACTTTGTAAATGATGTGGGTTGGTGTGTTTATCTCCTTTGAGGATTAAATTACCACATTACTCCAAAGTTTATATATTTGTAAATGGATACATAAAAAATATGAAATATGCTGTTAAAAGCAGAACTATGTTTTTAATAGTCATACTTTAATCTCTTCACTGTGATTTTCTGCCAGTATGATGAAAGCAGATCACTGTCCTTGGGTCTGTGCACAATAGAGCATTTTCCAGACTGTAGAGATGGATTTCAAGCTACCTCTGACCAGTACTTATCTTAAATGTGAGTTGCATTATTCTTAGCTCCAAAAAATCCTTTGATCTTTTTTAACAATGGGATGAGGACGCTAACAATATCTCCATTTTGATTTTCTGCCAGTATGATGAAAGCAGATCACTGTCCTTGGGTCTGTGCACAATAGAGCATTTTCCAGACTGTAGAGATGGATTTCAAGCTACCTCTGACCAGTACTTATCTTAAATGTGAGTTGCATTATTCTTAGCTCCAAAAAATCCTTTGATCTTTTTTAACAATGGGATGAGGACGCTAACAATATCTCCATTCAAAATCTTTTTTTGGAAAAAGTACCTTGACTAATACTGTCCTTTTCATTTACCTGCAAACATAACCCTAGAAGTATTTGGTAAGCAGACATCCTTTAAAAATCAGTTACCATTCATTTATCACAAAGTAAATTCTCATAAGGAGTTACATTTATTTTATTTTATTAAGGAAAGTCAAAATCATCTATTAAATCAAAAATTGATTTATTTGGATGAAGTATAAGGATGAAGTATTTGACTTATTAGGATGAGGTAATTGTAAATAAAATCTGTCTTCAAAAAAGGTGGCAACAACAAAAAACTGTTTCACCATGAGAAACTTTGATGTTTCCTGACAATGTCGGTAGAGCATTAAAAAGCAAAAAGAGTAATTCTAGCCAGTCTTGTCTGTCCATGGAGACTCAACTAAGTTTTTAAAAAATTGGTGCAAAAATCACCAATGTAGTCCAAACAGTCAATCCTGTAGCCCCATGAGGATACAACCTAAGTGTGCCTATTTGAAGATCAAAGGTAGGCTAAGACAGCTTGCAGCTTTGATCTTCACATGACTGTGGAGTTTCAAGTAGCACGAGAAGGCCTAGTATCTTCATCACCACTCTACTTTCCCCGTGAACCTGTGTTATCTGTTGAGCTGCAAGGGAAGAGACGCATGGTTGGGAAGAGGACGAAAATTCTGTGAGAAGCCCAGGGCAAGGACAGCTCTGGGGGAAGCACATGTTTTACTATAGATATAAGTGATTTTCTCACATAGAGATGGGATATTCTAAAATGCTTGTGCTCAGTTGAAGAGCATTCAAAATACAGATTTTCACTTTGAAAGTAAGTTTTAAGATGCATCAAATAAATTCAAAAAGAAAACATGAATCGGAATGTTACTACTGCAAAGTTGTTCTACATTAATAATCATAGATAACTAGATATCAACCAAAGTCTTGTTCAGCACATCAGTTCAGTTCAGTTCAGGTGCTCAGTCCTGCCCAACTCTCTGCGACCCCATGAATCGCAGCGTGCCAGGCCTCCCTGTCCATCATGAGCTCCTGAAGTTTACTCAGACTCATGTCCATTGAGTCGGTGATGCCATCCAGCTATCTCATCCTCTCTCGTCCCCTTCTCCTCCTGCCCCCAATCCCTGCAAGCATCAGAGTCTTTTCCAATGAATCAACTCTTCGCATGAGGTGGCCAAACTATTGGAGTTTCAGCGTCAGCATCAGTCCTTCCAATGAACACCCAGGACTGATCTTCCCTAGAATGGACTGGTTGGATCTCCTTGCAGTCCNTGCAAGCATCAGAGTCTTTTCCAATGAATCAACTCTTCGCATGAGGTGGCCAAACTATTGGAGTTTCAGCGTCAGCATCAGTCCTTCCAATGAACACCCAGGACTGATCTTCCCTAGAATGGACTGGTTGGATCTCCTTGCAGTCCCAGAGACTCTCAAGAGTCTCTCCAAAACCACAGTTGAAAAGCATCAATTCTTCGGGGCTCCGCTTTCTTCACAGTCCAACTCTCACATCCATACGTGACCACTGGAAAAACAATAGTCTTGACTAGACAGACCTTTGCTGGCAAAGTAATGTCTCTGCTTTTCAATATGCTGTATAGGTTGGTCATAACTTTTCTTCCAAGGAGTAAGTGTCTTCTAATTTCATGGCTGCACTCAGCATCTGCAGTGATTTTGGAGCCCCCAAAAATAAAGTCTAACACTGTTTCCACTGTTTCCCCATCTATTTCCCGTGAAGTGATGGGACCAGATGCCATGATATTCGTTTTCTGAATGTTGAGCTTTAAGCCAACTTTTTCACTCTCCTCTTTCACTTTCATCAAGAGGCTTTTTAGTTCCTCTTCTCTTTCTGCCATAAGAGTGGTGTCATCTGCATATCTGAGGTTATTGATATCTCTCCTGGCAATCTTGATTCCAGCTTGTGTTTCTTCCAGCCTAGCATTTCTCATGATGCATTCTGCATATAAGTTAAATAAGCTGGGTGACAATATACTCCTTGATGTACTCCTTTCCTATTTGGAACCAGTCTGTTGTTCCGTGTCTGGTTCTAACTATTGCTTCCTGACCTGCATATAGGTTTCTTAAGAAGCAGATCAAGTGGTCTTGTATTCCCATGTCTTTCAGAATTTTCCACAGTTTATTATGATCCACACATAATACATACCATTTAGTGATTAAATAATTGTTACCCCATAAAATGTAAAGAAAGAAATTATTTTGTAAATCCTGTTTGCCAGCAAAATAGGGAATCTCTCTTATCAGACATTTTTTAGGCATTTTCTTCTTGCACTGAGATGCACTGTTATTCATAACTTGGTAGATCACGCTCACTTTGCTTCCCACAGTCTATTACATTATGGTGCAGATTACCATAGTACAGAGCATAGGCAGTCCTTTTGGAAGAATTTTGAAATTGAAATGACCTCAGTTTGTACTTTCATATCCACAAGGATCTACTGTCTTTGTTTGTTAATGTTAAACCTTTTACATTTTAGTCTTATCCATTTTATGTTTCCTTCTATTTTCTTTCAAAGTGATTTTCAGACTGAAAAAAGACAAAACTAGTGAAGTCACTATGGAAATGATGACCAAATCAAGTAAGCAAGCTTTTAAGTTAGCTTTTCACTGCTTCAAATAAATATTAGATAAATTCCACCTTGCTTTTATGATGCAGGTTTATAGAGGAGGCTGACAAATCACCCAGTTAAGTTTAAAATGCTATATTCAACAAATAAGCAAATAAAACATGTAAAAAACAGGTGATCATGGATAATAGCAGGTATGCAGAATTCTGTGATAGATTTGCCAAAATTTGCTTTCAGGTAACCAGTATGTAGCTGGAATAAATCTGGGCCGAGTTGTGGCCATCTAAAGTTTCTCCCAGATATGTTGTGCACCCTCCAAATCCCTGATTATAGCAGCTCCGTTTTAAATGGGTCTTTTCTGTTCTCCCTCAAAATTCACTCTTCTAATACTTTATTATTCAATCCCTGGTTTTCTACATGAGAGTCTCTTACCTCCTTTATTTCAGCTTGAGTATCACTATATATCACCGTATGAGAATATATTTCCTAACAAGTATATGACCCAGTCCTACACCCATATCTCCTTTTTAAAAAAAAGTAAAGCCTGCCATTTTCTATTTATTCATGGCATTTATCATTTCTAACATATTTTTATCTGTCCACTCTAGAGGATGACTCCGATAACTATTTGTTGAAAGAATGCTGGTTAAGTCCTCTGAGCTGAAATTCTCAATATATATTTTTTGGAAAACTCATTTTGCCATTGTAAGATCTAAATAGACTAGACTGCTTATGGGGTTTCTTTCTTTATATGTTCACTTCTGACTGTACTTGGGCCTCAAAGTCATAGCTTCCTGTAAATGCGAGAGAAGAAAATTTCATGGAAGGACATTTTATGCATTGCTTTCCCAATAATAATTTCCTCCTCTGAGTCTTGATTTTCCTAAAGTTTATGTTTTAAACCCAGCGTTCCATTTTTTCCATTGATGCTTGCTTGAAAGAGTTCCCTTGAGTTTACACTTAAACAAGAAAAGGAGTTAAGGACCAATCCACTGCAACATGCTGGAAAATTTGTTAAAGTCGCCCAGTCCTGTCCAACTCTTTGTGACCCCGTGGACTTGTACAGTCCATGGAATTCCCTAGGCCAAAATACTGGAGTGGGTAGCCTTTCCCTTCTCCTGGGGATCTTCCCAACCCAGGAATAGAACTCAGGTCTCCTGCACTGCAGGCAGATTCTTTCCCAACTGAGCTATCAGGGAAGCCTGGAAAATTTGTTAAGTGTTTGGCACCCCACTCCAGTACTCTTGCCTGGGAAATCCCATGGATGGAGGAGCCTGGTAGGCTGCAGTCCATGGGGTAGCAAAGTCAGGCACGACTGAGCAACTTCACTTTCACTTTTCACTTTTATGCATTGGAGAAGGAAATGGCAACCCACTCCAGTGTTCTTGTCTGGAGAATCCCAGGGACGGGGAAGCCTGGTGGGCTCCCATCTCTGGGGTCACACAGAGTCAGACACGACTGAAGTGACTTAGCAGCAGCAGCATGTATTTTATATTATTCAAAACTTATGTGAGAATTGCTTTAAGTTCAGGGCAACATGTTGGAAGAGTTATATCTACACTGCTAATTATTATAATAATTATTTTTATAATTCTAATGTTAACAGTAATAATTTATTAGCAAGAGAGGTCTTTATGACCATATTGGAGTATGCATTGCATCCATTTCTTTGAAAGTTAAGTAATGAATCATATAGGTTCATGAATTATGAAATAAATATTGATGTGAGATAGAACTGGAATGTTTTCATATTCATGTAGCAATTTTACTTCTTTATCATGAAGTGGTGGGGCTGTAGAATATTCAAAATACTTCAGATATATGTCCTTTTAAATAGGCATTACATTTATATATGGCTGAGGAAAGTAGTTGATAAAATCTAGGAGCAAAATTGAGAACCAGCTTAATGAGAATGAGAACCATATTGTCTTTTTCTTCCTGTTGGATTGTATAAGTTTTTTCATATTTTCTTATTATATTAGATTTAATCTAATCTAATCTTATTAGATTTATTCATATTTTCTTATTAGATTAATGAGTTTCTCTACTGCTTGTCCCACATGGACGCATAGAAGTTGGGCAACCACTTCTCATTTCATGCATTACAGATGTAGTAACTGAAACCCATCCATGGTCTTTCAATTCCAAATTTCAAAGAAGAAACTGATTAGTTCACTTGGGTTTGATTAATCACTTTGAGGAATATAGAGAACCGTCAAATAAACATGGATATCAACTCAAGGGTTTATTCTGAACCAAGTTAGAAATCCTAAATGCCCAAATACTCCAAACCCTAAACTCTCTGCTTCAAAGGCATAGTGATATTAATGTCTCAACTGCATTATCTTCAAAGTAGTGTCTTAAAAGGAATCCCATTATTTGTTTCATTTCTACAGCTTCTCTGAAAAATGAATAAATCTATCCTTAGATAGCCATCTTGTTAACAGGATAAAATCAAGATGAACAGTGAATATCAAATATGCCAGAATGATCTCTTGACCCATCCTACTCCTAATACCTCTCTGAAAGAAAAGAAAGTGAAAGTGAAGTAGCTCAGTTGTGTCCAACCCTTTGGGACCCTGTGGACTGTAGCCTACCAGGCTCGTCCCTCCATGGGATTCTCCAGGCAGAAATACTGGAGTGGGTTGCCATTTCATTCCCCAGGAAATCTTCCCAGCTCAGGAATCGAACCCAGGTCTTCCACATTGCAGGCAGATGCTTTAACCTCTGAGCCATCAGGGATTCCCTAATACCTCTTTAGGGACTAGAAAGTCCAAAAACAGAATCAGGATGCTTCAGTGCCAAGATGTATCAACTCATAAAAGCTGCCTTCACCTTATACTCCAGGGTATATTTTAGTCAGTGGTGCCACAGGGCAGTAATGGTGAGCTAGTGTGGTTTCATGAACTATAACAATGGAGGAAATGATAGATTTGTGCAGTGCTCCATTTGTTTTGGGGGCTTCCCTAGTGGCTCAGCTGGTAAAGAATCCGCCTGCAATGTGGGAGACCTGGATTTAATCCCTGGGTTGGGAAGATCCCCCGGAGAAGGGAAAGGTTACCCACTCCAGTATTCTTGGGCTTCCACTGTGGCTCAGCTGGTAAAGAATCCACAAGAAGGGGTTAAAAGCATGGCAATGACTGAGACTGAATCTTCTGGTGATGGTGATGGGTCAGATGAATGACAGATTTGATTTGATTCTTTAAAATTCATGTAACTCTTGCTTTGGCAAATAGGTTGGACTCAGTTCCCCTCCCCTCCCCTCCTCATCACTTCCTCTCTCTTCCTTCTTCTTCTCTTTTATTAACTTCACTTCCTTACCTTTAGTCGTATTGGATGGACTGTTGCTACCGAGATAATATTCTTATCACTTTTCCCAAGGTCTTCCTGCTTTGTCTCTAGGGTTTGGGACTTCCTGGTGATAAATTATTGCCCTGCCCTTAAGACAATAGAAAGTGTCACATTTAACATCCTTAGGTATAAAAATCATCGAGACTACTGTGTATTGCAGTTGTGTTACATTTTGTATATGCCATATACCCACATAGCAGATCAGAAATTCTCAGATTACCAAATTTACCTAGGTTCTCTAATAATTCAGATGTCTTAATAAAATGACTTAGTCATTTTGACCCCCATTCTGTGTCTCACAGATTCTAAATCTCCACTTTTCTCAATTTTTTTTTATTATTATACCATATATCAGAGGAACAGACACTATATGGTGGCAATTTCTTTTCCTATCTGTACTTTGCCCCTCAACCCATACCAATATATACATTTATTCTCTCTTCTCTCTCTACCTGTTATGGTAAAGGGTATGTCCTCTAACCTAAAGCCAGCTCTTCTATTTATATTCTTACAGGTGCCCCTGTTGTAATCACCTAAATTTCTGCAAATTTTATGAAGAGGGAGCCCCTTATTATCTCTTCTCATATTAAGGATTCTTTTAGTCCTGATTCTGTAATCACATTGGCTTTCTCCAAAGGTATCATAATGTTATATTTCAATGCTAGTACTTTTTCCAAAAGTACATTTTCAGATTCTGAAATCAACACAGATTTCATAATAAGAGTGTATCACAAGTGAATTGTGGTATTTTATCTTTCTTAATGTTTCATAAACGAGTGGTAAATCTTAAAATTTAAGGCAGTGCAACATGGATGAAAATGCTATTTCTGGCAAAAGCCCTTGCTTGTGTTCGCTTTTCTCCTAACTTTCATTTTCTACTTATCCTTCATATTAAAGCTTACATATCTTTCTCCCAAGCAACTTAAATACCTGGATAGTAACTATGAGTTAGAGTAAACTAACTAAATATGCAAAGCAGGTTGTAGCATATAAATAAGAGCATGGCATTCTGGAGAGGACTGGAAAGCACACAGCAGAGCTGGATTTGGTCTGGACTATAAGACTTGCCGATTGTGCCAACCTGAATGAATCCCGTCACCCTGGAGAAGCTGGCTAGTTCAACCTTCTCATTTTTTAAAGGGCAAGAAAGACTGGATGACTCACCAAGGACATCCAGCTACTTTGGGATGAAGAGCAGAACCTTATATTAGAAACAGGCAAACTTTCTAAGAAGGATTAGACAGTAAATATTTTTAGGCTTTGTGGGTCATCCAGTCTCTGTTGCATGTACTCAACAGATGAAAAGTAGATTTAAGGCAATCAGACAATGTGTAAATGAATGGACCTGGCTCTATTCCAATAACACTTCCTCTACTAAAATTAGTGGCATGCTGAATCTGAACCGCAGAGTATAGTTTGCCAACCCCTGCTGAACAGCACAGGGCAGAGAGCCAGTTGTACAGACAATAGCGAGTTTTGTAGATGACATTAAAGAGGACTGGGGGTGTAGTAACTGAAAGGCAAGGAAGGAAGAAAGTATGATAAGAAAATATGGCACATGTGGTTTGATATTGTGTGGCCATCCTAAAAAGCATACTTTACTTTTTCAGATTAGAGTACAATACATACATTCACAATCTTACCTAAGTCGGTAATCAAAAGGGCTTAGTGTTTGTGATTTAATACATTGCATACTGAAATTTTCTGACCTGACTAGAACCTCCTCTGATTTTAAGAGAAAAGCAAAACAAAACAAAACAAACAACAAACAAAACATTTTCCCCAATCGTTTCAAAGTGCAGAAAGCCAGGCAAAGTAAATAAAAAAGAAAAAAAGAAAAAGGTGCTTCAAAAATAGCTAGAACTGCTTCATAGGGAAAAACTAAGATAAATTCTTATTTTACAGAGGCTAACTTTACACATCAGTGTCACACGGAAACTTCTTTGCTCCCACATGCCAGGTGAGTGGCACAGATAGGATTAAGTTATTCTAACTGAATAACAGTCACAGTAATGGGATCAGAGTTGTTCCATTGTCTGTGAAGATAACAAATATAGTTAACAACCCTTAGTTATCTTTTTCCATAAACGGCTTATAGAAACTTGGCCCTGGGCCTTGACCCCCTTGAGATGTAAAGTGACAGAATAAAAGTTAAGCCAGCAAAAAATTCCTTGATGAAGTTTTCAGGCATTCATGACCAGCAAACACGAAAGCCTCAGAAATCGTCTTGGAGAATACGAGGCACAGCCGTTGTTTCACAGCAAAACGAATACAGATCACACTGGCGAGGCTGTGTTGATGTTCTGTGTTATAGGTTGTGTCAAAGACACTCTACGGGGGAGGCTGTCTGCCTAAGGAAGGTCATGGAGTTAAACTGTCCACCATGCTGACTCGGCGCACTGGCATTTATCAAGGTGCTCAGGTTTTTTCTGCCGCAGACGGAACCTTCTCAGGCGTGAGAAGGAACCTGGCGTTTTCTGCTACCTGCGGGCTTCTGCTTTTTGAAGCCAGGAAGGGCATCTGTAAAAGTTGGCTGCCTGCATGGCAGACCATGCAAAATGCCAAGGAGAGTGATTTATGTCCCGTTTGCTGAGACTAAAGAGGAAATGCAACCAGATCTTAGTAATGAAAGGTCAGGGCAGTGAAACATTTTTATTACAATTTTTAAAAAATAACTGAGGGCAAGAGACAAGCAGCTCTTTCCACGATTTGCAGATTTCCACTTCATGTGGCACTTGTACCTCCAAGTCCTAAATTTGATAGCTGTTTACATGCAATACCCCCCCAAAAAAACATTTATATCATTGTTTTGATCTGTTTCTCCAGGGTAAAAGAGTAGGCTACGTTTCTTCTCTTCAGCCTTTTCCCATTTTGTTAAGGATAGGGTGTTTTCTATTAGGTGCCTGGAATACATAGAGTATGAATAATCACTGAAATTAGAATTGAAAGTTTTTAAGTTGGAAAGAAACCTGAAGATAATTCAATAATCCCTTTTTGACAGAGGTGTGAACTTGTTTCTTAAATGTTGCTTCTAATTTTTATAATGTTTGCTAACATACAAGTTGGAAACACATAGGGGATGGCTACTAATGAGCCCACTTTTACCTAGTTTTGAGTCTGAAGGACAATCTAGTTTCTTCACTGTCCTTGTGCTCTGAAATTATTTCTTGACACCAACTTTCAATAGCACAGTGTGAGGCTCTATGGAAGACAGAATGAATGAAACATAGACCCTATCCTTTTAAGAAAAAAAAAGAAGTCTAAAGTATTGCTAATTCTCTCAAAAGTCACCCATCAAATGTAGCCATTTGAGTAATTTATGCATTTATCATTATTCTATCATTATTCAGTTTCTGAACACATTTACAAGAGAAAAGGATAAAGGGAAGTTCTGTCATTGTGGCATACAGTCTAATGGACGAGATCATGTATATAATTATACACATGAATGCCTTGTAATTCTTAAGTGGGTAATCTTCTCTAGCTGGAATAACAGAGAAAGAAAGGAAACAGTGATATCTAAATATTTTCAATGATTCAAGTAGACTCACTATATATATATATATATACACACACACACACACACACACATAAATATATAAATATATTTGCCCTGAATAGGTGGAATAAAAAAAAGAAAAACAGAATTGTCATGATTTGATCTAACTGTAAACAACTGAGTGATCAAAATCTAGTTTAATTTCAATTTAGGTATAACATGCCCATTTAAAATCATTAGATAAAAACAGAAGGTTTTGTTGCATTAATTATGTTTGATTATTAAGCTTGCTACACGTCTCATTACTTCGGTTAAAGTACAGCCAACACATATGCTCTTACAAACGTCGTCTTTTTTTTCCCAGGAAAAAGAGGATACAAAGAAAATATTGAGGTGAAAATAACAACAAAATAGCTCACATGTATTTTACAGTTCCAATCTTGCTTATTTGACAATTTTATAATTAAATTTCAGCAAGCACAATTATAAAAGCAAGCAAACACGCCCACCTGATTCTTGCAAACTATCCTATAAGCAGGATAGTTTTAAAGCTGTTAAGTATTATATGTGGTTTTTTTATTTTTTATTTTTCTTATTCTGGATGAAGAAAAGCTAATGTTTTTCACTGAAAAACATTTTTGAGATAGATGCAAATTCACAGGAAGATAATGAATGTAAAGTTATAAAGCAAAGAAGGATTTTTATATAATGGTGGAAACAGCAAGTCACTTACTCTTCCTAGGCTCATGTTTAAGCTGAGAAGATTGGATTATCCCAAGGTTTCATCCAGTTCGGGCATTTTGTGTTTTAGGATTTACTGCCCTAGCTTCTCTTGGTTTTGCTCTGTTTTTTTTTTTTTTTTTNAAGGAACACTTTCTCTTGGCACCCAGAGGCTGAACTGTGAGAGGCTCGAGCAGTTAGTCTGGGTAGAGGACCTGCACCAGCACACTCTCTAGGTGACAGTCCTAGCAAGCTCCCAGCCAGCAGTGCTAATAAACACCAGCCATTTTGGTGTGTTATCTTTGTGGTTCCAGCCTAGCCAAGCCTACTGCTGATAAGTGTTACTGAACGAAACTTGGATCTGCTTGTCCACGTGCAGTAAAGCCAATCTACTGAAGGAAGATGAAGGAAGGTGCAGCATTTATTGCAGGCCACCAAGCAAGGTGTCCAGGCAGCTACTGCTTAAAAGGTTGTGGGGTGCATGATCAACTCATGGGTTTTCTTCTGATTGGTCGGTGAGGTGATTGGGAGTCAGCATCATCAACCTTCTGGTTCCAGCTGGTGGGGGTTTCAGTATCTGCCAAACAGCTCAAAGGATATGGCTCAGAATACTACCTTAACCCTTGAGAAGGAACTAAACGTCCTTGTTTAATGGCTAAACTATTATTATTTTACCTTGTTTTACTATTTTCCTGTCTTTCTGCATTTCTTTCCTTTCTTTTCGCATTTCTCCAATTAAATGTATTCTTTGACTAAAGTTTTTCTACAGACAAAAGGCAGACAGAAGACATGAGGGTGGGATCTGTTCTGGGAAGACCCCATAGGATCTTGCTTGGTTACCATAGCAATTCCAGCCAATAACAAGAGGAGAAAAGGCACTCCAGCTAAGCTCATGTGATCTGCAGAATTGTGAGAGATAATATTTTTGAGTTGTGCGTGTGTGTGCGTGTGTGTGTGGAGAAAGGGTGTGGTTGGTACACAGCAATAGGCAGCTGACACAAGAGAATCGTATACTTGGAAAAGCATCAAAAACATCTAGATTATAGGATTTAGCCTATGCTCTCAGACGTTCCCAACGCACATCCTCCTAAACGCCTACTTGCCTCTACCCCTGTCCAAAGAACCACCTTCCTCTAAAAGAAGGACAGCCACAAATCAGGCCTTTAGAAGGACACACTGAATTTTCTGTTTGGACTGATCTCATCTGTCCTTCGGGGAGTTTTGCTCTCCAGTTTCTTACAATAGCAGAGACAAAGAAATATTCTTAAAAGAAACAAAATATGTGAAAATTTCTTTGGAGACTGATGCTCCTGGATAGAGAAGTAGCAAGCATTCTGTGGGTTCCAGCCACTCTGTTCTCATTCTGCTTTTATATTGCTGCCAGCAAATCTACATTTCATAAAAGCATATCTCCTCACTCTTATGACAAAACTTCTAAATTTCCCTTATAGATTGATGCCTCTGAATGAAGAGGTAATGTGGTTTCTCTGGTTCTAGCTGCTCTGTTTTCATTTTGCTATTGTACTGCTCTTGGCAAATTCACATATCATAAAAAAGATATTTGTGTCTACTTGCCTGAAGCTTGTTAACATCTTTCCAGTGTGGCCTAAAACATGATTAAGATTATACAGGACAGTCATCATGATTTGGGATCCAAATTAGGCCAACCTAATTTGACTAGTGGCCCTGAGCCCCTAACAATTTTCAACCAGTAAGGCAAACGGAGAGTCATGAGATACACGTGAAAGTAGGCTGCTAGAATTAGTGAATCGCAATACAGTTCAGCCCATTAAATTAAAAATTCAGATAAGCACTAAATAATTTTTGGTACAAGTGTATCCTATGCCAGTTTGGAAGTACTTAAATGAAAACCATATTTAACTGGATGCCTTGTATTTTACCTGAAAACCCCATCATAGTCTCAATAAGGTATAAGGAGGCCAGGTATGTTTCCTATAGTTATATATCCTTTTAGAAAGGTGTCTCTTTGCCTGCTGTTGTGGGATCCACAGTAATGTGGTTATACTTTAACATGGGGCATAGGAAAGTGAGATAGACTTCTGGAAACCTAGAGCCCTCACATCTATTGGGCAGTTACAATGCATTCAGTATTTCACATACGTTATTTCATGTAAAGTTCTCAACAGCTCCAACAGATCTGAGTGTCACCACGTTGAGGGAACACTGGGAGAGGACTTGCCCGGGGTCACGTGGCTGGGAGACCGAAGCTCAGTTCTCTGATCAGAACTATCTGGTTCCCAAGCCCATGTGTGTATCTCTCCACAATGTTCTGATCTCGAGGGTGATGTGACAGAAGCTAGGAGGGTGTGAGGAGGGGGTGGGGTTCTTGCTATTTTTCTGTTACTCTTGTGTCCCCTTGTTGCATGACATTTGAGAGGCTTGTTGATAACTATATACTTTATTGAGGACAAATGAAGGTAAGAGAAAACAGGAAAGATGCAGCAAAGACATAAATGTACCTCTTTTTTAATCTCTGAAGGAGGAATAAATCCTTATTCAGTGACTCAAACAGTCCCCTAGCCACTTGCTCTTGTCACATGCAGATGGCAGCAGATTCCTCTTCCATGGGAAGGGAGCCTAGTGGGGTGAAAGCTCTGCAGTAAGCTTGTGGTAAAGTGATCCCTCTTCAGTCATTTTAATCTCTGAAGGAGGAATAAATCCTTATTCAGTGACTCAAACAGTCCCCTAGCCACTTGCTCTTGTCACATACAGATGGCAGCAGATTCCTCTTCCATGGGAAGGGAGCCTAGTGGGGTGAAAGCTCTGCAGTAAGCTTGTGGTTAAGTGATCCCTCTTCAGTCACTCAGAGTCTGAGTGGATCGGACTCTATTTTTACGTGGAAGAGCCCCTTGGCACAAAGTTGATTTAGAACGACTCCACTTTTGAAGCTCCAGGACACAATTCTCTGTCCTGGAATGTTGCAGGAGGGAATAAAGAGAGATGAAAATGCAGACACAGGGCAATGTCCAGTCAGTAATGGGTCCCTGTGCTTATAGTTCTTACTTATGCTGCATAGTAGGGAAGCAAGTCAAGTTTAGGAATTTGATAATGGCAGCAGATTCCTCTTCCATGGGAAGGGAGCCTAGTGGGGTGAAAGCTCTGCAGTAAGCTTGTGGTAAAGTGATCCCTCTTCAGTCACTCAGAGTCTGAGTGGATCAGACTCTATTTTTACGTGGAAGAGACCCTTGGCACAAAGTTGATTTAGAACGACTCCACTTTTGAAGCTCTAGGACACAATTCTCTGTCCTGGAATGTTGCAGGAGGGAATAAAGAGAGATGAAAATGAGGACACAGGGCAATGTCCAGTCAGTAACGGGTCCCTGTGCTTATAGTTCTTACTTATGCTGCATAGTAGGGAAGCAAGTCAAGTTTAGGAATTTGATTGTAAAAAGGTGGTAGATACTATATCACCTCCAGGCAGAGGTTTCCTTTTTCAAAAAGAGCCAGCCAATATTCAAATCCGAGATGTCAGCAGATTGGTATGTTTTCCATGAAGGACTAACGTCTCTTAGTCGGGTTAAGTAACTCCAAACTGGTCTTGTATTTTCTGTCACTCTTTTTTGTATACTTGAGAGCTTGGAATAAACCAGTCAGCATTTATGCTCCAGCTTGACCTAAATATTTTCTGGAAGGACACTGACATGAAAGGAAACCAATGGCCCAAAGCTGAACTGAGCAAATGAGTCACAAAATGCTCTTGTCTCTGCTGAAGCATGTGGTCCTGATGCTGCTGGGAACCAGGATAGAGGACAAGGGTCTTAGCTGGCCCTCAGCCCTTCATAGACACCATAAAGGATGTTTTTCTTCTGAGTCCACACAGGCTTATATCACTACCAGGATTAGGACTCAGAAATGCTCATCGTAGCCAAAACCCAGCAAATTCATTAAATGTACTTGTGTTTACCTACTAACACTCCCAGACAGAAGTATCCCTTTTGCTTTCTGCAGCATGCCTTTTTGTATCTTCTGTGTGTATTTCTGGGATGGAGCTGGGAAATTTCGATAGATTTTCAAAGAAACCCATGACCCCTTGGACAAAGAAGTTACAGATTACACTTTACTGTTTTAGACAACAAATCTGAAGGATGATTTGATATTTTGGNCTTTGTTTTTTTTTTTTTTTTTTCTGTTAACTCACTCACCATTTACTAAAATGGATGTTGTACCTCTGAACTAAAAACATTTCCCTTGTTAATAGCAACAGTGGGTCTAAGAATGCCCATAGATTTCTGGCAGAGCTCTGCGCTAAAAATTAGAAAGAAATAATTACAAGTTGGAGAAAAACATGAAGAAGGGATGATTAGGAGAGCCGCAACAAACACTTTATGAACCTCAAGAAACACCTTAGAGTAGGAAAAAGAGGGGGATAGACGGACAAGACAGAGAGAAAAAGAAATCTGTTTACATCTTAACCCAAGACGTCTTTTTTTTTTTTTTCAAAATTGGAAAAGGAAAGAAAAAATGGTTTTTAAATCCCCAAAGAAATATAACATTCATATTTTCTCTGTGTGTATGCTTCTTTTAGCACATTTGGGCAGATAAATATCTACCTGATTTTAAAAAAAATCAATTTTATATTGGAAAAATGTTTAAGTTTTAAAGGAAAACCAGATGTGTATAAGAGACAGNAAAGGAAAGAAAAAATGGTTTTTAAATCCCCAAAGAAATATAACATTCATATTTTCTCTGTGTGTATGCTTCTTTTAGCACATTTGGGCAGATAAATATCTACCTGATTTTTAAAAAAATCAATTTTATATTGGAAAAATGTTTAAGTTTTATAGGAAAACCCTAAGCTAACTCTTGTATTAAAAAAAATAGAAATAAAGGGATTGCCTGTTTCAGCTCTAATGAAAGGTATCATTCCTAGCCTTCAAACGAGGAAGACTGGATGAAGTTAAAGCTGTTAACTTTTCATTAGAGTATTGAAGTCACAAGTCAAACTTCCACCCTGAATTCTAGAGGGACAAGTGAATCCAGACAGATCTGTAATACACTGATCTGGAACAGAGGCAGAATGTGCTGTAAACTGGTAGGAACACTTAGATGATCATTTTGATGAATTCTGAATGCTTCATGAGGGCACCCCGGGAGTGACAAACTTCCAGGCATCGGTTCTGACACCACAATACACTTAACTGGATTTCAGTAAATAGGTAAACGGACAGCGTCTGACGCCAGGCAGCACTCTCCTTTCGTAGCCAAAGGCTGCTTCTACTGCTGCTGCTAAGTCACTTAAGTCGTGTCCGACTCTGTGTGACCCCATAGACGGCAGCCCACCAGGCTCCCCGGTCCCTGGGATTCTCCAGGCAAGAACACTGGAGTGGGTTGCCATTTCCTTCTCCAATGCATGAAAGAGAAAAGTGAAAGTGAAGACGCTCAGTCTGTCCGACTATTAGCGACCCCATGGACTGCAGCCCACCAGGCTACTCCATCCATTGGATTTTCCAGGCAAGAGTACTGGGGTGGGGTGCCATTGCCTGCAGGCCAGCAAATGGAGAAGGTACAGTACTGCATTCAGTATCCTACAGTTAAGAGTTATGTCAGTGTTTGCATAAATCAATATTTAAACTGAGCGAACTTAAATTGTGTTTCTTTTAGATAAACCAAAGGTATCGTTAGCCTTTTTTTCCCCTCAACATGCCTTTGTTCACTTTAGGTTCTCCTTTTCATCACACCATATTTTAATTCATTTTTTCTTCTGTTACTTTTGAAGCTATGGATCTTTCTTATTAGCCTTTTTCTCCTCCTTCTCCGCTGATCCTCCTCCCTTGTCTTACCCTTCTCCTCTTCTTCTCGTACGCATCCTTATCTCCCCCTTCTCAGCCTCCTCTTTCTTCTACTTAATATTTTTACAAGTGTTCTTTTATGTTTTCCACATGTTTACACTTTTCTTATATTAAGACTTCAGGTTTTAGAGATGGTTTAAGCTCACAGCAAAATTAAGAGTAAGGTAGAGATATTTTCCAAATACTCTGTACCCCCATATATGCATAATCTCCCCCGTTATCAACATCCTCTCCCCAAGTGGGATTTTTGCTACAGTTGATGAACCTACAAACATCATAATCATCTAGAGTCCATAGTTAATAATAAGTTTTACGTTTGTCACAGATTCTATGAGTTTAGACAAATGAACAGATGTGTATCCATCATTATGGTATCATAAAGTGTGTTTTTATCCTGCTAAAAATCCTCTGTCCTCCACAGATTATTCCTTACTTCCTCAAACCCTGATAGCCACTTATCTTTAATACTATCTGTATAGTTTTGCTTTTCTATACTTTACATTTTGTTTTTAAAATTGCTCAGTCGTGTCCGACTCTTTATGACCCCATGGACTATACAGTCCATGGAATTCTCCAGGCCAGAATACTGGGGTGGGTAGCCTTTTCCTTCTCCAGGGAATCTTCCGGACCCAGGAATCAAACTGAGGTCTCCTGCATTACAGGGGGATTGCTTACCACTTGAGCCATCAAGGAACCCAAAAATCTGACACTTGTAAGTTTGTTTACTCCTGCCACTTAAGAGAGAGATAAAAAAAAAATGTCTGACACGTGCAGTCTATTTCCTCCATTTGGAGGCCTCTAGCCTTCCTGCCTATTACCCTCTCATTCCCCCCTTTTCTTTTAGGAGAACTGTGTTGCCTAGGGAAAGGGGCGTAAATTGGTGAGGCAACATATTCTCACCCTGAATTGGTGAGGCAACAAATTCTCCTAACTCTCATATTGAGGGTTTCTGACCCAGGGGCCCCAAGTAATGGTTGGAGGCAGTAGCTGGAGGGGTAGTTGGAGGAAGCTGCTGCAGTGGCAGGAGCTTAAGCAGCCATTTGTAACTTAAAAGCCTTCATACGGCTGGAAACAAATGCAGCTGCACAGTTACAGAGGCAGGGGAGAGTCACACTGTATGCAGCTTTTCAGATTAGTTTCTTTTATTTAGTAAAGTAATATGCATTTAAGCTCCCTCCATGTCTTTTCATGGCTTGACATTCTTTTTAGCACTGAATAATGTTCCATTGTCTGGATGGACCTTAAGTTTATTTATTCACCTACGAAAGTAAATCCCAGTTACCTCCAAGTTTGGCAATTATGAATAAGACTATTATAAACACCCACATACAGGTTTTTATGTGGGCATAACTTTTCAAGTAAATACCGAGAGGAATGATTACTGGATCATATGGTAAAAATGTTTACTTTTGCAAGAAACCATCAAACATTCTCCAGTACCATTTTGCATTTATAGCAGCAATGAATGAGATTTCTTTTTGATCTAAACTGTCACCAGAATTTGGTCTTGTATATGTTCTGGAGTGTTCAGGTATGTAGTAGTATCTCAGTGTATTTGCATTTCTCTGATGACGTATGACGTGTGACATCTTTTCATATGCTTATTTGCCATCTATACATCTTCTTTGGTGAGGTATGTATTAAGGTCCTTAAACCAGTTCTTAGCTGGATTGTTTACTTTCTGATTGTTCCCACAGAGAGCTTTTTCCTTGTGAGTTCTACGCTTCCAAGTGTTCTGTTTCCTTTCATCTCATTTAATGTGTGGATTTATATTTTTTTAGTATTTGCAGAATCTGCATAAATATGGGGAGACTTTGTTCAGTTCAGTTCAGTCTCTTAGTCTTGTCTGACTGTTTGTGACCCCATGGACTGCAGCATGCCAGGCCTCTCTGTCCATCAACAAGTCCCGGAGCTTGCTCAAACTCATCTCCATCGAGTCAGTGATGCCACCCAACCTTCTCATCCTCTGTCGTCCCCTTCTCCTCCTGCCTTCAATCTTTCCCAGCATCAGGGTCTTTTCCAGTGAGTCAGCTCTTTGCGTCAGGTGGCCAAAGTGTTGGAGCTTTAGCTTCAGCATCAGTCTTTCTAATGAATATTCAGGACTAATTTCCTTTAGGATGGACTGGTTGGATCTCCTTGCAGTCCAAGGGACTCTCAAGAGTCTTCTCCAACACCACAGTTCAAAAGCATCAATTCTTTGGTGCTCAGCTTTCTTTATGGTCCACCTCTCACATCCATACATGACTACTGGAAAAACCATAGCCTTGACTAGACAGACCTTTATCGGCAAAGTAATGTCTCTGCTTTTTAATATGCTGTCTCGGTTGGTTATAGCTTTTTTTCCAAGGAGCAAGAGTCTTTTAATTTCATGGCTGCAGTCACCATCTACAGTGTTTTTGAAGACCAAGAAACTAAAGTCTGTCACTGTTTATATTGTTTCCCCATCTATGTACCATGAAGTGATGGGGCCAGATGCCATAATCTTTGTTTTTTTTAATGTTGAGTTTTAAGCCAGATTTTTTACTCCCTTCTTTCACTTTCATCAAGGTGCTCTTTAGTTCTTCTTCGCTTTCTGCCATAAGGGTGATGTCATCTGCATATCTGAGGTTATTGATATTTCTCCTGGCAATCTTGATTCCAGCTTATGCTTCATTCAGCTCAGCATTTTGCATGATGTAGGAAAACATTGGTAGTCAAGAGATACTGGAGTAGCATGCAAGTCTGACCTTGAAGGACTTTGCTAACCATTACCAGATGATGAAGAATCCATCATCAAGGCTTATCAAATAATACCACTTTAAATCTGAAACACTTCTGTACTGGTACAGTGTAAAAAAAGCAGTGATGATTTAACTTAAATTGATAATGTTTCCGACCCCAAAATAGGCCTTTAATTCTAAGATAGGGAACAAGGGAGATAGGCGGGTATCAGTAAAGTGAAGGAGGAGCAGAATGGAAAGGAAAAACTTATGAGGTAGACAAAGGGAGAAGTGGATGTGTCAAGCCCGTGAAAGATGTGTATTTGGAAATAATTGTTCTTGTGACACTTTGTGCTTTTCGAGGTTGTTTGCTGAATGTCACTCCTTAATTTTGAAATGGTAATTGTTTGAATAGTCACTATTTATAGTTATCCAATACCTCTTAATCTTTAAATCCTCAAAACTTTAATCTGAAATATTTGGTCTACTATTCCTAGCTAAGGATAAAGTTTTAAAAAGTGGAGGGATGGTATGGCGAGGGAGGAGGGAAGGGGGTTCAGGATGGGGAACACGTGCATACCTGTGATGGATTCATGTTGATGTATGGCAAAACCAATACAATATTATAAAGTAACTAACCTCCAATTAAAATAAATAAATTTATATTAAAAAAATGAAAGGTTGGAGAAATATTTCTCTTAAAGTAGGAAAGTTAAAATTTGAGTATGTAGTAGGGATTTCTTCTTCCTTCAGTAAATACTTCTTTAATAACAATGAGGAAGCATTGTTACTGTTCAAGAAAATTAAACAATGATTTTATGTTTATTATTCATATAATCTCATTCTTCATATGCAAAGAACTTCCTTATAGAGTTCCATTTAAAACTATTTGTCAGTTCTCTAGGGAAACAGCTCTATTCCAGTAGAAAGGCATTTAATAGCATGTTAAGGATTTAAGTCAAGTTTTACTTTGGTCTTTATATACATGGCCACAACTTATCAATTATGTACATGAACTGATAATTTATGATATGTAATCTTTTTTGCATATAAAAATGGCATATGTTTTTCTATATTTTTTTTCTTTCACCTCTAGTAAGATTACAGTCTTCTCTCAATCCATTTAGTTTGGAGCATGTAGGGCAATTAAAAAGAATTGAGGTGATATCTAAATTAACACTTCATATTGATGGAAACACGGTTGCCTCGATCATATTAATTAACTTTTTTTCTTAATAACTACTTCCACTCAAAGGACTGTTTCTTCAATAAGATGCTTTAACATTGGATGTCAATATTGCTTAATGGAATATATTTAAACTTTGATCGCCAAACCAAAATTTCAAGAAGTATTTTTTTTATATTTTTGAGATGAGATTTTGGAAGAATACCAGGAAAGGAAATAATTTGTCATATCTTCTTTAGTCATGTGAGTAAATTCTCTCAGAGAAATCAGAATAATCTTTAAATTTAAGAATTCAGCATGGAAAATGACTTGAAAGACATTTTAGACACATGGACCATCATTTGGATGTCAGATTAACCAGATATTTATTTGTTATGTCATCCTGGGCATGTTACCCGTGCTCTCTGGGTCTCCGTTTTTTCAAACTACAATGTAGTGATAATAACGACTGCTTGATGGAGTGCTCTGAAATTGCTGCAAGATAATGTAGTAGGTAAAGTAGGTAAAGTACTGATGCCGATAGCTCCTGATATAATCAATAAATGAAGTTGTCTTCTCTGCAGTGATTAAAAGGCAGAAGATTCTTTCTTGTAAGGCAAGATAAAGAGCCTCAAATTACTCTGAATCAATCTATTTTTACTATTCCCATGTAATCATGAATAAGCCTTTCTTTTAATAATGAAGCTTCTACAAATGTAATCAGTTTTGAGCAGGTTCAAAGTAGTGCACAATTGCACCCCCACATGCACATACACAAACACAGTTGTTCCAGTCATTGCTCTTCACTGTGTTTCATGGAATCTGCATTTTAATAGGTTTCATATGTTTACAAGTTCAGTTATAATAATCACTGTGCTTTAAAATGCTAAAGTCAAAGTTGGCTTAAAGCTCATCTCCACTCTCACCTATGTATCTGCCAAGTGTTGCCATATATACTCTTTCCTCTTTTTCCCGTTGCAGAATCTTTTTTTTTTTTTTTTTTTTTCTATTTGAGGCTGATTGCTTTACAGTGTTGTGGTGGTCTCTGCCATCAGTTCAGTTCAGTCGCTTAGTCGTGTCCGACTCTTTGTGACCCCGTGAGTTGCAGCACACCAGGCCTCCCTGTCCATCACCATCTCCCGGAGTTCATTCAAACTCATGTCCATCAAGTTGGTGATGCCATCCAGCCATCTCATCCTCTGTTGTCCCCTTCTCCTCCTGCCCCCAATCCCTCCCAGCATCAGAGTCTTTTCCAGTGAGTCAACTCTTCACATGAGGTGGCCAAAGTATTGGAGTTTCAGCATCAGCATCAGTCCTTCCAGTGAACACCCAGGACTGGTCCCCTTTAGGATGGACTAGTTGGATCTCCTTGCAGTCCAAGGGACTCTTGAGTCTTCTCCAACACCACAGTTCAAAAGCATCAATTCTTTGGTGCTCAGCTTCCTTCACAGTCCAACTCTCACATCCACACATGACCACTGGTCTCTGCCATACATCAGTGCAAATCTGTCATAATTATGTTCCTTCGCTCTGGAGGCTCCTTGACAGTCCACTGCTCTAGGTTGTCACAGAGTGCCTGGCGGGGCTCCCTGTGCTATACTGCAGCTTCTGCTAGTTCTCTGGTTTACACACGATCATTTATAGATGTCAGTGCTGCTTCCTCAATTTGTCCTAGCCTCTCCTTTACCTGCTGTGTCCACCATACAGTCTACGTGTGCATCTCCATTTCTTCTCTGGAAATAATTTCATCAGTACTGTGGAATTTTCCAGGCAAGAGTACTGGCGTGGGTTGCCATTTCCTTCTCCAGGGGATCTTCCAGACCCAGGGATCAAACCCAGGTCTCCTGTACTGCAGGCTTTACCCTCTGAGCCACCAGGAAGCCCTCATCAGTACTACTTTTCTAGCTTTCATATAGGTGCATTAATATGCAAAGTTTGTTTTTCTCCTTTTGACTCATTTCAGTCTGTATGACAGCTCTAGGTTCATCCACCTCACTACGGCTGACTCAAATCTGTTCCTTTTTAGGACTGAGTAATAGTCCATTGTATATATGTATCACAATTTATTTATCCACCCATCTGCCCATGTACATCTAGGTTGCTTCCATGCCACTGCAGAATCTTGATATGAAAAGATGTGTGTGATTCAGTGGATAGTGTCTGCTCTGGGATTCCCATACTCCTCCCCATATAGGTTCTAGCTCAGCCCCTCTCAAAGGGTAGCCAACATCTTCTAGTAAGCGTTACAATGTATGGGCACTTAAAAAAAATTATCTATCACAAATGACTGTAGGATACCACTGGTATTTGTCAGAGGAATGCATGATATAAAGTAAAATTTTCCTGTGTAACTATTATAATTACAAATACATATTAGTAGACCTTTAACACAAAATAACTTTGAAAAATATTAAAAGAAGGTGAATAAAATTCCTGACAATTTAGGAAGCTATTATAGAATGGGAAATTTAAATGTTAGAAAACAATTATTACTTATCGATAAATTATTTTGTGTATTTTCCCCCCTCCGTGTATAATTTTATATCTTGATATATTGGTACTGACTCAATAATTTCACCTTTGTTTAACATGTATTCACTGTTATTAATGATACATTTTAGGGTGGCTCAGACGGTAAAGCATATGTCTACAATGTGGGAGACCCAGGTTTGATTCCTGGGTTGGGAAGATCCCCTGGAGAAGGAAATGGCAATCCACTTAAATACATATTAGTAGTACTTTAACACAAAATAACTTTGAAAAATATTAAAAGAAGGTGAATAAAATTCCTGACAATTTAGGAAGCTATTATAGAATGGGAAATTTAAATGTTAGAAAACAATTATTACTTATCGATAAATTATTTTGTGTATTTTCCCCCCTCCGTGTATAATTTTATATCTTGATATATTGGTACTGACTCAATAATTTCACCTTTGTTTAACATGTATTCACTGTTATTAATGATACATTTTAGGGTGGCTCAGACGGTAAAGCATATGTCTACAATGTGGGAGACCCAGGTTTGATTCCTGGGTTGGGAAGATCCCCTGGAGAAGGAAATGGCAATCCACTCCAGGACTATTGCCTGGAAAATCCCATGGACAGGAGAGCCTGGTGGGCCACAGTCCATGGGGTCGCAAAGAGTTGGACACGACTGAGCGACTTCACTTCACTTCATTTTTAGATATAGACCACAGCATCCCTTAAAATTTTGCCAATAATATTCACAAAACAAACTAGAATGGTGAGTAGTTGAAGGTTTAAGAGTAAAAGGAAAACTAATAACCAGGATGGCTGGAGGCAATCTCTGTTCATTATCATTCATATGCTAGCACTCTCTTGTCTTTTATATGCTTCTGAGTCCAGAAACAAAACAAAAAATATAAAACAATAACCCCCAACTCAAAATTTAGTCCCTTAAAACAATAGTTTACTTTGTCTGCAGTATTTTGACCAAGAGTTTGAGTAGAAAACCCTGAGATAGCGCGTGTCTAATCCATGGTATATACATGGTATATACTTGTAGAATGGCTCAAATGACCAGGAAACAGTCAAATGACTGATTCAGTCGGGGCCACTTATCAGGAATAGGACTCTGGTCTTTGCTGAGTATCTTGTTTCTTCCCCATATAGCATCTACTGGGGGGCAGGGTTAAAACTCAAGGTGGATTCTTTATTCATTTGTCACCTCTACTGGGATGACTTGAACAACTTTGGCAGGTCATCTCTATATTGCTGTGCATTCTCTCCGATGTGTCTAGCTCAGTCTGTTCGATAGCAAAGCTGGCCTGTGATCGTTAACCTTCTTATGTCAGATATGACATCCCCAGAGCCATTCCAAGAAGCCAAGGGAGGACTCAGTGTCACTTCTGCTGTATCCTGTGCGTTACAGAGGACTAACGCCATCGAGTGGAGAAGGCAACTACACAGGCATGAGAAACAGGAGAAATTGTTCACTTAGGCTGAAGGCAAGGTAGGGCGGGGCATCTTTGAAATCACCTTCCACACCATATATATATACCCTCTGTTAGCCTCTCTCGTGGGGTCAGTGAGTCAGTTCTTTGGAGAACTTTGTCTAGCCTCCTTCCTGTACAGTTCACAGATTTGGAAGACTTGGCTTCTAAACATGTTCCACTACTTACTGAACTCTATCAACAGTATGCTTTTTAGCATCTTGCTTTTTATAAATTCCCACTTTCTGGTAGGTGTCATCTCAGGAAGGATGCCGATGGAATTGTCCCTAGGTATTCTCTGAGAATTACTCCTTGGAAGGAAAGTTATGACCAACCTAGACAGCATATTAAAAAGCAGAGACATTACTTTGTCATCAAAGGTCCATCTAGTCAAGGCTATGGTTTTTCCAGTAGTCATGTGTGGATGTGAGAGTTGGACTGTAAAGAAAGCTGAGCACAGAAGAACTGATGCTTTTGAACTGTGGTGTTGGAGAAGACTCTTGAGAGTCCCTTGGACTGGAAGGAGATCCAACCTGTCATTGCTAAAGTAGACCAGTCCTGAGTGTTCATTGGAAAGACTGATGTTGAAACTGAAGTTCCAATAGTTTGGCCACCTGAAGTGAAGAACTGACTCATTTTAAAGACGTTGATGCTTGGAAAGATTGAAGGCAGGAGGAGAAGGGGATGACAGAGGATGAGATGATTGGATGGCATCACCGACTCAATGGACATGAGTTTGAGTAAGCTCCGGGAGTTGGTGATGGTCAGGGAGGCCTGCGTGCTGTGTTCATGGGGTCGCAAAGAGTCGGATACAACTGAGCGACTGAACTGAACTGATTCTCTGAGATGCCCAGTTAACCAGAGGAAACTCAAGCATCTTTTTCTCACCAAATTGTGAAGTATGTCAGTGTAAGAGCTGTTCCCTCATTCTCTCTGCATGATCTCTCTTCAGTTTTGTCTTGTTTTTTTTCCCCCTTTACACCCAGTATCCACTCCAGCTAGACCCAAAGGCAGAACAGATATCTATTTAAGGCACCGTTTACTCTCTGGAAATTATTCTCATAACCTCTCATTTGCCTTCTAGAACATAAACACCCCTCTACTTTTCTTATTTACAGAGAAAGGAATTTTCATTCCTAAAACACATAGTCCTTACTAGCAGATTCGAGAAGACCTCTTCTCCCCGTCTTCTGACTGTAGTGTTTTAGTCGACAGTGTGAGCAGGAGGAGGTTGTGACAGGACCAGCTCTTCTGCCTCTTAGTAAGACTTGAAAGAGAGTACATGTCTCTTTACAAGTTACAAGTGGCTTTCTTTGCAATGTACATAATTGATGTCCCTGGTTTTCTTTTACCTGAATGCTCTAGTAGCAATTCCAGGAAACAAAAAATTCCCAATCAATACTGTCTTAGACAAACCACATGACCTTTTGTCTGCAAGTTCCTGATTTATGAAAGTGTTCTGATTGATTATTCATTCTTGGGGAAAGGTATAAAAAGTTTGTTCCAACTATATGATTATATAGATAGAGAAGAGGATACAAATCAATTTTTAGGGAATAGCAGTCACACATATCTAATTAGGTAAAAAGACACACTGACGGAAAATTAGACTTAGTGTATGAGCCTCCAGCAAATGATTTTTTTCCCCTTAAAGTAATTTAAGTAATTTGAACATACAAACAGAAAATGATATAAAGGAAAACAAAATAATTGTTTATCTTATACTTTCTTTAGATAAATATAATATCTTCTACTTCTAATTTTAACTTGTCTTTTTTTATCTTGTGTTTTAATGTGCAAGTCTTGTGCTAAAACAGAGTCGTTTCATCTCATATAAAAGAATATTTCAAGGACTATCCTCCATTATACTGGGCTATATGCTTCCAGTGTTAAAATGGGAATCTTTGATTGATATTAGCAGGAATCACTGTGCAGAGAATAAAGACACTCTATTCAATGTAACCAAATTTAGTTTATAGCTGATGGAACAAAATGCATCACTACTGTCAGAAGCAATCAGTTTTAGGATGGGTCAATCTGGAATGAGATAATGAATTTTGGCTTAAGTAAAATGGCAAATATTAACTAACAGAAGGCAAAAATATTAGTCATTTCTATCACATCTACTTATATAACAAGCAGAAACAGAAGACATTTGTGATTATAAATGAATAAGGTGATTTATTAGTTACAACTCTTGTTTCCAAGTGACAGAAAGCCAATATATTATTGGTTAGGATTAAGTTTGGGGGATAGGGAAAAGACAAAATAACAGTTGTCTAAAAGAAAGAAGTTATTTATCATTCATAGAAACATAAGCATTCAGGAATTGGTATAGATATTGAAGAACCAGCTTTCGTTTAATGTTTTACACAGTCAGGTTCAATGTATGACTTTTTACATTGTGTGTCCACAATGACTGCTCATTATGTCCCTATTATAGCCACAAAAGGCAGGAAAAAGGAATGGTATGGTCATACCCAGCTTCAAGGAAACCTGGGAAATTTATCTTTTTGTTTAATGGTAGTTCTGTACACCTGTTCTGCTGCTGAGAAAGGCAGGCAGAATAGCTGTTGGGGATTAACTAGCAGTATCTGCCATGCCTAACAATACAGATTAGTAACAGTGACATTGGTAAACATTGGGATGGTTTAAAAGAACCAAGAACAACTGCGCAGAAATAGACCTTCCCAGGCCATCCAGACTCTGTCTCTTGTCTCCCCTTGTGTATATTTTTCATGTTTTCTTCTCACGCTTTCTACTCCATATTGCACCAAATATCACCGATGGCACTGCTGGAGCTTCTGGAATGTATGCCTAACAATACAGATTAGTAACAGTGACATTGGTAAACATTGGGATGGTTTAAAAGAACCAAGAACAGCTGCGCAGAAATAGACCTTCCCAAGCCATCCAGACTCTGTCTCTTGTCTCCTCTTGTGTATATTTTTCATGTTTTCTTCTCAGGCTTTCTACTCCATATTGCACCAAATATGACCGATGGCACTGCCGGAGCTTCTGGAATATCTAATTCTGTTCCTCACTTTCAAAATTTCCTGTCAGTAGTTTTAGTTCAACTTGGGTCAGCCACTGATTCTTGGACTGATTAACTGTGACCAGTGGAATGGAGTAAAGTGTATAAAATAGCCATTCCTTTGTTGACCATTGGTGAAGATGGGTTGTTTCCCATAAGGAAGAGGACAGTAGATAAAACAAAAGAACAAACAGTGAATTCTGGACATCTGTAATTTAACTGGGCTTCCCAGGTGGCTCCGTGCTAAAGAATCCACCTGCCAGTGCAAGAGATGCCGGACACGGGGGCTTGCTCTCTGGGTCAGGAAGATCCCCTGGAGGAGGAAACGGCAGCTCACTCCAGTCTTCTTGCCTGGAGAGTCCCATGGACAGGAGCGTCGCAGGCCACAGTCCATTAGGTCGCAAAGAGTCAGACACGACTGAGCTTGCATGCGGGTTAATTTGCCTGCATATGTAATGATAATTACATTTTAAGTCTCCTGGCAAGTAAGCTCAGAAATACTGTAGTCTCCAATAGCAAAGGTCTTTTGCTATTTCTAATTCATAAATAACTTGGTGGTTGATTTTCCACTTTCATTCCTGATCATTTATGATTTTAAATGATTTAGTATTTTGAAGTACTTTGCATTGGGCCATTTGAGTATGAAACATCTGGTCTTCAGTCTGATTTGGAAAAAACATACATGAATCTAAGTGATATAAACTAATTTGGTAACTTATAAATGTATCCTGATAAACTATTTTATTTATTGAAGTGGACCTTGAGTGTATATGTGATTGTTTCTGAATCAGCCAGTAGAAGGGGTTCTACAGATAGCCTGAGTGTGTTTGATTATATCATACCTAATCACAAGTCTTCTGAAATCTGTGTTTCTTCTGTTCTGTTCCTCTGATAGCCAAGAGTTCTGCTTATTAATTTCTGGGTCAAAAATGAATCAGCCTCACACAGTAGGTCAATTTCTGAAGACCCTTATCAACTTCAAATTGATTTAAGTTAATTGAAGTTGTCACTCTGGGACTTGATTTTGATTTGTATTGTTTTAGTGCACTATCTAGTGTATAATAAAATCTCATTGAGCAGGATGGAATAAGAACCCCAGTAAATGTACCGGGATCTATAGCTCATCGTGGTCCATCTTTTCAATATTTTACCCTACTTAGAAGAAGATATTATGTCTGTAGCTGCAAGTAGGTGAGGCAAACAAGGCTTTAAAGAGATTTCTTTATCACTAAAGCATACAACTATAATCATTCACATTTAAAACTATATCATATACTTCTTTTGACCATATATAATGCTTAATTTACTCCTCACAATATACCTGGAGAGGGGAATGGCAACACACTCCAGTATTCTTGCCTGGAGAATCCCATGGACAGAGGAGCCTGGCAGGCTATGGTCTGTTGGGTCGTAAAGAGGGGGTGCAACTGAGCGAGTGAGCAGGCATGCAGGCACAGCACGCTCCATACTTCCCTGGTGGCTCAGATGGTAAAGAATCTGCCTGCAGGTTTGTGGAATAAAAGGATTCACCATCGCTTTTGGATGAAGGAGTCAGTGAATTAACTGATGTCCCCAAGGTCACAAACAGGCAGAAGGAGCAGAGCCACAGTTTGAACCACGGCTTGAGTAGTTTAAAACCTTGCACTCTAACACCCTAATTTACTGTGTTTTTACCACGTAACCATGCTTCTAAGCTGGGTAAGTTTACTAATAATATTATTCTAGTTTGCTTCTAAAGTAAAGTGACCACATTGTTGCTTTGTGACAATCCTGAATTCTGTCCTGAGTTTCCCCCTGCACATATTTAATATATTTATTTTCTTAGGGCAATTTACTCAACAAGTGTTTGTGGCCATAATATTCAAGAAGTACTCAAGGGAGTGTGAATGGGGTGATGAAGAAACCGTTTTAGTTGCTTTTAGACTTTGTTCTCATAGAACTGTTGTGAGATGAATAAGTCATTACTATCACATTACTTGAACATGTAACTTATTAGACACTAGAAATACTGTGGTAAACAGGATAGAAAAATAATTCTTGACTTTATGGGACTTGTAACCTATGAGATTATAGTGAGTATGTTAATAGACATCTGTGGCCAAGATAATTTTAACACATAACTTCACAGTTACATGAAAAATGCAGGCTTGCGGTGAGACAAGCTCTCCATTTCGAATGGGCTGAGCAAGAGAGGAAACTGTTGGATGACAAGGTCAGGGAGACAGGCAGGGACAGATTGCACTGGCCTTGTGGATGAAGACAGTGTGGTCATTAGTCTGAATGACATGAGGCGGGGGCACTGGAAGGTTTTGAGCAGGAAAGGGGAGTAATCTGATTGATGTTCTCCAGATATCACTGGTCGTCTGGGTCAATGTGTTGTAGGAAGTCTAGAGTGGGGCAGGAGAACCAATGAGCAGCCTTTTGAAATCCTATATGGTTAGTGCTGTACGGCAATTTACAGAGTGGAATTATGAAGAAACCCATAAAAGTCAGCTAACTGTTTTTATAAATATAAAAAGCAACCAGAAACCAAACTATTAACCCTCTGGAATATTCAGTTCAGTTCAGTTCAGTTCAGTTGCTCAGTCGTGTCCGACTCTTTGCGACCCCATGAATCGCAGCACGCCAGGCCTCCCTGTCCATCACCAACTCTCGGAGTTCACCCAAACTCACGTCCATCAAGTCAGTGATGCCCTCCAACCATCTCATCCTCTGTCGTCCCCTTCTCCTCCTGCCCCCAATCCCTCCCAGCATCAGAGTCTTTTTCAATGAGTCAACTCTTCGCATGAAGTGGCCAAAGTATTGGAGTTTCAGCTTTAGTATCAGTTCTTCCAAAGAACACCCAGGGCTGATCTCCTTTAGAATGGACTGGTTGGACCTCCTTGCAGTCCAAGGAACTCTCAACAGTCTTCTCCAACACCACAGTTCAAAAACATCAGTTCTTCCGCACTCAGCTTTCTTCACAGTCCAACTCTCACATCCATACATGACCACAGGAAAAACCATAGCCTTGACTAGACGGACCTTTGTTGCAAAGTAATGTCTCTGCTTTTCAATATTCTATCTAGGTTGGTCATAACTTTCCTTCCAAGGATTAAGCATCTTTTAATTTCATGGCTGCAGTCACCATCTGCAGTGATTTTGGAGCCACCAAAAATAAAGTCTGACACTGTTTCCACTGTTTCCCCATTCATTTCCCACGAAGTGATGGGACCGGATGCCGTGATCTTCGTTTTCTGAATGTTGAGCTTTAAGCCAATTTTTTCACTGTCTTCTTTCACTTTCATCAAGAGGCTTTTCAGTTCCTCTTCACTTTCTGCCATAACGGTGGTGTCATCTGCATATCTGAGGTGATTGATATTTCTCCCGGCAATCTTGATTCCAGCTTGTGCTTCTTCCAGCGCAGCACCCCCAAATTTCTCTAAGTTAAATGTATTAATCAGTCTTGGCTTTCCTCTTGCTCTCATCTGTCTTTTCATTAATGGATTCAGGAGCACTTTGCAGTTTCTATACATTCAGGTTCCACTTATAATGCACCAATATTGCTATTCTTTTAAAATGTAAAACAGGCGGTAAAATCAACTTCAAACAATTAAGTATAAAACGATCATTTACCTGAAAGAACCAAATGGAGAAATACTAATCATTGTAGGTGCACTAGTCAGCTATAATATAAGAACTTTCTTCAAAGATGAAATATATGGGGATTTATAAAATAGCCACATTAATTTTCCCCCCTCTATCGAAATGTCTGATTTCTTTCAAGATTTTAACTAAGGGACTTACACAAAAAATGGTACCTGATGCAGAAAATTTGTGCCCTTGCCTTTGCCTTACACTTCAGTATTTCATCTCAAAGGAGCCAGAGCTCTTAATTAAAGACAAAGATGGATAGGCCTTGGTGCAAAGTTGCTTTGATTTCTGAATGAGCACACTTGTAAAACTGATTTCCTCCATAGCAGAGCCAGGTGGAGAGATGGAGGTCACCTCTGTGTAGCAGCAGGCTCCTCCCAGATCGTAGGAAGCCTGCAAAGCTGTCATCCTCAGTGACCAGATGGGTCAAGTCCTGCAGAATAGTCCAGGGCCATTATTCGGTGCATCAGGCTGTGCAATTGATTTCAAGATAACAGACAAGAGGGAAAGGGCTGTCAGGCTTGACTGCCTCCTGTCAAGACAGGAGCCCGGGGACAGTATAATTCAGAAAATTTTTTTCAATGTGGGTAAGCTAGGATGGAAGGTGATTCTCTGCCATGCAGTCTGAAGGTGCAGTGGGAATCTGGTCTTTGATGCCTGGGCAGTGAGTGGCCTGGCTAGAATAGTCGGTCAAGATGCATGGCTCAATTTCACAGGCAAGCCGCATGGAGGATTCTGTTTTCTGGGTAGGAAAGAATTTAAAAAGGCAGAAAGGAAGGGTAGACTTTATTTTTCGAAGCCTAACTAAGACATTCCATGTCTCTCAATAACTGCCTTGTCTTTATATTATAAACTTAATCTTCTGTCAGTATCTAAATTTCAAATATCTTCCCAATATAAAATTCCTTTTCTGCTTGGTAACTTGGGAAATGGAGAAACCAATGTCTCAGGAACAAGGAAACGTACTCTAAGTGTCGCTACAGTTATACTTTGACTTGGATTGGGCAAATCAGGTTGCAATAATTGTGGCATGTATGGATGGATTTAAAATCATGCATCAGGCTGTGCTAAATCATGTGAAAAGCGTTTGAATGAAAACATTAATTACATCTCATCGTAAACATCAAAGAGACTACACAAGTCATGCTTTTGTTTAAGTGTCAAACCTACTAGACTACAAATTCCCTAGGGCCCCTTTATGTTGCTGTATTTCATCTGTTGTACAACTTCATGGACATTTAGGTTGTTACTCCATGGTTTACAAAATAACAATAATGTCAATGGCTTTTTCCCAAGCTCTTACTAAAACTTTAAAATAGGAACATAGGGATCCATTGAAATGAAAGGTATCATTCTGTTCAATAAATATTAGAGTTCATATGCCTATTGGATAAAAGTAAACTCCAGGAATAAAAGATAAGCCAGTCACAGTTTATTAAGCAATGGACAAATCAAGAGAGGTTTCTGAAATGAGGTATATTTTCTATTTGGAATATCAGAAAAATAAAGTGAAATGAAACCAACCAAAAGAAAATAAGTACAATGAAGTGTTGTAGTTTTAGTTTAAGATGCAGTTTTTAAACAGTTCTGTGCAATGTTGTTACTCTGCTATAGATTAAAATATCTAAGAGACACGATCGATCTTTGTCTTCAAGGGGCTCATGTTCTACTGGAAATACTCATCCAACAAATATTTGAGCAATTATTAGGAGACGTTATGCTGCCCTGGCATCTTTACTAGTATTGCTGAAATGTACTTTTAAATCTGAGATACTAAGTAAGAGTTTCATCTGAGATATTTGGTGATGTAGCATAAGAAGGTTAATTTTCTCTTTTGATTTTTAAAAATCCATGTTCATAATTTATTTGGTTATACAATTAGTGTTGTTTCATAAATGGTTGCAACATATTCAGAAATGATGTATACTTTGTAATATTTAAAAGAACAATTATTAATGATTCATATTTTATCATTCATAAATAATATATTAAAGGCCCAAGAGAAGTTTGATTTGGGATTTACTAAAAAGACAAAGTTAATTTTCAAAGTAATATTTGAACTTTAGCTGTAATAAATAAAAATCTTAGTAAACTGACTTTCTAAGTAAAGTAAGCATATCTCATGTGCTTATTTGCAGATAATCCAATAAAATTTGTATATCCATCCCTTGCTAGTTTAATTTTGGTATTTACAAAGGTGGGATGTTAAATGTAGTGAGATATTTTTCTGAAACAATTGTATGGCATAGGATGTTTTATCTTTTTATATGTTGTAGGACTAGATTTGTTAATATTTAAGGATTTTTGAGTCTATGTTCTTGAGAAATATTGACCTGTAATTATCTTTTCTTGTAATGTCTGTGTTTAGTTTGGATATCAACTTAATTCTGGCCTCATAAAATGAAGCAGTTTTAGTATGTTTTCTGGGAGGTTTTGTTTTGGTTTGGTATTATTTCCACTTTCATGTTGATAGACTTCAGTGGAAAATCCATTGGGACAGTGGGGATTTGTATACTAAGGGACGATATCCTCAGTGGGAATAATCTAAATTATAGACTAAATTTTTTAAAGACATATAAGGCAATTCAGCTTTTCTGTTTCTTCTTGTGACAATTTTGACAAATTGCTTTCTAAGAAATCTGTGCTTTTCATACATGTAGTTGAAATTATTATCACCAAGTTGTCCACACTACAGTCTTTTTAAACTCTAATACCTGAAGGATTTGCAGCAATTCCTTCTCCTGATTTTTAATAATCTTTTTATTTGTTTGTTTTTTATCAGTAGAGTAGAATAATAGAAATATTGTTTCTTTTTACTATGAATCAGTCTTTGATTTAATTTTTTTTCTTTATTGTTCTTTCCCATTTGTGGATTTATGTTTCTCGCTTTATTACTTCATTTTTGCTTGCTTTGAATTTCACTTGATCATCTTATTCTAGAGTCTTATGATGAAAGTTTAGGTCACTGACTTTGGATCTTTCTCCTTTTCAAATGTGGACCTTTTAAGGTGTAAAGAATCCTCTTAAGTACTGTTTTTGTTGTATTGCACAAAAATGATGTCACTTTATTTTTATTTCATGCAAAATATTTTCTAATAACTTTTGTGTTTTCTCAGTGAAACTTATTATTGTAAAGAATGGTGAATTTCCAGATATTCATGGATCATCCAGATATGATTTTGTTTCTGATATCTGATTTGTATTAATTTTGATAAAGGAACATATTTTATTCTTTCAAATTTTCAAAATGTGTTATCTGGCCTAGCATGTAGTATCCTTAGGTAAAAGATTTCTTTCATAGTTGAATAGAACGTGATTCTGGTTGAAGGTGCTGGTCTTCAACGTGGCTGAAGGTGATGGTCTTCAAATGTTAAATAGATAAATTGCTGCTCCTGTTCTTTAGGTCGTCTGTATGCCTACAGATCATTGGTCGATGTGCTCTACTGGTGAGAGGTCTGAGTGGTCTAACAGTGATAGTGGGTTTGTGAATTGTTCCTTTCAGTTGTGTCTAACTTTTCTCCATACATTTTGAAACTCTATTATTCAGTGCTATTTATTTAATACTATTATATATTTGGTATTTACCCCTTTTATTATTAATTAATAACTCTTTATCCTGATACTGTTCCTCAACCTCTACTTTTTTTGATATTAATATGGTCAGTTTGAATCTCTCATGATGAGAGACTGGACAAATTTTTTTCCTATTTTTTAAAAGTTAACATTTCCATTTTTTTTTAAAAATATAGACATCATATAAATGGATTTTATCATTAAAAATATCAGAAAATCTCCTTTGGTTTCCTTATCTTGGGCATCACAATCCTCAGTAATCAATGTCCAATATGATTTTACAAATTGTGTCCATTCATTATTTTATTATTATTATTATTTTTTGTGATGAGAGGACAAATCTACAAGTTACTTCAGCATGGCCAAAATAAAGCCTCAAACTTTGTTTTTAACTAACTTTTCACACACTAAAATGCGTGGTGTTTTTGTTTTTTCATCAGTTATAAAATTATAAGAGCTATATAATACTCTTCAAAAATATTTCCCTCCTGATATCAGGAAACTTGAAACTCCCCAAAGAAGGGCACTGACAAAATTGTTCAAACAACTGTACAACTGCACTCATTTCACATGCTAGCAAGGTTATGCTCAAAATCTCTCAAACTAGGCTGTAAGAGTACGTGAACCAAGAACTTCTAGATGGACAAGCTGGGTTTGGAAAAGGCAGAGAATACAGAGATAAATTGCCAACATCCGTTGTTTCGTAGAGAAAGCAAGGATACTCCAGAAAAACATCTATCTCTGCTTCATTAACTATGCTAAAGCCTTTGATTGTGTGGATCACAACAGTGAAAATGTGTTTTAAAGAGACGGAAGTGCCAGACCACCTGAGCTGCCTCCTGAGAAACCTGTATGTGAGGTCATGAAGCAAAGAACCAGATATGGAGCAACTGACGGATTCAAAATTGGGAAAGGAGTACAGTAAGTCTGTATGTTGTCACCCTGCTTATTTAACATATATGCACATTACACCATGTGAAATGCCAGACTGGATAAATGGCAAGCTGGAATCAAGATTGCCAGAAGAAATATCAACTACCTCAGTATGCACATAATACCACTCTAATGGCAGGAAGTGAGGAGGAACTAAAGAGTCTCTTAAAGAGGGTGAAAGAGGAGAGTGAAAAAGCTGGCTTAAAACTCAAGATTCAGAAAATTAAGATCATGGCATCCAGTCCCATTACTTCATGGCAAACAAATAGGGGAAGAAGTGGAAACTGACATATGTTATTTTCTTATGCTTCAAAATCACCACGGACAGTGAATTGCAGCCATGAAATTAAGATGTTTTCTCCTTGGAAGGAAAGCTATGAGAAACCTTGACAGGGTACTAAAAAGCAGATATATCACTTTGCCGACAAAGGTCTGTATATTCAAAGCTATTGTTTTTCCAGTAGTCATGTATGGGTGTGAGAATCAAACCATAAAGGAGGCTGTTCAGTTCAGTTCAGTCGCTCAGTCGTGTCCAACTCTTTGCGACCCCATGAATCGCAGCACGCCAGGCCTCCCTGTTCATCACCATCTCCTGGAGTTCACTCAGACTCACGTCCATCGAGTCCATGATGCCATCCAGCCATCTCATCCTTGGTCGTCCCCTTCTCCTCCTGCCCCCAATCCCTCCCAGCATCAGAGTCTTCTCCAATGAGTCAACTCTTCGCATGAGGTGGTCGGAGTATTGGAGTTTCAGCTTTAGCGTCAGTTCTTCCAAAGGACACCCAGGGTTAATCTCCTTCAGAATGGACTGGTTGGATCTCCTTGCAGTCCAGGGGACTCTCAAGAGTCTTCTCCAACACCACAGTTCAAAAGCATCAATTCTTCAGTGCTCAGCCTTCTTCACAGTCCAACTCTCACATCCATACATGACGACAGGAAAAACCATAGTCTTGACTAGATGGACCTTAGTCGGCAAAGTAATGTCTCTGCTTTTGAATATGCTATCTAGGTTGGTCATAACTTTTCTTCAAAGGAGTAACCGTCTTCTAATTTCATGGCTGCAGTCACCATCTGCAGTGATTTTGGAGCCCCCCNTTCTTCACAGTCCAACTTTCACATCCATACATGACCACAGGAAAAACCATAGCCTTGACTAGGCGGACCTTAGTCGGCAAAGTAATGTCTCTGCTTTTGAATATACTATCCAGGTTGGTCATAACTTTTCTTCCAAGGAGTAAGCGTCTTTTAATTTCATGGCTGCAGTCACCATCTGCAGTGATTTTGGAGCCCAAAAAAATAAAGTCTGACACTGTTTCCACTGTTTCCCCATCTATTTCCCATGAAGTGATGGGACCGGATGCCATGATCTTCGTTTTCTGAATGTTGAGCTTTAAGCCAACTTTTCGCTCTTTTCTTTCACTTTCATCAAGAGGCTTTTGAGTTCCTCTTCACTTTCTGCCATAAAGGTGGTGTCATCTGCATATCTGAGGTTATTGATATTTCTCCTGGCAATCTTGATTCCAGCTTGTGTTTCTTCCAGTCCAGCCTTTCTCATGATGTACTCTGCATAGAAGTTAAATAAGCAGGGTGACAATAGACAGCCTTGACATACTCCTTTTCCTATTTGGAACCAGTCTGTTGTTCCATGTCCAGTTCTAACTGTTGCTTCCTGGCCTGCATAGAGATTTCTCAAGAGGCAGGTCAGGTGGTCTGGTATTCCCATCTCTCTCATAAAAAGGGGCACATTTGAGTCAGCTGTAGTGAGGTGGATGTAGACTACACTGATGTAGTTAGTGTAGTGAGGAACCCAGAGCCTGTTATACAGAGTGAAGTAAGTCAGAAAGAGAAGAACGAATACCATATAGTAATGCATATATATGGAATCTAGAAAAATGGTACTGATGAAAGTATATTTTCAGGGCAAGAATAGAGACACAGACATAGAGAGAAGACTTGTGGACACAGTGGGGGAAGAAGGCGGGACAAATTGAGAGAGTAGCGTTGAAACACATACATTACCATCTGTGAAATGGATAGCTATTGGGAAGTTGCTGTATAAAACACAAGGAGTGCTTTGTGGTGCTTTGTGCTGGTGCTTTGTGTTGACATAGAGGGGTGGGATGGGGTTGCCAGGAGCCAGTGTGAGGAATCCCACCCGTGACAAGGTCATACGGAAGGAAGCCTGACATACGCAAGGACGTGATCAAGCTTCAGGGCTTTCCCCCTGGTATTTCCTGAGCATCCACTCCCCTCAAAATAAGAATCTGCCGGCCTTTGTACTGTGCTTTTCCACTCTTCCAATATTCTCTGGAAAAAGTCAAATCAGGGCTTTAGTCTTCCGCATTTGAAAGGGATGTTTCAGCTCAAACCCCCTCTGATAGCTCTCTAGCTTGCCTAACAGGTTCCCCTGACCTCTTACAGCTTGTGAATTGTTTACAGCCCCCCAACCGCAAGAGGCACAAAGCTTAAAAGCACCTTAAAGAAACAGAGCCTTTTCCTAAAGAGCTAAAAATCATATTGGTGACAGGTTTTCACTGTTGTCTCAATGATTGCTGCCAGGCCTCCATATTCTTTATCTTTTAGCCACCTGGAAGGATGTTAATCAATGTAATCGGGACATGGAAAAGATATATAGTAGTTTTGATGTTAGCAACACTAGATTTTTGAGTTAATTACTTTTCTTTTGTAGTAAATCACTGTACTCCCTTTACTTGTTATAAACTGTTGTATNTGATCCACACAGTCAAAGGCTTTGGCATAGTCAATAAAGCAGAAATAGATGTTTTTCTGGAACTCTCTTGCTTTTTCCATGATCCAGCGGATGTTGGCAATTTGATCTCTGGTTCCTCTGCCTGTTCTAAAACCAGCTTGAACATCAGGGAGTTCACGGTTCACGTATTGCTGAAGCCTGGCTTGGAGAATTTTGAGCATTACTTTACTAGTGTGTGAGATGAGTGCAATTGTGCGGTAGTTTGAGCATTCTTTGGCATTGCCTTTCTTTGGAATTGGAATGAAAACTGACCTTTTCCAGTCCTGTGGCCACTGCTGAGTTTTCCAAATTTGCTGGCATATTGAGTGCAGCACTTTCACAGCATCATCTTCCAGGATTTGAAACAGCTCAACTGGAATTCCATCACCTCCACTAGCTTTGTTTGTAGTGATGCTTTCTAAGGCCCACTTGACTTCACATTCCAAGATGTCTGGCTCTAGATGAGTGATCACATCATCATGATTATCTGGGTCGTGAAGATCTTTTTTGTACAGATCTTTCGTGTATTCTTGCCACCTCTTGGACTGAAGAATTGATGCTTTTGAACTATGGAGTTGGAGAAATCCCTTGAGTGTCCCTTGGACTGCAAGGAGATTCAACCAGTCAATCCTACAGGAATTCAACCCTGAATATTCAATAAAAGGACTGACACTGAAGCTGAAACTAAAATAATTTGGTCACCAGATGTTAAGAGCTAAGTCATTTGAAAAGACCCTGATGCTTTGATTTGAAAATCAAAGGAGAAGGGGTGACAGAGGATGAGATGGTTGAATAGCATCACTGACTCCATGAACATGAGGTAGAGCAAACTCCAGGAGACAGTGAAGGACAGGGGAGCCTGTCATACTGCAGTCCATGGGACCCGACTTAGCAACCGAACAATATGATACTCTTCAAAAAGTTTTCCTTCCTGGTGTCAGGAAATTTGAAGCTTCAATTTGTGTGCATATTTTGTTTCTAAGAATTATAACATAGTTTAATAAAAAACTTTCAAGTAAAAAATGTATGTTATATGATATAAGGATAAACTACTTTATGGGGCATGTGGGATAAAAATATGGTTTCATAAACAAAATGAAATATGTAACATTCTAACAATTTTGGAGAAGATATTTTTAAAGTGTGATGGTAGATTTAAAATCACTAGGCTTTAAAATTATAGTGAATATACTTTAAACTGTCACATAACCATTTGATAGTAGTAATATCTACAAAACACTGGAAATTATGTCATTTTCATGTATTTAAACTGAGGATTACTTTTTAAAATATCACTTCAAATGTGCTAACAGTGAATTGATTTTCTTCATTTTTTTAATGATCCATGAGAACAAGAAAATGGAAGACCACTGTATTTCACAGATTTTTTGATAGTCAGCAATAGATACCTTGGTGAAAAATATTTCAGGTAATAAGTAAGAAATAATCAAAGGCAAAATAGTCACTTGTATTCCTATAACAGGGAGAAGTCCTAGTGTTTTGGAATAAGAGAAATTATTTGGGTAAAAACTATATAATATACATGTACACATATATGTAAACAATAATAAATGCCTATAACATATGTATCATAAAACATATATCACACATGTTATAAAACATGAACACATATATATAAGAATACATATAACCATTTATAGAAAAATTAATTTTAATCTGTGATAAAGTGAGTGCTACTATAGGTCTTTGAGAAAAGAAAATGACAAAATAGGGTATTATCTTCTTGAAGTCTAATTTAGTAGCAAATACAAAAATGAATGATAGCTGGAAGAAGGTAGGTAAGGCGCTGTTGGTATTATATAAGCAAGAGGCACTTCCCTGGTGGCTCAGGAGTAAAGAACAACACAGAAGACTCAGGCTCAATCCCTGGATTGGGAAGAACCCCTAGAGAAGGGAATGTCAACCAACTCCAGTATTCCTGCCTGGAGAATTCCATGGACAGAAGAGCCTAGAGGACTACAGTCCATGGGGTCACAAAGAGTTGGCCACGACTGAGTGACTAACTCACACACACACAAGGCACTAAGGATCTGGGTGTATGTCTAGGGGATAAATTAAATGACTCTTTTGAACTTAGAAAAAATGTCATTTTTTTTTAAAACAACAATTTTATATTTAAAGCCAAAGTTTTTTATTCATACTAAGAAAATATTTTATGATAAAAATATCTAGCAGAATTCTATAACCATGACAGCAAAGTTGTTTTACTATTTCAGCTGTCACTAAAATTAAATTTTGCTGTATATATATTTTTTACTTCATATGAAGTGAAGGGAAGTCGCTCAGTTGTGTCTGACTCTTTGCGACCCCATGGACTGTAGCCTACCAGGCTCCTCCATCCCTGGGATTCTCCCGCCAGTAATACTGGAGTGGGTTGCCATTTCCTTCTCCAGGCGATCTTCCCAACCCAGGGATTGAACCTGGGTCTCCCGTATCGCAGGCAGACGCTTTACCATCTGAGCCACCAGGGAAGCTCATTTACTTCATATGTTAAGCCTCAAAATGTTTCGTTACCTTAACTCCAGGCCACAATTTCCTTTTTCTCCTGGGTTGCTCTGGTTTAACTGGCTCTTGCAAAGGCTGAGTCATCGAAACAGGTCTGGAGGGCTCAGCAGTCTTCCGAACATTTCTAGTTATCCACTCAGGCTCCATTTGGCCATGATATTTCAGCAGTTGTCAGCAGTAGATTATGCCATTAAAACAAAGTTGCTCTGTGTGTGGCATCTGAATGCTTCAACTAAAATGAACTGAAGCAGAATCTTAACTGACATGGGGATCATGGTAGTGTTCATCCTCAATGACAGTTGTTAAAGTTATCTCAACCCGAAAGTCGGGGCTCACAAGAACAGCGTATCGTTTATGACAGTTCTTCGGGCTGACTGGTAAGTTCTCTTGCTTTACTCCCTCATTCTGCTGGTGCTCTCTTGTGACCGTTGGGTCTAAGATGCACTCATTCGCGGGGCTGACTGTTGGTCCCAGTTACTGCCCCAGTTGGCGCTGACAGCAAAGGGCTTCAGTGCTCCTCCGTTAGCGTACCTCTGTGTAGCTGCTTGCGCTTCCTCGCAGCCTGGAGGTCTCAGGGTAATGGAGCTTCTTACAGCAGCTGCCTTTGAAGGCTTGAAAGCCAAAACTGCTAGGGTTATCTTAAGACTCTTGTTTGTAACTGGAAGTGTATCAGTGTTGCTATGTTCTGTTGGTAAAAGCGTATTGCAGGACCAGTCTAAAGTCAGAAGGGTTTATCCAAGTGTGTGAAACCAGGATATGTATGTGTCAGTGGTGGCAACAGATACTGCAGCCTAATAATGTCCTATCAAAAATGGCTCATTCTCATTTTCTCCTTTCAGTGAGTTTTCTCGGTGTCTTTTTACCATCCTAAAAGATCACAGTTGCTTTGTTGTTGATAACAGTAAGTTGGCTAAATCTAATTTTCTAGAAATGTATAGGCTGCAAGGTTTCTCCTAGAAATTTCTGTTTTCTAGAATGTCATAAATATAACAGCTTCTAAATATAAAGAAATTGAAACTCTTTATGTTTTATGTGAAAATCCTTTAAAAATGATATTGATGCTTTTTTCCATTAAACATTGTGTTTTCTTAATTCTCTTGAAAACAGTGATGAATCTTATGCTATTCTCCTTCTCATTATAGAGAACAACTAACTCATCACACTGTGATATGTGTAGATTTGTGTATGTATGTGTATATTTATGTGTATATATATATATGTCATTGTGATATCACTGAATTATGCAAGTAAAAGTGAAATCTGAGGAAGATTGTTTAAATATTCTCAAATTCCTTCAAGTCATGGAAAGAATGTTTCAAATTTTTTTCTGAAAAAAAGAGAAACTTATAATCTTTAAAAGACATTTATTCTTAATCACAAATTATTATTTTGGTTCTGTTGTTATTTTTTGCATTTAGTTTACCTCTGAGAAAGAAGAACACAATTAGTATGGATAATAAGCTAAAACATAAGGCACTCTAAAATTTTTGTCAGCTCAAGTGTTTATACTTTCCTGTTTATTAATCTCTTCTCTCGTAAAAGCAAATAAACTGTCTTCACCAAACAACATTAGTTTCCTAGTACAGAAATGACACTCGCCCTTTTGTATTCAATACAGCCATGTCCAAGGGACCTGTACCTCTGTGTCTACTTGGTATCACATGCATGGATAGTGAATGCAAATGCTACTGACAAATAGTTTACAAAGTTAAGTATATCTTGAGAGTTTTTCCTTGTTTGATTGAGGGTTTTTCAGTTTACTAAGACAAAAATTGCTTCCAGCACTTGAAATGTGACTGCATTGTTTAGATACAGATCCTCAAGTGTCCTGAATCACAGATATGTATCTTAAATGTCAATGGGGACTGTCTGCACTAATCCATCCTTTTTCAGACAGACATGCCCTTGGCAGTTCCACTCAGGATTCAGTGATGCTTTTTAATTGACAATTTAAAATTTGCAACATGCAATGCCTCTTTGCCTAATCCCCAAACCATATTTGTGTCTCTTGTAAGTCATAAGCAGGCCAAGGACACAGAGGTCTTTAAGTTTCAATAGCCTGTGGGATCTGGAATGTGTATCAGCCTGTACATATGTAACCTGCTGAGAAATAGCAGTGGTACAGAAAAATATGGTTCTATTTCTTGATCAGTATAAGTTAAATAGTTCTTTATATCCTCCCTTTCATTATGTATTTCTAGCTCAATGCTGTGAAACCCACTGACAGTAAATCCCTGGAAACTAGGGTGTGAGACAAGAATTTGTTTACTTGTAGGGAAATTGCAATTACCCCCTACAGTTTTGGGGGATACAATTTGCAGACCACTTGAGTGTATTTTTTACCAAGGACAAATTTTATTTGCTTGTGATAGGATTTAGCAGTTTCTCTTGAAATGCAAAGGTGGAGGGGGGCACAAATTTTGACTTGAGAGCAGTTGCTGTTATGCTACTGGAAAAAAAAAAATATATATATATATATATATAAATATGTTACTAAGACTTAGCAAGATCAAAAGAAAATAGGGGCGATTTGTGAAGAGAATGAGGACAGAAAATCACTTACTGAATAATTAAAAATCAGCAAAAGGCATGATTGTACTGTTCCATACCTAAACACTATGAAAAGTTACAATCTTTGATGATTTTAGGATACTTTTATAGTAATTCTAGGATAAAAGGGTTTTGTTTTAATTTGTTATTTCTTTGAAAGAATTGCATAAAAAGAGATAGGAGTATCTGCATATACCATATAGTCCTTTTTTTTTTTTTTCTCTGTTTGAGACGTAGAAATTAAAGTTCAAACAAATGAAAGCAAGAAAACTGATTTCTTAAAGAAGGTTTCACTTTCTGAAAAATCAGAAATGAGTAAGATAAAAACTAGCAAAACCTTCAACAATTATTTAAAATAATTTTTGACATTTGTAACCATTATAGCTTGTAGATAATTATATATCTATAGTTGCATATGCAACAGAAAGCACTACGGTGTAACAGATACAGCAAAGGAAAATATAGGTCATGACTCCTAATTTGAGAGCTTTAGGAAAATTTAAGAACTTCAAGAATATTTTCATATTGTAACTAAAAGCCTTCAATAACTTCTCTATATTTTAATCTGAAAAATGGAGACAGAAAAGGGAAGGAGGCCTACCTTAACAGTTTCACAAGTTTTTGTGAGGTGTGAGTGAGCTATTTAATTAAGAGAAGATTTTTTAAAAGCTGAAAACATAGCGACTGTTCCTCTGGCACAAAAGAGGAAGTGATACTAGATGTGACCTTCCAAAATGTAGCAAAATGGTGTAAAAGAAGGCAAAATATGAAAAGGCAGGACAGGACTCTAGTCCTCTGCTGAAGGGAAGTATGTGAGATGAGAGCAAAGTTCCCTGGCTATAACACAGGGATGTGAAGGCTTGGAGACCGTGATGGTCTCTCTGAGAATGGTGGGTGTAGAGAGGATTTCTGGAAATAAATAGGAGGACTAATTCTCATACGCCTTGTCTGGAATGAGCATCTATGGTTAGATAAGGAGACATCACTTCTGAGAGACTTGGAGATACAGTATTGTGGCACATGAAAGGCAATTTAAATGCATCACACCTCCATACCGCTATGCATCTTACATAGACTATTTCTTCTGGATGTGAACAGTTCCCTAGGTAATAGATTGCATACTCAAACCACTGGAAGTTCCAGATAAAATAAAGTGTAATTATTTCTTCTGGGAACTACATGCTGGCTCTTCTACTTGCTTCATTTTTCTGCTCAAATATCACCTTGTCAGTGAGAACTTTCTTGACACTCAGCCTAAAATATCACCCCTTATGTCTTGATCTGGGTGCTCATATTATATATTGAACAGAAATTAACAGAGCTATACACATGTAGGCATGTATGTAACTAAATTAATAAAGACAAAAACATGAAAAATAAAATTGCTTTATTTTCTCTGCTTTACCTTCTGTCAGAGCATTTAGTATGTGGCATGTATATTCAAGGGATGTAGATTTTATCCCTCCTTGGTTTGCTGCTATATATACATTCCCAGAGCAGAGCCTGCACTTAGTAGATACTAAGTGCTTGGTGGCTGTGTGAATGAATGATTCTCTGAATTTGCCGCTGTTGCTGTAATTGTCATTTCATAAGAAAGACATGCACCATGATGTTTTCAAATACCTATATGAAACTTGTTTTCTGAAGGTTTATTTTAGATTACTGTTCTGGGTAATTCAAATTTGAAAACAAAATTAAAAGTCCATAGAATCAACTTTGAGGAATGTTATTTCTTATCATAATCCAGGAAATGTTGATGGAGAAAAGTGAACAGAAAATAAATGTAGCAAAGCTAGTAAAAAGAAGGAAACAAAAATCCAAACATGAAAGCTTAGACTGTTTTAATATGAAATTGAGAAAGGAAAATGACCTATGTTGCATACCAACACCAAGTTAAAAAATTGTGTGTAATGTGAAAGAACAGTGGAAGAGAAAGGTATTTCAAGTTATTAAACCTGAAAAAAGTAGGAAGAGGATACTAATTACTTAAGTCGAACAACTTTCAGGATGCCATTTTAGGGAGGATAACCTCACATTCTGTGACGTTCCGTTTCAGTTCTTTTCAGTCCTGCTATGAAATAAGAAACACAAATTCTGAAATCAACTGGATTATGCTACCTCAGAGAACTGTAAGACAACCAGAAAAAACTTTCTTCCATACTCTGTAATCTACTGGGACCCTTTGCCATCCCCTTCTGAAAGAACTAAAAGTTACTTAATAACAGTAATAATTATATTGTGATATTTTCAGATATAGTCTATAATATAAGGGAGAAACTTTTCTTCAAGACTCTGCTTATAGCTCAGCTGGTAAAGAATCCACCTGTAATGCAGGAGACCCTGGTTCAATTCCTGGGTCAGGAAGATTCCCCTGGAAAAGGGATAGGCTACTCACTCTAGTATTCCTGGGCTTCCCTGGTGGCTCAGCTGGTAAAGAATCCACCCTCAATGCAGGAGACC
>SJYX01007301.1:4953-91173 GCA_006410675.1 Oreotragus oreotragus | reverse complement strand
ATAATTTTAGATTATAATAATAGATTATTCTATTAAAAATATAATTATTTTTAATAGAGTTTATCTAAAAGTTTTCATCTCATTTATATATTTATATATACATATATATAAAGAGTTAACTTTTTGTTGACAAATTTAGTTTACCTTAAACCTAGGCATAATAAATGTATTATATAATGTTGATGGCTTAAGATATCTTAATTAGATTAGCAAACAATTATATTTATATTTAAATAACATTATATTTAATATTAAATATTTTCAGTTCACGTGAATTGAGGTCATTAACTTCATATGATCTATAAACAAAGCTGGTATATTGATGGCAACACTGCCAGATGTTGAGAGTTTGAAGGAAAAGATGGAATCTGCCTCTGGTTTTTGTTGAAGGGGAACTGGCTGGTCCCCTGTTTGAAGTTTCTTGGAATAGGTTTCCCTTTAATGTCAAATTTAAATTTATGGTCTTTGGCCCAATGTATTCCTCTAGAGCAGCAAGGGCAGATTTTGGAGGCTTTTTATTTTTATTTTTTCCTTTTTTGCAGCTTTCTTAGGGCCGTCCCTTTTTAATTGGTTCTTATTTCCACATGTAAAGCATCCTTCATTTCCCTTTCTTAAGGCAGCAACCATTGTTTCAGCTNGGCAGATTTTGGAGGCTTTTTATTTTTATTTTTTCCTTTTTTGCAGCTTTCTTAGGGCCGTCCCTTTTTAATTGGTTCTTATTTCCACATGTAAAGCATCCTTCATTTCCCTTTCTTAAGGCAGCAACCATTGTTTCAGCTAGCATTTGCATCTTTTGAGTTTCTAATCCTAGATTATGACAAGCCTTCAAATAATCAATAATAGTCCCTGTCTCACAAATTGGAGCTATAGCTTTTTGGCATTCCTGATCTGCATTTTCATAAGCAAATAATTGCTCTAGTTGTCTTTTGGCTTCTTCTCTAATTACAGTATGGGAAATATCAGTTTGTAATCTGGCTAAAAAATCAGCATATGTTTCATTAAGTCCCTGAACTTTAAATAAGTGATGAAGTAAAGTAGAAAAGTGATGGTGCTTACCAGCCATTTTACCCATGTCTTAGTACTTACTGGCCTCAATAGGCCCTGGGGTCACTCCGTCCAAATTTGCATACATGTACCAAGCTCCAGTTCTGGGCGCCCACTTGTTGTCCTTTAATGGATCAGCACCTGGTGGTCCAGAGTCGACTGATAAGAAAGCAAAGGAGAGAGAAAGAGGCTGATATTCCTTGATTTATATAGAAAGCCAATCAAGTCCCTGACATGGGGCTTGCTCTGTTCATGGAGGCCTCGGATGCCCTCTCGATGGGGTGAAGGCACAGAGCACCTTCTTGAGAGGGTCTTAGAAGCCTGGGCAGGAAAGAGCTTCAGCGCTCCAGGGGATCTGCCTGAAAAAGTGAGAGAGGGAGAGAGAAAGAGAGAGAGAGAAAGACACAGGGACCAAAGTTCTGATGGAGCAAAGGTGTTTTATTCAACATTGTGTAGGTATTTATACTGTCTTACAAGAATAGCTATTTTCAGCAGAGATAAAATCAAAACTTACAAGTTATCAAGGAAACATGAGGTCATTAATATGAAAGAGAAGAGGGTTGTAAATAATCACTTTTACCATATGATTCATAAAAAGGAGCAGGGTACTTCTCACCATATAGAAAAACTAATGAAGGAGTTGCCTGGATTCCTCAGCCCCCAGGGGAGATTTGCCTCCCCTCTTAATTCCTGAATATTCAGGAATTAATAAGGAACAGAGAGTTCCTGACAGATCCAAAACTGCACACAGGAAGCCTCCTGTTAAATGCTTCCTGACAGTGCTGGTTTTTGCCATACATTGACATGAATCAGCCACAGGTGTACATGTGCACTGCCCCCCTCAATCCTGAACACCCCTCCCATCTCCCTTCCCATCCCATCCCTCTGGGTTGTCCCAGTGCACTGGCTTTGAGTGCTCTGTTTCATGCATCAAACATGGACTGGTCATCTATTTCACATATGGTATATACATGTTTCAATGTTATTCTTCCAAATCATCCCACCCTTGGCTTCTCCCACAGAGTCCAAAAGTCTGTTCTTTATCCCTGTGTCTCTTTTGCTGTCTTGCATATAGGATCATTGTTTCCATCTTTCTAAACTCCACATATATGCATTGATATACTGTATTGGTATTTTTCTTTCTGACTAGCTTCATTCTGTATAATAGGTTCCAGTTTCATCCAGCTCATTAGAACTGATTCAAATGTGTTCTTTTTGTAGCTGAGTAATATTCCATTGTGTATATGTACCACAGCCTTCTTATCCATTCATCTGCAATGGACATCTAGGTTGCTTCCATGTCCTAGCTATTGTAAACAGTGCTGTAATGTATCTCTTTCAAATTCTCGTTTCCTTGGTATGTATGCCCAGCAGTGGGATTTCTGGGTGGTATGGAAGTTCTGTTTCTAGGTTTTGAAGGAATATCCACACTGTTCTCCATAGTGGCTGTACTAGTTTGCATTCCCACCAAGAGTGTAATAGAGTTTCCTTTTCTCCACACCTTCTCCAGCATTTATTGTTTGTAGATTTTTGATGGCAGCCATTCTGACCAGCATGAGATGGTACTTCATTATGGCTTAATTTGTACTTCTGTGATAATGAGTGAGGTTGAGCATCTTTTCATGTGTTTGTTAGCTATCTGTATGTCTTCTTTGGAGAAATGTCTGTTTAGTTCTTTGGTCCATTTTTTGATTGGGTTGTTTATTTTTCTGGTATTGAGTTGCATGAGCTGCTTGTAACTGGAGATTAATTCTTTGTAAGTTGTTTCATTGCTATTATTTTCTCTTTGGTCCATTTTTTGATTGGGTTGTTTATTTTTCTGGTATTGAGTTGCATGAGCTGCTTGTAACTGGAGATTAATTCTTTGTAAGTTGTTTCATTGCTATTATTTTCTCCCATTATGAAGGCTACCTTTTCACCTTGCTTACAGTTTCCTTCATTGTGCAAAAGCTTGTAAGTTTATTTAGTGTCGGGAGCCAGAACAGGAGATTCCACTCATGACACGGTCATGCGGAAAGACCTGATGGGGCAAGGCAAGTCAGGTCTCAAGGGGTCCTCTGCCTGAGCATCTACCCCAAAACCAAAATCTGTCTGTTTACTGTCTGCTATACTATACTCTTCTGACCTTACAGGGGGCTATCCCCGACCACCTTTCTCTGGAAAAAGTTAGCTTAGAGCTCCAACTGGTCTCCTGCATATGAAAGGAGTGTCTCAGCTCAAATTCCTCTGATGGCTCTCTAACTTGCCTGAAAGTTGGAGACTTTTACAACTTGTGATTGTTTATAGCCCCCCAACCGCAAGAGGCATGAAGCTTAAACATTTTAAAGATATAGAACCTTTAGAGCTAAAAATTATATTGGTGATGGGTTTCACTGTTGAGTCAATGACTGCTGCCAGGCCTCCATATTCTTTATCTTTTAGACACTTGAAGGATATTAATCAATGTAATTGGGATATAGAAAAAGGAATATAGTAGTTTTTGATGTTAGCAACACTAGACTTTTTGAGTTAATCAATTTTCTCTTTGTTATAAATCACTGTACTCCTCTTTCTTTGTTATAAATTGTTGTGTCCTTGCTATATAAGAATGTAAGTTTATTCAGTGCTTTCTGAGAGTGGCACCAGACTTTGGGAAGAACAACACCATTAAGGCAAATAAGTTTTCTGGTTAACATACTCTTATCAGAAAAGGGCCGTAAAATGTTAATTGGCCTTCTGGCCAGAAGATGATGTAAATCACATAAGACTTGTGTATACAGCTAGGTATGCAGAGAGAAAGCTTGGTCTTGATAACAGTCAGGGCTGCTGACACTGCATAATTTTGTATTATCCATTGATCTCTATGTACAACCAAAAGTATAAAAAGCTTTCCTGAACAATAAAGGATGGACCAGTTTCTCAGACTAATTTTTCAGACTAGTTTGCTGGAAATCTGGCTCCCCCCATGTCGACTCTCTCTCTCTCTCTTTTTCTCCCTCTCCCTCTGTTTTTCTCCCTCTCCCTCCCTCTCCTTTTCAGGCTGAATTCCCATCTGGAGCAAGGAGGCTCACCACGTCTACTTACTTTCCCTGGCTTCTAAGACCCACACAAGAGGAAGCCCAAGATGGGGCACCCTCCGCTATTCAAGTGGGCGCTGGTGGCCTAACATAGATGGTGCAAACCTCTTGTCTCAAGGTTTTATTAGCTCTCTGCATAAACCAAGTTATTCAGCCTCTTTTCTCCACTAAATTTTCCTACTACACTATTTTTTTCCTAATCTCTCTTATATTTCTAATTAAATAATTATTTTCTAAGACACCAACTCCATCTCCCCTTTGAATACCCTGGATCCACCAGGGCTGGACCCCGGCAATTTAGGTTCCATTTGTTTATTTTTGCTTTTATTTACATTATTCTGGGAGGTGTTACTAAGTCACTTCAGTCGTGTCTGACTCTGTGTGACCCCATAGACGGCAGCCCACCAGGCTCTCCCATCCCTGGGATTCTCCAGGCAAGAATACTGGAGTGGGTTTCCATTTCCTTCTCCAATGCATGAAAGAGAAAAGTGAAAGTGAAGTCCCTCAGTCTGTCCGACTGTTAGCGACCCCATGGACTGCAGCCCACCAGGCTCCTCTGTCCATTGGATTTTCCAGGCAAGAGTACTGGGGTAGGGTGCCATTACCTTCCCCGATTTCTGGGAGGTGAGTGATAGAGAATCTTGCTGTAATTTATGGCAAAGAGTGTTTTGCATATGTTTTCCTCTAGGAGTTTTATAATTTCTGGTCTTACATTTAGATCTTTAATCCATTTTGAGTTTATTTTTGTATACAGTATTCGTAAGTATTCTAGTTTCATTCTTTTACAGGTGGTTGACCAGTTTTCCCCCACCACTTGTTAAAGAGATTGTTTTTGCTCCATTGTATATTTCTGTCTCTTTTGTCAAAGATAAGTTGTCCATTGGTGCATGGATTCATTTCTGGGCTTTCTATTTTGTTCCATTCATCTATATTTATGTATTTGTTCCAGTACCATACTATCTTGATGAGTGTAGCTTTGTAGTATAGCCTGAAGTCAGGCAGGTTGAGTCCTCCAGTTACATTCTTCTTTCTCAAGATTGCTTTGGCTATTCAAGACTTTTTGTGTTTCCATACAAATTGTGAAATTATTTGTCCTAGTTCTGTGAAAAATACCATTGGTAGCTTGACAGGGATTGCACTGAATCTATAGATTGCTTTGGGTAGTATAATCATTTTCACTAAACTGATTTTTCCAATCCATGAATATAGCATATTTCTCCAACTATTTGTGTCATGGATTTGTTTCATGAGTGTTTTATGGTTTTCTATATATAGGTCTTTTGCTTCTTTATGTAAATTTATTCCTAAGTATTTTATTTTCATTGCAATGGTGAATAGGGTTATTCCTTTAACTATCTTTCTGTTTTCTCATTGCTAGTGTATAGAAAGGCAGGAGACTTCTGTGTATTAATCTTATCCTTCAAATTTACCATATTCATTGATTAGCTCTAGTAAATTTATGGTGGTGTGTTTAAGGTTTTCTATATAGAGGATCCGGTGCACTAAGTGTAGGTGGCTGCAACCAGCACACTAAGCGCAGGCGGCTGCAACTGGTGCACTAAGCACAGCAGAGAGGAGTTACCCCACATCCAAGGTCAGGGGCAGAAGCTGGGAGGACCCCATCCCTGAAAGGCAGCGGCCAGGCTGTGATGGTGCAGGAAAGGTTGAGAGGAGCCACCCTGCATCCGAGGCCAGAGACAGTGACCGAGAGGAGTCACCCCACACCCAAGGCCAGCGGTGGCAGCCAGGAGGAGCCACCCCACACCTGAAGCCAGGGGCGGCTGTCGGGAAGAGCAACCCCACGTCCATGGAGCAGTGGCTGTGTGGGTGCAGGAGGGTCTAGAGGACCCATCCACGTTGAAGGTCAGGAAGGGCACTGGTGAGGAGATACCCCTCATCCAAGGTAAGGAGCAGTGGCTGCACTTTGCTACAGCAGCCCTGGAGAGATACCCCATGCCCAAGGTAAGAGAAACCCAGGTAAGATGGTAGGTGTTGCAAGAGGGCATCAGAAGGCAGACACACTGAAACCATACTCACAGAAAACTAGTCAATCTAATCACACTAGGACTACAGCCTTGTCTAACTCAGTGAAACCAAGCCATGCCCACAGGGCAAACCAAGACAGGCAGGTCATGGTGGAGGGGTCTGACAGAATGTGGTCCACTGGAGAAGGGAATGGCAAACCACTTCAGTATTCTTGCCTTGAGAACCCCATGAACAGTATGAAAAGGCAAAATGATAGGATACTGAAAGAGGAACTCCCCAGGTCAGTAGGTGCCGGGGTCCAGCCTTGGTGGATCCAGGGTAATTTGAAGTGCCGACAGAGTCAGTGATTAGGAAAGAATTATTTAAGTAGAGATATAAAGAGAGATTAGGGAAGAATAGTGTAGTGAGAAAGAGGAGAGAAAATAGAGGAGAAAAAGAGTCTGTATTTCTTGGTTTACATAAAAAGCCAAATAAAGCCCTGAGACAAGGGGCTTACACCATCTACGTAAGGCAACAAGCACCCACTTGAATAGTGGAGGGTGCCCCGCCTTGGGCTCCCTCTCATGTGGGTCTTAGAAACCCAGGCAAATAAGGAGACATGGTGAGCCTCTATGTTCCATACGGGAATTCAGCCTGCAAAGGAGAAAAAGAATAGAAGACACGGGGAAAGCCAGATTTCTGAGAAACTGGTTCGTCCTTTATTTTCCAGGAAAGCTTTATATTTTTAGTTATACATAGAGATCAATGGATAATACACAGTCATGCAGGGTCAGCAGCCCTGACCCTTATCGAGACCAGGCTTTCTCTCTGCATACTTAGCTGTATGCACAGGTCTTAGGTGATTTACATCATCTTCTGGCCAGGAGGCCTAGTAGCATTTTATGGCCCTTTTCTGATAATGGTCCATCAACCAGAAAACTTATTTGCCCTAAAAGTGTTGTTCTTACTAAAGTCTGGTGCCCCTCTCAGAAAACACTAATTAAGGTTACATTCTTACATAGCAAGGATACAACAATTTAAAACAAGGAAAGAGGAGTACAGTGATTTATAACAAAGAGAAAATTCATTAACTCAAAAGCTAGTATTGCTAACATCAAACTACTATATTCCTATTTCTGCATCCCAATTACATTGATTAATATCCTCCCAGGTGCCTAAAAGATGGAGGCCTGGTGTCAATCATAACTCAGCAATGAAACCCTTTACCAATATAATTCTTAGCTCTTTGAAAAAGGCTCTATTTCTTTAAGATGTTTTAAACTTCATGACTCTCATGGTTGGGGGCTGTAAACAATCACATGCCTAGTTGTAAAAGTCCAGATAAACCTGTCAGGCAAGTTAGAGAGCCATCAGAGGGGTTTGAGCTGAGATACTCCTTTTATATGCAGGAGACTGTTAACTGGAGCTCTAAGTTAACTTTTTCCANGGGCTGTAAACAATCACATGCCTAGTTGTAAAAGTCCAGATAAACCTGTCAGGCAAGTTAGAGAGCCATCAGAGGGGTTTGAGCTGAGATACTCCTTTTATATGCAGGAGACTGTTAACTGGAGCTCTAAGTTAACTTTTTCCAGAGAAAGGTGGCAGGGGATAGCCCCCTGTTAATGGCAGAAGAGTTGGTGACAGGCATAATACAATAAGGCAGACAGACTCTGGTTTGGGGGTAGATGCCAGAGAAAGTCCAGGGGGGCCCTCGAGGCCTGATCTCACCTTTGCCCTGTCAGGCCTCTTCCTCACGACCTTTGCCATGGCGGGATTCCCCATGGTGGCTCCCGGCAAGTAGGCGTCCAATATGCTACTGGAGATCAATGGAGAAAAAACTCCAGAAAGAATGAAGGGATGGAGCCAAAGCAAAAACAATACCCAGCTGTGGATGTGACTAGTGATAGAAGCAAGGTTTGATGCTGTAAAGAACAATATTGCATAGGAACATGGAATGTCAGGTCCATGAATCAAGGCNATATGCTACTGGAGATCAATGGAGAAAAAACTCCAGAAAGAATGAAGGGATGGAGCCAAAGCAAAAACAATACCCAGCTGTGGATGTGACTAGTGATAGAAGCAAGGTTTGATGCTGTAAAGAACAATATTGCATAGGAACATGGAATGTCAGGTCCATGAATCAAGGCAAATTTGAAGTGGTCAAACAAGAGATGGCAAGGGTAAACGTTGACATTCTAGGAATCAGTGAACTAAAATGGACTGGAATGGGTGAATTTAACTCAGATGACCATTATATCTACTACTGGGGGCAGGAATCCCTCAGAAGAAATGGAGTAGCCATCATGGTCAACAAAAGAGTCCAAAATGCAGTACTTGGATGCAGTCTCAAAAATGACAGAATGATCTCTATTCGTCTCCAAGGCAAATCATTAAATATCACGGTAATCCAAATTTATGCCCCAACCAGTAACGCTGAAGAAGCTGATGTTAAGCAGTTCTATGAAGACCTACAAGACCTTTTAGAACTAACACCCAAAAGAGATGTCCTTTTTATTCTAGAAGACTGTAATATAAAAGTAGGAAGTCAAGAAACACCAGGAGTAACAGGCAAATTTGGCCTTGGAATGCAGAATGAAGCAGGGCAAAGACTAATAGAGTTTTGCCAAGAAGTTCACTGGTCATAACAAATGCCCTCTTCCAACAACACAAGAGAAGACTCTACACATGGACATCACCAGATGGTCAACAGCAAAATCAGATTGATTCTATTCTTTGCAGCCAAAGATGGAGAACAGGAGCTGACTGTGGCTCAGATCATGAACTCCTTATTACCAAATTCAGACTTAAAATGAAGAAAGTAGGGAAAACCGCTAGACCATTCAGATATGACCTAAGTCAAATCACTTATGATTATACAGTGGAAGTGAGAAATAGATTTAAAGGCCTAGATCTGATAGATAGAGTACCTGATGAACTATGGACTGAAGTTAGTGACATTGTACAGGAGACAGGAATCAAGTCAATCCCCATGGAAAATAAATGCAAAAAAGCAAAACGGCTGTCTGAAGAGGCCTTACAAATAGCTGTGAAAAGGAGAGATGTGAAAAGCAAAAGAGAAAAGGAAAGATATAAATATCTGAATGCAGAGTTTCAAAAAATAGCAAAAAGAGATAAGAAAGCCTTCTTTAGTGATCAATGCAAATAAATAGAGGAAAGGAACAGAATGGGAAAGATTAGAGATCTCTTCAAGAAAATTAGAGATACCAAAAGAACATTTCATATCAATAACCTCAGATATGCAGATGACATCACTCTAATGGCAGAAAGCGAAGAGGAACTAAAAAGCCTCTTGATGAAAGTGAAAGAGGAGAGTGAAACAGTTGGCTTAAAGCTCAACATTCAGAAAATGAAGATCATGGCATCCGGTCCCATCACTTCATGGGAAATAGATGGGGAAACAGTGGAAACGGTGTCAGACTTTTATTTTTTTTTGGACTCCGAAATCACTGCAGATGGTGACTGCAGCCATGAAATTAAAAGACGCTTGCTCCTTGGAAGAAAAGTTATGACCAGCCTAGACAGCATATTCAAAAGAAGAGACATTACTTTGCCGACTAAGGTCCGTCTAGTCAAGGCTATGGTTTTTCCAGTAGTTATGTATGGATGTGACAGTTGGACTATGAAGAAGGCTGAGCGCTGAAGAATTGATGCTTTTGAACTGTGGTGTTGGAGAAGACTCTTGAGAGTCCCTTGGACTGCAAGGAGATCCAACCAGTCCATTCTGAAGGAGATCAACCCTGGGATTTCTTTGGAAGGANTATGAAGAAGGCTGAGCGCTGAAGAATTGATGCTTTTGAACTGTGGTGTTGGAGAAGACTCTTGAGAGTCCCTTGGACTGCAAGGAGATCCAACCAGTCCATTCTGAAGGAGATCAACCCTGGGATTTCTTTGGAAGGAATGATGCTAAAGCTGAAACTCCAGTACTTTGGCCACCTCATGCGAAGAGTTGACTCATTGGAAAAGACTTTGATGCTGGGAAGGATTGGGGGCAGGAGGAGAAGGGGACGACAGAGGTTGAGATGGCTGGATGGCATCACGGACTCGATGGACGTGAGTTTGAGTGAACTCCGGGAGTTGGTGATGGACAGGGAGACCTGGCGTGCTGTGATTCATGGTGTCGCAAAGAGTCAGACACAACTGAGCAACTGAACTGTACTGAACTGATATAGAGGGTCATGTCATCTGCAAACAGTGAGAGTTTTACTTCTTCTTTTCCAATCTGGATTCCTTTTATTTCTTCTTCTTCTTTAATTGTTGTGACCAAAATTTCCCAAACTATATTTAATAGTAGTGGTAAGAGTGGGCGACCTTGTCTTTTTCCTGACTTTAGAGAAAATGCTTTTAATTTTTTGCCATTGAGGATAATGTGTGCTGTGAGTTTATCATATATGACTTTTGTTATGTTGACGTTTATGCTTTCTTTGCCTGCTTTCTGGAGAGCTTTTATCATAAATGATTTTTGAATTTTTTCAAAAGCTTTCTGTGCATCTACTGAGATAATCTTACAGTTTTTACCTTTCAATTTGTTAATGTGGTGTATCACATTGATTGATTTGTGAAAATTGATGAATCCTTGTATTCCTGGCATAAAGCCCACTTGGTCATGATGTATGATCTTTTCAATATGCTGTTGGATTCTGTTTGCTACAATTTTTACAATTTTGTTGAGGATTTCTGCATCTATGTTCATCAGTGATACTGGCCTGTAGTTTTTTTTTTTATTGTGGCATATTTGTCTGGTTCTGGTATTAAGGTGATGGTGGCCTCATAGAGTAGCTTTGGGAGTTTACCATTCTCTGCAATTTTATGGCAGAGTTTGAGTAGGATAGATCTTAGCTGTTTTCTAAATTTTTGGTAGATTTCATCTATGAAGTCATCTGATCCTTGACTTTTGCTTGCTGGAAAATTTTTTTTATTACAATTTCTATTTCCATCTTTGTGATGGGTCTGTTAAGATTTTCTACTGTTTTTCTGGTTCAGTTTTTAAAGGTTTTACTTTTCTAAGACTCCATCCATTTCTTCCAAGTTCCCCCATTTTATTAGCATATAGCTGCTTTTACTACTCTCTTATGATCCTTTGTATTTCTGTGCTGTTTGTTGTGATTTCTCCATTTTAATTTCTAAGTTTGCTGGTTGAGTTCTTCTCCCTTTTTTTTTTTTTTTTTTTGATGAGTCTGGCTAATGGTTTGTCAATTTTGTTTATCTTCTCAAAGAACCAGCTTTTAGTTTTTCTGATATTTGCTATAGTCCCCTTTGTTTCTCTTTCACTTATTTCACTCTGATTTTCATGATGTCTTTCCTTCTACTAACTTTGGGGTTCTTCATTTCTCCTTTTTCTAGTTGACATAGATGTAAAGTTAGGCTCTTTTTTTTTTTTTACTCTTGCTTCTTGAGATAAGGTTGTATTCCTATGACCTTTCTCAAAGAACCAGCTTTTAGTTTTTCTGATATTTGCTATAGTCCCCTTTGTTTCTCTTTCACTTATTTCACTCTGATTTTCATGATGTCTTTCCTTCTACTAACTTTGGGGTTCTTCATTTCTCCTTTTTCTAGTTGACATAGATGTAAAGTTAGGCTCTTTTTTTTTTTTTACTCTTGCTTCTTGAGATAAGGTTGTATTCCTATGACCCATCCTCTTAGCACTGCTTTTACTGAATCCCATACATTTGGGTTGTCATGTTTATATTTTCATTTGATTCTATGCATATTTTTATTTCCTTTTTAATTCTTCCATGATCTGTTGGTTATTCAGTAGCATGTTGTGTAAGCTCCTTCAGTTCAGTTCATTCAGTCATGTCTGATTTATGACTCCATGTACTGTAGCACGACAGGCTTCCTTGTCCAGCACCAACCCCTAGAGCTTACTCAAACTCATCTCCATAGGCTCGGTGATGCCAAACAACCATCTCATCCTATGTTATCCCCTTCTCCTCCTGCCTTCAATCTTCCCCAGCATCAGGGTCTTTTCAATGGGTCAGCTCTTCTGATCAGGTGGTAGAAGTATTGGAGTATCAGATCCACCATCAGTTCTTCAAAAAAATATTCAGGACTGATATCCTTTAGGATTGACTGGATGGATCTTCTTGCAGTCCAAGGGACTCTCAAGAGTCTTCTCCAACACCACAGTTCAAAAGCATCAATTCTTCCATGCACAGTTTTCATTATAGACCAACTTTCACATCCATACATGACTACTGGAAAAAACATAGCTTTGACTAGACAGACCTTTGTTGGCAAAGAAATATTTCTGCTTTTTAGTATGATGTCTAGCTTAGTCAAAACTTTTCTTCCAAGGAGCAAGTGTCTTTAATTTTATGACTACAGTCAATATCTTCTGTGATTTTGGAGCCACCCAAAATAAAGTCTGTCACTATTTCCATTGTTTCCTGCATCTATTTGCCATGAAGTGATGGGACCAGATGCCATGATTTCTGTTTTCTGAATGTTGAGCTTTAAGCCAACTTTTTCACTCTCCATTTTTACTTTCATAAAGATGCTTTATAGTTCTTCTTTGCTTTCTGCCATAAGGGTGGTGTCATCTTCAAATGTGAGGTTATTGATATTTCTCCCAGCAAACTTGATTCCTGATTGTGTTTCATCCAGCCCAGTATTTTGAATTATGTATTCTGCATGTAAGTTAAATAAGAAGGGTGACAATATACAGCCTTGACGAACTCCTTTCCTGATTTGGAAACAGTCTATTGTTCTATGTCCAGTTCTAACTGTTGCTTCTTGACCTGCACACAGATTTCTCAGGAAGCTGGTCAGGTGGTATGGTATACCCATCTCTTTAAAATTTTTCCACGTTTTCCTGTGATCCACCCAAAGGCTTTGGTATAGTCACTAAATCAGAAGTAGATGTTTTTTCTGGACCTCTTTTGCTTTTTTGATGATCCAACGGATATTGGCAATTTGATCTCTGGTTTCTCTGTCTTTTCTAAACCAGCTTGAACATTTGGAAACTCACAATTAATGTACTGTTAAAGCCTGACTTGAAGAAATTTGAGCATTACTTTACTAGCATGAAAGATGAGTTCAGTTGTGTGGTAGTTTGAGCATTCTCTGGCATTGCCTTTCTTTAGGATTGTAATGAAAACTGACCTTTTCCAGTCCTATGGCCACTGCTGAGTTTCCCATATTTGCTGGCATCTTGAGTGCAGGACTTAACAGCATCTTCTTTTAGGATTTGAAATAGCTCAGCTGGAAATCCATCACCTCCATGCCTTTGTAGTGATTCTTTCTAAGGCCAACTTGACTTCAGATTCTAGAATGTCTGGCTTTAGGTGAGTGATCATAGCATCATTATTATCTGGATCATTAAGCTTTTGTGTGTGTGTGTAGCTCTGTGTATTCTTGCTCCCTCTTATTATCTTCTCATTCTGTTATGTCCATACAATCTCTGTCCTTTTTTTGTGCCCATTTTTCATGAAATGTTCCCTTTGTATCTCTAATTTTCTTGAAGAGATCTCTAGTCTTCCCAATAATATTGTTTTCCTCTATTTCTTTATATTAATCACTGAGGATGGTTTTCTTGTCTCTCCTTGCTATTCTTTGGAACTCTGCAGTCTGTTGTGTATATTTTTATTTTTCTCCCTTGCCTCTCACTTCTCTTCTTTTCTCAGCTATTTGTAAGGCCTCCCCAGACAACCGTTTTGCCTTTTTGCATTTCTTTTTCTTGGGCTGGTCTTGATAACTGCCTCCTCCTGTACAATGAAATTGAGTTGTGTCCATAGTTCTTCAGGCACTCTGTCTATCAGTTCTAATCCCTTGAATCTATTTGTCATTCCAATGTATAATCGTAAGGATCATACCTGATTTAGGTCATACCTGATCTAGGTCATACCTGAAGAGTTTAATGGTTTTCCCTACTTTCTTCGATTTAAGTCTGAATTTTTCAATAAGCAGTTCAGTCAGCTCCTAGTCTTGATTTTGCTGGCCGTATAGAGCTCCATCTTCAGTTGCAAAAAATATAATCAATTGATTTTGGTATTGACCATCTGATGATATCCATGTGTAGAGTCATCTCTTGTGTTGGAAGAGAGTGTTTGATATGACTGGTGCATTTTCAAGCCAGAACTCTGTTAGCCTTTCCCTTGCTTCATTTTGCACTCCAAGGCCAATAGGGTATCTCTTGACTTCCTACTTTTGCAAGCCAGCCCTTTATCATGAAGGGGACATCTTCTTTTGGTGTTAGTTCTAGGAGGTATTGTAGGTCATCATAGAACCATTCAACTTTAGTTCTTCAGGATTATTGTTTGGGGCATGCTGCTGCTAAGTCACTTCAGTCATATCCGACTCTGTGCGACCCCATAGATGGCAGCCCATGAGGCTCCCCTATCCCTGGGATTCTCCAGGCAAGAACACTGCAGTGGGTTGCCATTTCCTTCTCCAATGCATGAAAGTGAAAAGTGAAAGTGAAGTCGCTCAGTCGTGTCTGACTCTTAGCGACACCATGGACTGCAGTCCACCAGACTCCTCCGTCCATGGGATTTTCCAGGCAAGAGTGCTGGAGTGGGGTGCCATTGCCTTCTCCGTGTTTGGGGCATAGACTTGGATTATTATGATATTGAATGATTTTCCTTAGAAATGAATGGAAATAATTTGCTCATTTTTTATATTGCACCCAAGTACAACATTTCAGACTCTTTTGTTGACTGTGTGGATTACTCCTTTTCTTCTAAAGGATTCTTACCCACAGAACTAGACAAAATGGTCATCTGAACTATACAGAGTACATCATGAGAAATGCTAGACTGGATGAAGCACAAGTTGGAACCAAGATTGCAGGGAAAAATTAATAACCTCAGATATTCAGACAACACCACACTCATGGCAGAAAGAGAAGAACTAAAGAACCTCTTGATGAAAGTGAAAGAGGAGAATGGAAAAGCTGGCTTAAACCTCAACATTCAGAAAACTATGATCATGGCATCTGGTCCCATCACTTCATGGCAAATAGATGGGGAAACAGTGGAAGCAGTGACAGACTTTATTTTGAGGGGATCCAAAATCACTGCAGATGATGAGTGCAGCCATAAAATTAAAAGACACTTGCTCCTTGGAAGAAAAGTTACGACCAACCTAGACAGCATATTAAAAAGCATAGACATTACTTTGTCAACAAAGGTCTGTCTAGTCAGTTCAGTTCAGTCGCTCAGTCGTATCTGACTCTTTCTGACCCCATAAATTGCAGCATGCCAGGCCTCCCTGTCCATCACCAACTCCCAGAGTTCACTCAGACTCACGTCCATCGAGTCAGTGATGCCATCCAGCCATCTCACCCTCGGTTGTCCCCTTCTCCTCCTGCCCCCAATCCCTCCCAGCATCAGAGTCTTTTCCAATGAGTCAACTCTTCACATGAGATGGCCAAAGTACTGGAGTTTCAGCTTTAGCATCTGATGAACTATGGAATGAGGTTCATGACATTGTACAGGAGAAAGGGATCAAGATCATCCTCATGGAAAAGAAATGCAAAAAAGCAAAATGGCTGTCTGCGGAGGCCTTACAAATAGCTGTGAAAAGAAGAGAGGGAAAAAGCAAAGAAGAAAAGGAAAGATATAAACATCTGTCTAGTCAAGGCTATGGTTTTTCCAGTGGTCATGTATGGATGTGAGAGTTGGACTATAAGGAAAGCTGAGTGCCGGAGAATGGATGCTTTTGAACTGTGATGTTGAAGAAGACTTTGAACATCCATTGGACTACAAGGAGATCCAACCTGTCCATTCTAAAGGAGATCAATCCTAAGTGTTCTTTGGAAGGACTGATGTTGAAGATGAAACTCCAATAATTTGGCCGCCTGATATGAAGAGCTGACTCATTTGAAAAGACCCTGATGCTGGGAAATATTGAAGGTGGGAAAAAGGGATGAGAGAGGATGAGATGGATGGACAGCATCACCAAAACACTGGACAAGAGTTCGAGTAGACTCCTGGAGTTGGTGATGGACAGGGAGGGCTGGCATGCTGCAGCCCATGGATCACAAAGCATTGGACATGCCTGAGCAACTGAACTGAACTGAATTCCAGTTCATTTTAGTTCACTGATTCCTAAAATGTTGATGTTTGCTCTTGTCATCTCCTGCTTGACCACTTCTAATTTACCTTGATTTGTGGACTAGTTTCCTATGTAATTCATTCCAGGTTCCTATGCATTTTGTTCTTTTCAGTTTCAGGCTTTATTTCCATCACCAGTCACATACAAAGCGGGGTGTTGTTTTCACTTTGACCTTGTCTCTTCATTGTTCCTGGAATTATTTCTCCATTCTTCTCCAGTAGCATATTGGGCACCTACCAACCTGGAGAGTTTATATTTCAGTATCATATCTTTTGCATTTTTATTCTGTTCATGGGGTTCACAAGGGAAGAATACTGAAGTGGTTTGCCTTTCCTTTCTCCAGTGGACCAAATTTTGTAAGAATTATCCACTATGACCCGTCCATCTTCAGTTCAGTTCAGTTCAGTTCAGTCGCTCAGTCGTGTCTGACTAGTTGCGACACCATGAATCACAGCACGCCAGGCCTCCCTGTCCATCACCAACTCCCGAAGTTCACTGAGACTCACATCCATCAAGTCAGTGATGCCATCCTGCCATCTCATCCTCTGTCATCCCCTTCTCTTCCTGCCCCCACTCCCTCCCAGCATCAGAGTCTTTTCCAATGAGTCAACACTTCACATGAAGTGACCAAAGTACTGAAGTTTCAGCTTTAGCACCATTCCTTCCAAAGAAATCCCAGAGCTGATCTCCAACAGAACGGACTGGTTGGAACTTCTTGAGTCCAAGGGATTCTCAAGAGTCTTCTCCAACACCACAGTTCAAAAGCATCAATTCTTCGGCTCTCAGCCTTCTCCACAGTCCAATTCTCACATCCATACATGACTACTGGAAAAACCATAGCCTTGACTAGATGGACCTTAGTCGGCAAAGTAATGTCTCTGCTTNCCCTTAAATCTATTTCTCACTTCCACTGTATAATCATAAGGGATTTGATTTAGGTCATACCTGAATGGTCTAGCGGTTTTCCCTACTTTCTTCAATTTAAGCCTGAATTTGGAAATAAGGAGTTCATGATCTGAGCCACAGTCAGCTCCTGGTCTTGTTTTTGTTGACTGTATAGAGCTTATCCATCTTTGGCTGCAAAGAATATAATCAGTCTGATTTCGGCGTTGACCATCTGGTGATGTCCATGTATAGAGTCTTCTCTTGTGTTGCTGGAAGAGGGTGTTTGCTATGACCAGTGTACATAAGACATGAATTTTCAAGTTTCCATAAGATGCAACTGGTTTCTCAAATAGTGCATACAATTTTTTAAAAACAGTTTAGAATGTAACATATTACTCATAAGCTACAATCCATTAGGAATAGTAGAGAACCAAAGTAAGATAGTGGCTTCCCTGATGGCTCAGATATTAAAAGAATCTGCCTGCAATGTGAGAGACCCAAGTTCAATCCCTGGGTCAGGAAGATCCCATGGAGAAGAGAATGGCTACCCACTCCAGTATTCTTGCCTGGAGAATTTCATGGACAGAGAAGCCTGGTGGGTTAGAATCCAAGGGGTCACAAAGACTGGAAATAACTGAGTGACTAACAAAAACAACAAAAAAGTAAGCTGTAAATACTTCATATTTTAACTGAATGATATAAACCTCGGGCACTAGCTAGTGGGTGACAAACTCTAACATGATTTTGAATAACTAGAAATATAAATGGGCAAATAGGGATAGCTGAATCAAGGTGTTGAATGTTAATACTCTCCATTCAATAAACTTAACTGCTTCTTTACCACTTTATGAAATAAATATATTTTCTGACTATCATAAAGGTTTACTTCTTATCTACAGAATAAATTTATAATAGTTACTAGTATTTTTGCTAATAATATCAGACATAAAAGTAATGTTAAAATTTGAGACAATCGCTTGAAGCTAATGTTAAAAGCATGACTAGTCATTGAATAATGTTACCCAGTAATGTTGAGTTTTCTAAATTAACACATTTTTAAAAATATTCCTGTAAAATAACTCCATTTTAAACACCTAAATACAACTATTTTTCTTAAACTATTCATTAGCTAGGATTTCCCTGGTGGCTCAGACGGTAAAGCATCTGCCTACAATGCGGGAGACCCATGTTCGATCCCTGGGTCAGGATCCTCTGGAGAAGGAAAGGGCAACCCACTCCAGGACTCTTGCCTGGAAAATCCCATGGATGGAGGAGCGTGGTAGGCTACAGCCCATGGGGTCGCAAAGAGTCGGACATGACTGAGCAACTTCACATTCATTATCTATTTCTATAATTTACTATACTAGGCATGATACCATTCACAAGAGCAGGAATGACTGTGCTATTGAAGAATTTGAAATTAAAGCTGGAAATACCAATATTCAGTTCAGTTCAGTTGCTCAGTCATGTCCGACTCTTTGCAACCCCATGAACCACAGCACACCAGGCCTCCCTGTCCATCACCAGCCCCTGGAGTTCACCCAAACTCATGTCCATTGAGTCAGTGATGCCATCCAACCATCTCATTCTCTGTCATCCCCTTCTCCTCCTGCCCTCAATCTTTCCTAGCATCAGGGTCTTTTCAAATGAGTCAGTTCTTCACACCAGGTGGCCAAAGTATTGGAGTTTCAGCTTCAACATCAGTCCTTCCAGTGAACACCCAGGACTGATCTCCTTTAGGATGCACTGGTTGGTTGGATCTCCTTGCAGTCAAAAGGACTCGCAAGAGTCTTCTCCAACATCACAGTTCAAAAGCATCAATTCTGCGGTGCTCAGCTTTCTTTATAGTCCAGCTCTCACATTTATACATAACCACTGGAAAAACCATAGCCTTGACTAGATGGATCTTTGTTGACAAAGTAATGTCTCTACTTTTTAATATGCTGTCTAGGTTCTGTCTCTTATACACATCTAGATGTGTATAAGAGACAGCTCTACACATGGNATAGCCTTGACTAGATGGATCTTTGTTGACAAAGTAATGTCTCTACTTTTTAATATGCTGTCTAGGTTGGTCATAACTTTCTTTCCAAGGAGTAAGTGTCTTTTAATTTCATGGAGGCAATCACCATTTAAAGTGATTTTGGAGCCCCACAAAATAAAGTCAGCCACTGATTCACCATCTATTTGCCATGAAGTGATGGGACTGGATCCTATAATCTTAGTTTTCTGAATGCTGAGCTTTAAGCCAACTTTTTGAGAAAACAAAAATTAAAAATCAACAAAACCCAGAAATGGCATTGAATGAAAGTAGTGTCTTTAAGTATCCCACTGATATCCTTTTGCACTTTTCTTAAAGCTCTTATTATTCATTTCATACTATTAAAACTTTTACTACATTTTAAACTTCCAGAAGTTAAAACTTACACTTGATATACTTAGCATGAAGTATCAATCAAAGCAATCATATAGCAGCAGGCTCAGTAAATATTTTTCTGATAAGTGAATGGTTTTTAAATTAAAAAAGTCACACCTCCAGTGGGAAACAAATGATGGAAGTGTCAGGAATATAAGATTTCTTTGTTTACAAAGATATATGGGGATTTTCTTTCCTTTTGGAAGGTTTGAAGGGGAAACAATTCCAAATTTATTGGGTTCATATTTTTTTAAAAAATGAGTGTTTGGATGAGTACATCTGGTGTGTGCTGAGGATGAAGAGTAGAAGGTAAGCATGGTGATTAGCAAAAAGAAATTAATCACTATTATTACATCATAGACAATGGCAAGGAGAAAAAAGAAAGTCTTCTTAAGTGAATAGTGCAAGAAAACAGAGGAAAACGATAGAATGGGAAAGACTAGAGAGATCTCTTCAAGAAAATTGGAGATACCAAGACAACATTTCATGCAAACATGGGCACAATAAAAGACAGAAATGACAAGGACCTAAGAGAAGCTGAAGAGATTAGCAAGAGATGGCAAGAAGGTCGTAATGGCCAGGATAATCACGATGGTGTAGTCACTCATCTACAGCCAAACATCCTGGAATATGAAGTCAAGTGGGCTTTAGGAGGCATTACTACAAAGCTAGTGGAGGTGATGGAATTCCAGCTGAGCTATTTCAAATCCTGAAAGATGACGCGGTTAAAGTGCTGCATTCAATATGCGAGCACACTTGGAACACTCAGCAGTGGCCACAGGACTTGAAAAGGTCAGTATTCATTCTAATCCCAAAGAAAGGCAATGTCAAAGAATGCTAAACTACCAGACAATTGAGCTCTTTTGACATGCTAGCAAGGTAATGCTTAAAATTCTTCAAGCTAGGCTTCAACAGTATGTTAAACAAGAACTTCCAGATGTACAAGTAGGATTTAGAAGAGGCAAAGGAACCAGAGATCAAATTACCAACATCCACTGGATCATAGAAAAAGCAAAGGGATTCCAGAAAAGCATCTACCTCTGTTTCATTGACTATGCTAAAGCCTTTGACTGTGTGGATCACAACAAACTATGGAAAATTCTTAAAGAGATGGCAATATCAGACCACCTTAGTCTCCTGAGAAACCTGTATTCAGGTCAAGAAGCAACAGTTTGAACTGGTCATGGAACAATGGACTGGTTCAAAATTGGGAAGGGAGTATGTCAAGGCTGTACATTGTCACCCTGTTTATTTAACTTATATACAGAGTGCATCATGAGAAATGGAGGGCTGGAGGAATCATAAGCTGGAATCAAGATTTCTGGGAGAAATATCAACAACTTCAGATATACAGATAATGCCATCCCTATTGGCAAAAAGCAAAGAGGAATTTAAAAGCCTCTTGATGAGTGTGAAAGAGTGAAAACGCTGGCTTAAAACTCAATATTCAAAAAACTAAAATCTTGGCATCTGGTTGAATGACTTCATGGCAAATAAATGGGGGAAAAGTAGAAACACTGGCAGATTTTATACTCTTAGGCTCCAAAATCTCTGTGGATGGTGACTGAAGCCATGAAATTAAAAGATGCTTTCTCCTTGGAAGAAGAGCTATGACAAACATAGATAGCATATTAAAAAACAGTGACATAACTTTGCCAACAAAGGTCTGTCTAGTCAAAGCTGTTGTTTTTCCAGTAGTCATGTACAGATGTGAGAGTTGGACCATAAAGAAGGCTGAGTAGATGTGTATAAGAGACAGGTCTAGTGGTTTTCCCTACTTTCTTCAATTTAAGCCTGAATTTGGAAATAAGGAGTTCATGATCTGAGCCACAGTCAGCTCCTGGTCTTGTTTTTGTTGACTGTATAGAGCTTCTCCATCTTTGGCTGCAAAGAATATAATCAATCTGATTTTGGTGTTGACCATCTGGTGATGTCCATGTGTAGAGTCTTCTCTTGTGTTGTTGGAAGAGGGTATTTGTTATGACCAGTGAACTTCTTGGCAAAACTCTGTTAGTCTTTGCCCTGCTTCATTCTGCATTCCAAGGCAAAATTTGCCTGTTACTCCAGGTGTTTCTTGACTTCCTACTTTTATATTACAGTCTTCTAGAATGAAAAGGACATCTCTTTTGGGTGTTAGTTCTAAAAGGCCTTGTAGGTCTTCATAAAATCGTTCAGCTTCAGCTTCTTCAGCTTTACTGGTTGGGGCATAGACTTGGATTACCCTGATATTGAATGATTTGCCTTGGAGACAAACAGAAATCATTCTGTCATTTTTGAAATTGCATTCAAGTACTGCATTTTGGACTCTTTTGTTGACCATGATGGCTACTCTATTTCTTCTGAGGTATTCCTGCCCACAGTAGTAGATATAATGGTCATCTGAATTAAATTCACCCATTCCCGTCCATTTTAGTTCACTGATTCCTAGAATGTCAACGTTCACTCTTGTCATCACTTCCAATTTGACTTGATTCATGGACCTGACATTCCAGGTTCCTATGCAACATTGCTCTTTGCAGCATTGGATCTTGCTTCTATCACCGGTCACATCCACAGCTGGGTATTGTTTTTGTTTTGGCTCCATCGCTTCATTTTTTCTGGAGTTTTTTCTCCATTGATCTCCAGTAGCATATTTGGCACCTACTGACCTGCGGTGTTCCTCTTTCAGTATCCTATCATTTTGCCTTTTCAAACGGCTCATGGGGTTCTCAAGGCAAGAATACTGAAGTGGCTTGCCATTCCCTTCTCCAGTGGACCACATTCTGTCAGACCTCTCCACCATGACCTGCCCGTCTTGGGTTGCCCTGTGGGCATGGCTTGGTTTCATTGAGTTAGACAAGGCTGTAGTCCTAGTGTGATTAGATTGACTAGTTTTCTGTGAGTATGGTTTCAGTGTTTCTGCCTTCTGATGCCCTCTTGCAACACCTACCATCTTACCTGGGTTTCTCTTACCTTGGGCATGGGGTATCTCTCCAGGGCTGCTGTAGCAAAGTGCAGCCACTGCTCCTTACCTTGGATGAGGGATATCTCCTCACTGCCACCCTTCCTGAAATTCAATGTGCGATATCTCCTCTAGGCCCTCATTCACCTGTGCAGCCACCGCATCTTGGATGTGGGGTTGGTCCTCCCGTCCGCCTCCCCTGGCCTCGGGCCCAGGATGACTCATTTCGGCCATTGCCCTGGCCTCAGACACGGGGTGGTTCCTCCCAGCCAACGCCCCTTACCTTGGATGCAGGGTAGCTCCTCTTGCTCACCACCCTTCAGGCATGGGGTCCTCCCGACTTCTGCCCCTGACCTCAGACATGGAATAACTCCTCTCGACCGTGCTTAGTGCACCAGTTACAGCCTCCTGCACTTAGTGTGCTGGTCACAGCTGCCTGCACTTAGTGCACTGGTCCATCTTGAGTGGCCCTAAATGTCATGGCTCGTAGTTTCATTGAGTTAGATAAGGCTGTGGTTCATGTGATCAGATTGGTTAGTTTTTTGTGATTGTGGTTTTCATTCTGTCTGCCCTCTGATGAATAAGAGGCTTCTAGAAACTTCCTGATGGGAGAGACTGACTGTGGGGAAAACGGTCTTATTCTGATGGGGGAGCCATGCTCAGTAAATCTTTACTCCAAATTTTTATTGATGGGTGGGTCTGTGTTCCCTTCCTCTTGTTTGGCCTGAGGCCAAACTGTTGACCCATGCCTCCACAGGAGACTCGTGGACACTCACAGGCAAGTCTGATTCAGTCTCTTGTGGGGACACTGCTCCTTTCTCCTGGATCCTGGCACATGCAAGGTTTTGTTTGTGCTCACCTAGTCTGTTTCCCCAGTCCTGTGAAAGTTCTGCAGTCAAATCCCACTGGTGCCCTAAGTCAAATTCCCTGGGGGTTCTCAGTCCCTTTACCAGATCCCTAGATTGGGAAATCTGTTATGGGTCCTAGAGTTTCTTAACAGTGTGAGATTTCTTTAGTTTAATTGTTCTGCAGTTTGTTGGTCGTCTGCTTTGTGGCTCTATGTTGGGTAATGCTGCATGACCCAGGTCTGCTGCAGCCAGCGCCCCTGTCCATGAGGCAGGCCACAGATAACCCATGCCTCTGCAGGAGACAAACATTCAAAGGCAGTTCTGGCTCAGCTGTTTGGGGGACTGGTCCTTCCCATACAGGATTATGCGTGGGAATCCTAATGTTGAGCCTGCATCCTTTGCTGGTTAGGAGAAAGGTCTAACCCTTTGTGATTCCACTCAGTTGTAGCTCACTGGTTGGACTGCTCTATTTTTCTTGGCAAGACTGTCTCTCTGCCTCGTCCATCTAGCTTAATGCTATACTTTCCCCTTTTTGTTGTAGACTCTTTGTTTATTCAGTTTTCAGGTCCCTTTCTGTGTGAATTATTCCATATGTGATTGTAGATTTGTTGCATCCATGAGAGGAGGTGAGTTAAGCTTCAACACTGCCATCTTGAAGTCTCAAGACTGGGATATTTTTAGTGTGGATTGTGCTTTGCTTTCAGAAATATCTGTACTATCAGATGCTCTCAAACTTTAATGTAATTTTTTCATTTAATTTTTTAAGCATTAGAACATCTTTCATAAGTCAACTAATCATATTGTTACCATTTTTTAATTTAGCATTTAATGAAAATAGGAAACAGTTTTACTTGGAGAGAGTGATGAAATGCTACAGAAAGGCATTTGAAGATAAACATTGCTTCTGAAAATAAAACTAGAAATCACTTTTATGCTGCTTTTGACTGCCAACCTAAATTTCAAATAGATTCACAATGTGAAGTAATTAGATTACTTAAGCAGAGCAAACACACTAACTTCATAATTAAAAAGAAAACATCAGTATTTATCCCCATTCTACTGTTGCAGAAGAATGCTTTTTAAAAATTCACATTAGATGTTTGTGAGGCTCTGTGTTATTTTCAGTAAAATGAGGACCCTTCCAATATTAATAAGGCAATTTCCTTATCAGATTGTTATACTGTGTCTTAAAATTCTTTAAATTCCCCCAAAGCATTTACATCACAAACCAGGAACTAATACTTTTTCTTATTATTACTTGTCTTCCTAGAGGCTTAATTGAGCATCAGCTTGAGATCAAATTAGTTACTCAGCAAAATATAATTGTTAAGCAGTTAATATATCCCACAACTTCGTCAAACCTCATGGAAGAAGATAATAAATGATATCATAATTCCTGAAGAGGCTGAAGGATGCATTTGGAATTAAATATGACCCTTTTAATACCATGAAATCTAGCAAAGGCTCACTTCATGTGATATGTAAGATATCATGTGAAACAGAGCTTTTAGAAATTTAGAATATATATTTTAAACACCCTTTGGATTTATAGCATAATTTCTGTAAGATTCATATCTATGCATGGGACCTTTAATTTCACAAGATTTCTTTTTCACACACAGATTTTTGCCACCGCATTCCAAAGCTGTTATCTATCTCATGCCTAAGGGGGAAAAATACAACAATAAGTAGTGATACTTTCATCATATGGGCAAGTTCATCTAAAACTTTTTTCTCTTCCTTTTCGGGTATCACTTTCCAAAATTATATATATACTTTTTTTTTTTTTTTCGTAAAATCACCTTATTACAATATGTACCCTTAAGTAGAGAGAAAATTTCAGGAAGGCCGGGCCATGTTAAGTTCAGCTCAAACTGCACGTTGTTGTCTTAGCACACTATCTGGTACACATTAGAAATTCGGTAAGCACTCTATGAATTGAAATCTGTTTCTTTTGTGAATTCACCAATTAGTCCTAGTTTTAATTTTGAAAACTTTCAAAACAAGTCTCTCTATTGTGGCAGTAATTTGAATGAAGGTAGTGCAAAAGGAGAGTGAAAAAATTGGCTTAAAGCTCAACATTCAGAAAATGAAGATCATGGCAACCAGTCCCATCACTTCATGGGAAATAGATGGGGAAACAGTGGAAACAGTGTCAAACTTTACTTTTGGGGGCTCCAAAATCACTGCAGATGGTGACTGCAGCCATGAAATTAAGACACTTACTCCTTGGAAGAAAAGTTATGACCAACCTAGAGAGTATATTCAAAAGAATAGACATTACTTTACCGACTAAAGTCCATCTAGTCAAGGCTATGGTTTTTCCAGTAGTCATGTATGGATGTGAGAGTTGAACTGTGGAGAAGGCTGAGTGCTGAAGAACTGATGCATTTAAATTGTGGTGTTGGAGAAGATTCTTGAGAATCCCTTGGACTGCAAGAAGTTCCAACCAGTCCATTCTGAAGGAGATCAGCCCTGGGATTTCTTTGGAAATAATGATACTAAAGCTGGAACTTCAGTACTCTGGCCACCTCATGCGAAGGGTTGACTCGTTGGAAAAGACTCTGATGCTGGGAGGGATTGGGGGCAGGAGGAGAAGGGGACGACAGAGGATGAGATGGCTGGATGGAATCACTGACTCAATGGACATGAGTCTGAGTGAACTCCGGGAGTTGGTGATGGTCAGGGAGGCCTGAGGTGCTGCAATTCATAGGGACGCAAAGAGTCAGACATGAGTGAGCGACTGAACTGAACTGATTGTGAAATAAACAGGTGATTTTTTTTTCTGTGTCATGCAGGACTAAATTTGCCTCTGTCAGAAAAAATAATAATAGCATACAAGAGACAGAAGGCAATTTCTGTATAAAGAAGCACCCTGGAAGAGCTCAATCATGGACTGAAAACTGACATCTCTTTGTTGCATCCTGTGACTCATTAAAAAAAATCGTGGAATATTCTCTTCCTAAATTATCTTTATGGACAAATTTATTGATACCCTTGAGCTATCTTATTTATGTTGTAGACATCAAAAAAGAAGAAAATGTTCTTTCCTCATTAGCAGTGTTATACTTGCTAAACTTTAAGCAGACATATGGATGACAAGAGTACAGTAATATTCCCAGGTACCTTGGAGCTGAGTGTGTCCACATGACTAGATTTTGGCCTCTGAGATATCCATGAAGATGACACGTGTAGATTCTGAGGATTTTCCTAGAAAGTAACTTTCTTCTAATTTTCTTCCCTTCTAGAATGGCAACATGAAGGTTGGAGTTGAAGCAACTTTGGGAGCATCTATGGTTACTTAACAAATGAGACCTGAATGTGTGATTAGTAAGAAAGAAGATGCTTGGTTCCACAGAGCACACCAGCCCTGGGATCAACATCTCCAGGATCTGCCATGAGAAAAAAAAAAAAAACCTGAAAATGATACTTTGTGTTTGATTTACAGAACTATTCTCTTGCAACCAAAATCTAATCAAACCAATAGATTAGCTTATTTCTTCATATATCATCCCAGGATGGTTACTGTTACTGCTGCTGCTAAGTCACTTCAGTCGTGTCCGACTCTGTGTGACCCCATAGACGGCAGCCCACCAGGCTCCCCCATCCCTGGGATTCTCCAGGCAAGAATACTGGAGTGGGTTGCCATTCCCTTTTCCAATGCATGAAAGAGAAAAGTGAAAGTGATGTCTCTCAGTCTGTCCGACTGTTAGCGACCCCATGGACTGCAGCGCACCAGGCTACTCCATCCATTGGATTTCCAGGCAAGAGTACTGGGGTGGGGTGCCATTGCCTTCCCCGCAGGATGGTTAAGCCTTTACCATTTCTGTAAGTGTCTCATTTCCTTTGAAAATGTATGTTCATACCAAACCCTGAAGACAGATGTTAATTCTAGCATTCTTTGTAGCCATTAAAATGTACTCATAACTTTGAAAAATGGTGCATTGATTGGAAAATGTCAGGCTAAAGACTAAAGGAACTGTACATAAACACTATACTCAAATTGAGAAATTTGTTGCTAACGGGAGTACAGGTTAACAATTCAATAACTGTTTTACATGTAAATGGGAATTGAACAAGTAAGTAAATTGATATGGATGGTGGGAGTCAGAAAGGAAAATCATAAATGAGAAAATTTCTCTAAGATTAGAGTAAACCCTGTTTTTCCATTTACATGGTACATGATCCATTCTTAATGTGGTTTATATTATGATGGGTTTGAATCTGATATTGATCTCATTGAGATGTTAACCTCTTTGCCATGTTTTCTACAGCAAGCTGTGTGTATTTATCAGAAGCACTAGTTTAAACATCTTGCCATTTCTAATTCCTTTTCTGCCTTAAAAACAAATTTCTAAAAAAAAAAAAGAAAAAAAACTCCAAAGAAATACTCTCACTAAGAAATCTCTAATTACATCCCTTTTCTGTTCAAATGGTCTTTTGTTGTTGTTCAGTCACTAAATTGTGTCTGACACTTTTGCAACACCATGGACTATACCCTGCCAGGCTCCTCTGTCCATGGGATATCCCATGCAAGAATACTGGAGTGGGTTGCCATTTCCTACTCTAGGGAATCTTTCCTGCCTAGTTATCAAACTTGTGCCTCTTGCTTTGGCAGGCGGATTCTTTACCATCAAACCACTAGGGAAGCCCTCAAATAGTCTTATGGGATGCAAAATCCTTACTCTTGTTTTCCCTGTTTCAAATCAAACTTGTATTTATGGTTTATTTGTCATATTTCTGCATGACCCCTACACCTTTCAAAATTCCCAAATACATCTTTAATCTTCCCCCTTTTCCCACCATCATAATCTCTATTTTAGCTACATTGTTCACAGACCTATTGTTCTAATAGAGTTTTGCCAAGAAAATGCACTGGTCATAGGAAATACCCTCTTCCAGCAACACAAGAGAAGGCTCTACACATGGACATCACCAGATGGTCAACACCGAAATCAGACTGATTATATTCTTTACAGCCAAAGATGGAGAAGCTCTATACAGTCAACAAAAACAAGACCGGGAGCTGACTGTGGCTCAGATCATGAACTCCTTATTTCCAAATTCTGACTTAAATTGAAGAAAGTAGGGAAAACCGCTAGACCATTCAGGTGTGATCTAAATCAAATCCCATATGATTATACAGTGGAAGTGAGAAATAGATTTAAGGGCCTAGATCTGATAGACAGAGTTCCTGATGAACTATGGAATGAGGTTTGTGACATTGTACAGGAGACAGGGTTCAAGACCATCCCCATGGAAAAGAAATGCAAAAAAGCAAAATGGCTGTCTGGAGAAGCCCTGCAAATAGCACTGAAAAGAAGAGAGGCGAAAAGCAAAGGAGAAAAGAAAAGATATAAGCATCTGAATGCAGAGTTCCAAAGAATAGCAAGAAGAGATAAGAAAGCCTTCTTCAGCAATCAATGCAAAGAGATAGAGGAAAACAACAGAATGGGAAAGACTAGAGATCTCTTCAAGAGAATTGGAGATACCAAGGGAACATTTCATGCAAAGATGGGCTCGATAAAGGATAGAAATGGTATGGACCTAACAGAAGCAGAAGATATTAAGAAGAGGTGGCAAGAATACACAGAAGAACTGTACAGAAAAGATCTTCACGACCCAGATAATCATGAGGATGTGATCACTAATCTAGAGCCAGACATCTTGGAATGTGAAGTCAAGTGGGCCTTAGAAAGCATCACTAAGAACAAAGCTAGTGGAGGTGATGGAATTCCAGTTGAGCTGTTTCAAATCCTGGAAGATGATGCTGTGAAAGTGCTGCACTCAATATGCCAGCAAATTTGGAAAACTCAGCAGTGGCCACAGGACTGGAAAAGGTCAGTTTTCATTCCAATTCCAAAGAAAGGCAATGCCAAAGAATGCTCAAACTACCGCACAATTGCACTCATCTCACACGCTAGTAAAGTAATGCTCAAAATTCTCCAAGCCAGGCTTCAGCAATATGTGAACCGTGAACTCCCTGATGTTCAAGCTGGTTTTAGAACAGGCAGAGGAACCAGAGATCAAATTGCCAACATCCGCTGGATCATGGAAAAAGCAAGAGAGTTCCAGAAAAACATCTATTTCTGCTTTATTGACTATGCCAAAGCCTTTGACTGTGTGGATCACAATAAACTGTGGAAAATTCTGAAAGAGATGGGAATACCAGACCACCTAACCTGCCTCTTGAGAAATCTGTATGCAGGTCAGGAAGCAACAGTTAGAACTGGACATGGAACAACAGACTGGTTCCAAATAGGAAAAGGAGTACGTCAAGGCTGTATATTGTCTCCCTGCTTATTTAACTTATATGCAGAGTACATCATGAGAAACGCTGGACTGGAAGAAACACAAGCTGGAATCAAGATTGCCAGGAGAAATATCAATAACCTCAGATATGCAGATGACACCACCCTTATGGCAGAAAACGAAGAGCAACTAAAAAGCCTCTTGATGAAAGTGAAGGAGGAGAGTGAAAAAGTTGGCTAAAAGCTCAACATTCAGAAAACGAAGATCATGGCATCCGGTCCCATCACTTCATGGGAAAGAGATGGGGAAACAGTGGAAACAGTGTCAGACTTTATTTTTTTGGGCCCCAAAATCACTGCAGATGGTGACTGCAGCCATGAAATTAAAAGACGCTTACTCCTTGGAAGAAAAGTTATGACCAGCCTGGATAGTATATTCAAATGCAGAGACATTACTTTACCAACTAAGGTCTGCCTAGTCAAGGCTATGGTCTTTCCTGTGGTCATGTATGGATGTGAAAGTTGGACTGTGAAGAAAGCTGAGCGCCGAAGAATTGATGCTTTTGAACTGTGGTGTTGAAGAAGACTCTTGAGAGTCCCTTGGACTGCAAGGAGATCCAACCAGTCCATTCTGAAGGAGATCAACCCAGGGATTTCTTTGGAAGGAATGATGCTAAAGCTGAAACTCCAGTACTTTGGCCACCTCATGTGAAGAGTTGACTCATTGGAAAAGACTCTGATCCTGGGAGGGATTGGGGGCAGGAGGAGAAGGGGACGACCGAGGATGAGATGGCTGGATGGCATCATGGACTCGATGAACGTGAGTCTGAGTGAACTCCGGGAGATGGTGATGCATAGGGAGGCCTGGCGTGCTGCGATTCATGGGGTCGCAAAGAGTCGGACACGACTGAGTGGCTGAACTGAACTGATTGTTCTGTCATCACTCCTATTTAAGGCTAAAATCAAATACCACACATTCCATGAAGATACATCTATTCTGTTATTTCCAGCAAGAATTGGTCATCTGATTCTCTGAATTCATAAGGCCATTTAGCTGTTTCTTAAGAAATCTACTAGCAAAATAAATGTATACAAATGAGTCTGGACATGTATTTGCTGTATTCAGTTGCTATTTATCCTGATAACTCATTTCAAGTTTCATTACTTTTGTTACATAAGCAAGAACTGTTCTTTCCCTACCAACTGGTAAGCGGTACTTGTGAAAAGAAGAAAGATTATGCTTTCATGATGATATAATTGTACTAGAAACACCAGTTGTATATACTACCCTAAGAAAAACTTCCTGAAGCTTGATGAAAATTCAAGCTGAAATGATAAAAAATTTTACCACATTATCACATTTTTCCAAATTTGTAAACAAATATGTGTATATATTAGAATTTGTTACCCAATAAAAGTATGTGCCTATTTCCCTTTTGTCCCCAATTCAAGGCTTTCCAGGCGGCACTGGTGAAAAATAATCTTGCTGCCAATGCAGGAGACACAAGAGATGCAAGTTCAATCCCTGGGTTGGGAAGATCCAGTACAGTAGGAAATTACAACCCAATCCAGTACTCTTGCCTGAAAAATTCCATGGGCAGAGGAGCTTGGCAGACTACAATCCACAGGGCTCAGAGTCAGACATGACTGAGCACACACATACCCAAGTTCATATTATATTTGTTGAGCCAGTACAGGTGTTTTACCTGTGAATAGCACAGCTATGATCCTTGGCCTTCTAGAGTTTGTTGTCTTTGAGGGTGTGAAGAGTGTACTAAATAACCAATTACAATATCCTAAATTTTTGGTTAAGGAAGTCCTGAATGTTGATTCTATAAGGGTGATTATGGAAGGCAAATAACCCAAGCCCCAGAGGTCAAGAAAAGCTTCCTGGAGAATGTGTTTAAGATATGATCCCAGAACATTCCTATACACTAATGCAAGTGAGAATGATCTATCAGGGAAATAGAAAGATGTTCAAAATAATAATTTAATTTGTTGAGGGGAAATAGAAATGAAAGTAGTTGGAAATGTAACCAGGGGTCAATGAAAAATTTCAATAAGACTAACACAAAGTTCCAACAAATTACTAGCTGTCCATCAGCAGACGAATGGATAAGAAAGCTGTGGTACATATACACAATGGAGTGTTACTCAGTCATTAAAAAGAATACATTTGAGTCAGTTCTAATGAGGTAGATGAAACTGGAGCTTATTATACAGAGTGAAGTAAGCCAGAAAGAAAAACACCAGTAAAGTATATTAACGCATATATATGGAATTTAGAAAGATGGTAACCATGACCCTGTATGCGAGACACCAAAAAAGACACAGATGTATAGAACAGTCTTATGGACTCTGTGGGAGAGGGCGAGGGTAGGATGATTTGGGAGAATGGCATTGAAACATGCATAATATCATATGTGAAACAAATTGCCAATCTAGGTTTGATACATGATACAGGATGCTCAGGGTCGGTGCACTGGGATGACCTAGAGGGACGAAATGTGGAGGGAGGTGGGAGGAAGGTTCGGGATGGGGAACACGTGTACACCTGTGGCAGATTCATGTTGATGTATGGCAAAAGCAATACCACATTGTAAATTAATTGGCCTCCAATTAAAATAAATTTATATTTTAAAAACCCTATCATGTCTTTTTGGTTGTTTGCTTTTATAAAAACATTGTGTTTTTTAGTATATTTTTCTACAAATTTGCTTACATAATTTTTTTACATAATTTGTTTAAATAATTACTAAACGTTTAAGAGAATAACATTTACCTCCTTTAAAAATGTTACAGATACTTTAAGGAGTCATTGTTTTCCCAGTATTATGATTATTAATATCAAGTATAGACTGATTCATAATAATAATTATAAAAGTAATTCATCATAATTTATTGTCGTTTTTGTTCAGTCATCCAGTCATGTCCAATTCTTTGCAACCCCATGGACTACAGCACACCAAGCCTTCCTGTCCCTCACCATCTCCCAAAGTTTGCACAAGCTCATGTCCATTTCATCAGTGATGTCATCCAGCCATTTTATCCTCCGATGCCCTCTTCTCTCTCTGCCCTAAATCTTTCCCAGCATCAGGGACTTTTCCAATAAGTTGGTTGTTTGTATCATATGACCAAAATACTGTCACTTCAGCTTTAACATCGGTCCCCTCAGCTAATATTCAGGTTTGATTTCCGTTAAGATTGACCGGTTTGATACCCTTTCTGCCCAAGGAACCCTCAGGAGTCTTCTCCAGCACCACAGTTCCAAGGCATCAGTTCTTTGGCATCCTTCCTTCTTTATGATCCAGCTCTCACAACTGTACATGACCACTGGGAAGACCATTAGCATGAAGTAATGTGACCGGATGCCATGTTTTTAGTTTATTTAATATTTAGTCTCAAGCTGCCTCTTTCACTCTCCTCCATGTCACCAAAAAGCTTTTTAGTTCCTCTTTACTTCCAGCAAGTATTCAGGTTTGATTCCCCTTAATATTGACTGGTTTGATCTCTTTGCTGTCCAAGGGACCTTCAGGAGTCTTCTCCAGCACCACAATTCAAAGGCGTCAGTTCTTTGGCGTTCTGCCTTCTTTATGGTCCAGCTCTCACAACTGTACATGACCACTAGGAAGACCATAGACTTGACTACACAGACCTTTGTCAGCAGAGCAATGTCTCTGAAAAACAGAGCTTTTCAACACACTGTCTAGGTTTGTCAGAGTTTTCCTACCAAGAAGAAATCATCTTCTGATTTCATGGCTACAATCACCATCCACTGTGATTTTAGAGCCCTAGAAGAGGAAATCTGTCATTACTTTTACTTTTTCCTCTTGTATTTGCCATGAAGTAATGGGGCCGGATACCATGTTCTTATTTTATTTAATATTAAGTCTTAAGCCAACTCTTTCACTCTGCTCCTTACCTCACCAAGAGGCTCTTTAGTTCATCTTCATTTTCTGCCATTGGAGTGGTATCATTCACATAGCTGAAGTTGTTGATGATTCTCTGCCTATCTTGATTCTGGCTTGTAACTCATCAAGCTCAGCATTTCTCATGATATACTCAGCATATAGGTTAAACAAACAGGGTGATAGTAGACAGCACTGTCGTACTCCTTTCTCAATCTTGAACCAAGATTGGTGCTTGTTCTACACAGGATTCTAACTATTGCTTCTCGACCTGCATACAGGTTTCTCAGGAGCCAGGTAAGATAGTCTGGTATTTCCGTCTCTTTAAGAGTTTTCCACAGTTTACTATGAGCCACACCATCAAAGGCTTTAGCATATCTGATGAAACAGAGGTAGATGTTTTACTAGAATTCACTAACTTTCTCTATGATCCAGTGAATGTTTGCAATTTGATCTCTGGTTCCTCATCCTTTTCTAAACCCAGCTTGGACATCTGGAAGTTCTAGGTTTGCCTAATGCTGAAGCCTAGCATGCAAGATTTTAAGCATGACCTTACTAGCATGGGAGATGAGTGCAATTGTCCGACAGTTGGCACATTCTTTAGTACTACCCTTCCTGAGAGTTGGGATAAAGATTGACCTTTTCCAATACTGTGGCCACTACTGGGTCTTTCAGGTTTGCTGACAAATGGAATGCAACACCTTGATGGCACCATCCTTTAGAGTTCTGAATTGTTCTACTGGAATTCCATCATATACACTAGCTTTATTAACAGCAGGGCTTCCTAAGACCCACTTGCCCTCACATTCCAGAACGTCTGAATTTGTGTGACTGACAACCTCATCATAATCCAGTTCATTAATCTTTTTTTTTCACAGTTCTGTGTATTCTTTCCTTCTCTTCTTGATGTCTTCAGCATCTCCTAGGTCTCCACAATTTCTGTCCTTTATTGAGCCCATCTTTTGGTGAAATATTCCCTTGATAGCTCCAATTTTCCTGAAGATATCTCTAGTTTTTCCCCTTTAGTTGTTTTCTTCTAGTTTTATGCACTGGTCATTGAAGAAGCCCTGCTTGTCTCTCCATGCTGTTATTTGGAACTCTGCATTTAGCTGAACATATCTTTTCCTTTCTCCCTTCCTTTTCACTTCTTTCTTTAGTTATTTGTGAAGCCTCCTCAGCTAGCCCCTTTGCCTTCTTACTGTACTTTTACTTTGGGATGGTTTTGTTTGCTGCCTCCTGTACAATAATTCAAACCTCTGATCATAGTACAGGCACTCTCTTTACTAGATTTAATCCCTTGAATCTATGCATTACCTCCACATGATATTCATAGGAGATTTTATTTAAGTCATATCTAGCTGGCCCAGTGGTTTTTCCCTGCTTTCTTTAGTTTAAGACTGCATTTTGCCACAAGGAGCTGATGATCTGAGCCACAATCAGTTCCAGGTCTTGTTTTTGCTGACTGTATACAGTTTCTCCATTTTCAACTACAAAGAATGTACTTAATCTGATTTCAGTGTTGACCATTTGGTGATGTTCATATGTAAAGTTGTCTCTTGTGTTGTCGAAAAATTGTATTTTCTATGACTAGTACATTCTCTGGAAGAATTCAGTTAGCCTTTGCCCTGCTTCATTTTCTTCTCCAAGGCCAAAGTTGCCTGTTACTCCAGGTATCTCTTGACTTCCTACCTTTGCCTTCCAATCTCCAATGATGAATAGAACATCTTTTTTGGTGTTATTTCTAGGAGGTCTTTGAGGTCTTGTAGGTCTCCATAGAACTCATCAACTTCAGCTTCTCTGGCATTGGTGATAGAGACATAGACTAAGGGAACCTCCTGAAGCAATAGGTCAGACAGACCTCCTCTTGAGGAGCGAGGGGGAAGTTGGAATTCCTCTCGAGTTGAAGCAGGGGACTCAGCCCTCATCTCGAGATGAGGTAGGGAACATGGTATTCTTCTGCAGTTGTGGCATGAAACTTGGGGTTCCTCTCAAGTTGTGACGCATGTCTCAGGTAACATCTCCTGTTGGAAAAAGGGAGTCAAGCCTCCTTTCGAGTTGCAATGGGAAACTCGGGATTTCTCTCGAGGTACTGCACGGGAATTGGACCTCATCTCAAGTTCAGCCCGGAAACCTGGGTTTCCTCTCAAGTTGCAAATGGTATCTCGGGGCTCCCCTTGAGTTGCGATGGGTCTCTCAGAGAACTGTTCTGGTTGCCTCAGGAGAGTTAGGCCTCCTTTCTAGTTGTGAGGGGCAGCTCAGTTGTCAGACTCAGGGGAATCGGGCCTCATCTCGAGTTGAGGTGGGATACTCGGGGTTCCTCTCCAGTTGCGACTAGCATCTTGGGTAACCTCTCAAGTTGCAAAAAGGGAGTCAAGCCTCCTTTTGAGTTGCCAGGGGGAAGTTAGGATTGCTCTCAAGTCACCAAAGGGGAATCAGGCCTCATCTCACGTTGAGAGATGAATCTGATTGTTTTGATCGAGTTGCAGTGGGAAGCTCGGGGTTCTATTTGAGTTGCGACATTGACCTCAGGGAACATGTACTGTTGCCCCAGGGGAGTCAGTCATCCTTTCGAGTTGTGAGCAGGCACTTCAGATTCCTCTCGATTCACTGAAAGGGAATCATGCCTAATCTCATCACAGGTTCAGGTGGGAAACTCAGGGGTCCTCTCGAGTTGAGATGGGGAGCCCAGGGAACCTCTCGTGTTGCCTCAGGGGAGTCAGGCTTGTTTCGTCTTCTGAGGTGAACATAGGAATTCCTCTCAAGTCACTGAAGGGGAATAGGGCCTCATCTCAAGTTGAGGCAGGAAACTTGGGGTTTTTCGCCAGTTCAGTCGTGGATCTTGGGGTTCCTATCGAGTTTCAAAAAGGTAGTCAGGGCTCATCTTGTGTTAAGGCATGGAATTCCACTTTCCCCTCGAGTTGTGAAAGGGGTATCAGGCCTCTTCGAGTTGAGGCGGGGAACTTGGGATTTTTCTTGAGTTGCAACAGGGAATTCATACCTCCCTTCATGGGAGGGGAAACTCAGGATTCCATTCAAGTTGCTGCAGGGGAATCAGGTCTTATTCCGAGTTAAGGGGGAACTCAGTGTCCTTTCGACTTGTGGCGGGAAACATGGGGTTCCTTTTGAGTTGTGATGGGGATTTGGGGATACCTCTCGAATAGCAACTGGGGAGTCAAGACTCCTCTCAGGTTGAGGTGGGAAAGTCGTATTTCCTCTTGAGATGCAGCAGGAGAATCGGGCCTCCTTCAAGTTGCAGCAGAAATGTGAGGTTCTTCTCTAGTGGTTGCTGGAAACTCGGGGTTGGCTGGAGAGTTGTCACAGTGTGTGAGAGCTTCTTTCGAAGTGCAGCAAGAAATCAAAGTTCCTATGTATTTGCAGTATTGAATGCAGGATTCCACTGGAGTCCTGTTGAGGAAGTCAGGGTTATACTCGAGCTTGGTTGGTACCCAGTGTTCCTGGTGACTTACGTTGGAGTATCCTGTAGAGTTCTCTCAGGTGACTCATTGTAACAGGGATGTGCAGGATGGCTCCTGTCTTGTTGCAATGATAGGTAGTTGCTCATTAGTTTTGAAAAGGGACTACTCTATCATTGTGGTCTTGGTCAACTCTGTATTTCTGGGGGCTTCGATTCTCTCTAGTTGTGGTGTGCCAGCTCCTGTCTCCTTGTGGTGTGAGGTTCATCTGTCTTAGCAGAAGAGGGGCTCTTCTCTGTGTGTGATGTCCAGCAGGTGCCTCTCAAGTTGTGGAAGAGGGTTCCTCTCGAGGGTTGAGGCTGCATCCTCTTAGGTTAGGATGTTATCGTCTCCACTTGGGAGGGCCTCTCTGCTTTTGGTGTTATGGGTTCCTCACTTCTATTCGTGGGATTCCTGCTTTCTAGTTGCCAGGGCCTCTACTTGACTTCCTTCAGGAAGCTCATCCTCATTGGAGGCAGAAGGTCTTCTCTCTAGGTGTGTTATCCATGGGGACAACTCTCTAGTTGTGCCTGGGGAATACATTTCAGTTTTAGCCGGAGAACACCTCTGTCCTTTGGTCCCAGGTCCCTTGTGCTAGCCTAGGGATCCTGTGAGATTGCAGCAGGGATCTCAGGGTGCCTCTTAAGTTGCAGTATATGACTTGAGCTTCCTTAAGAGTTGTGCTGGAGACACCTCTTGAATTAGATTCATGAATCTGGGGCAGATCCTCTGTATTAGCCATGTGCAAGCTGGTCCCCATCTAAGTGCAATGTGTGGGAGGCTACTGTCTAGATGAGGCATGGGCTCCACTCTAATTGCAGTGGGTGTGTGCTCATTATTTGTTATGAATCTGCTCGTCTCTAGTTTCATTTGCAGCCACCTCTCTAATTGTGGCAGGGGGACTTTTTAATTGTGGTAGTTGGGCTCCTCTCTAGATGTGGTGGAGTGCTCTCATCAAATTGGGAGGTGGGTGACTCCTCTATGGTGTTGATGAAAAGGGGAGATATTTCTAGTTGTGAAGTGCAGGAAGCTACTGGCTTTTTGTGACAGGGTAGGCCTCCTGCTTAGGTGTGGTATGACACTTCCTCTCTGTGATAGAAGGTCCTTCTCCAATTGTGGTGGGGTAAACTCTTGAGCATCCTCTGCAGTTGCATGAGGGTCTTGGGGCTCATGTCGAGTTGACTCTCTTTTAGCAACTCGAGAGGTTACCTGAGATACCTGTTGCAACTTGAGAAGAACTTGAGGAACTCAGTGTTCCTCTCCAGTCACTACAGGGTAATCGGGTCGCATTTTGAATTGAGGCAGGAAACCCTGGGTTCTTCTCGAGTTGTTGAGGGAAACTCAGGGTTTCTCTCAAATTGTGATGTGGAATTTGGGGATCATATGGAGTTGCAATAGGTGATACAGGCTTGCTCTTGAGATTCTAGGGAAAGTTGGGATTCCTCTCAACTAAAAGCAGGGGCATCAGCCCTCATCTCAAGATGAGGTGGGCAACACGGGGTTCATCTCGAGTTGAAGCAGAAAACTTGGGGTTCCTCTTGATTTGCAACAGGTATCTCAGGGAAACTCTCGAGCTGCTAAAAGGGAGTCAAGCCTCCGTTCTGGTTGCAGGAGGGAACTCGGGATTGCTCTCAAGTCGCTGTAGGGTAAGTGGATCTTATCTTGCATTCAGGGATGAATTTGGTGGTTTTTCTCGTGTTGCAGCAGCAAATCGGGGATCCTCTTGAGTTGTGACAGTGACCCCAGGGAACCTCTCATGTGTCCTCAGAGGAGTCAGGCAACATTTCAAGTTGCGAGGGAAAACTAAGATTTCTTTTAAGTTAGTGCAAAGGAATCCAGCCTCACCTCATCTCAAGTTGAGGTGGGAAAAGGGGGTTCCACTCGATTTGTGACAGGTACCTCAGGGAACCTCTCATGTTGCCTCAAGGGAGTCAGGCCTCCTTTCGAGATGCAAGGGGGAACTAGGGATTGTTCTCAAGTCACTGCAGAGGAATCAGGCTTCATCTCCCTTTGAAGGGGGAATCTCATGGTTTTTCTCGAGTTGCTGCAGGAAGCTTGGTGTTCCTCTCGAGTTGTGATGGGGACCTCAGGGAATCTGTCATGTTGCCTCAGAGGAATCAGGCCTCCTCTTAAGTTATGAGGGGAACCTAGGGATTCCTGTCAAGTCGCTGCAGGGGAATAGGGTCTCATCACAAGTTAAGGCAGAAAACTCGGGGTTCATCTCCAGTTGTGACATGGATCTCGGGGTTCCTACCAAGTTTCAACAGGGTAGTAAGGGCTTGTCTCTTGTTGAGGCATGGAATTCTGCTTTCCTCTCTAGTTGTGAAAGTGGTGTCAGGCATCCTGTTGAGTTGAGCCAGGGAAGTTGGTATTTTTATTGAGTTGCAACAGGGGATTCAGATCTCCCTTCATGTTTTGAGGGGAAACTTGGGATTCCATTTTAGTCACTTCAGGAGAATCAGTCCTATCTCATTTAAGGGGGAACTTGGTGTCCTTTCGACTTGTGGCAAGAAACACGGGGTTCCTTTCGAGTTTAGATGGGAATCTCTCGGGTTGCAGCAGGGGAGTCAGGCCTCCTCTCACTGACAGCAGAAATTCGGGCTTCTTCTCTAGTGGTTTCTAGAAATTCAGGGTTTGCTAGAGAGTTGCCACAGCGCCTGAGACCTCCTCCTAAAGTGCAGCGAGAAATCTGTTTTTTTCTGGATTTGCAGCATGGGATGCAGGATTGCACTGGAGTTGTGGTCGGGAAGCTGGGGTTCTCCTCGAGCTTGGTTAGTACTCAGGGTTCCTGGAAACTTGCAGTGGGGTGTCCTGTCGAGTTTTCCTTGGGCAACTCGTCTCTAGCAAGGATATTCAGAGTTGCTGCTGTCTTTTTGCAGTGACGTGTGGTGGCTCACTATTTTTACAAGTGATTATCATTGTGGTAGGGGTCTACTCTGTAGTTGCCAGGATTTCGAGTCTCTCAAGGGTGGTGTGCAAGCTCCTCTCTCCTTGTGGTGTGAGATTTGACTGTAATAGCAGAAGAGGGGCTCCTCTCTGCGTGTGAATTCCAGTGGGTTCCTCTCAAGTTGTGGTGGAGGGCTCCTCTCAAGCGGCGAGGCTGTGTCCTTTCTGGTTGGGGTGTGCTTGTCTCCATGAAGGAGGTCCTCTGTGCTTTTGGCACTACGGGTTCCTCACTTCTATTCATAGGATCACTACTCTCTAGTGTGAGGGCCTGCACTCGACTTCCTTCAGGGAGCTCGTTTCCATTAAAGGCAGAAGGTCTTCTTTCTAGGTGTGATATCCTGGGAGACACCTCTCAAGTTGTGCCTGGGAAATCCGCTTTAGCTTTGGCTGGAGAGCCCCTCCATCATTTGGTGCGGTGGTCTCTTTTCTTGTGCCAGCATAGAGATCCCGTGAAATTGTAGGGGGAACACGAGGTGCCTCTTGAGTTTCAATATATGACTTGGGGTTCCTTTAAACTTGTGGTGGAGACTCCTATTGAACTAGAGTGGGGCAGATCCTCTCTAGCAACGATGTGGAAGCTGGTCCCTTTCTAAGTACAACGTTTGGGAGGCTACTCTCTAGATACAGCTTGTAATCCACTCTCATTGCAGTGGGTGTCTGCTCTTTATTTGTTGTGGAACGACTCGTTTCTAACTGTCATTTGTGGCCACCTCTTTCGTTGTGGCAGGGGAACTCCTCTTTAGCTGTGCTAGTTGGGATCCTCTCTAGATGTGGTAGAGTGCTCTTCTCAAATTGATAGGTAGTTGACTCCTCTATAGTTATAATGAAAAGGGGCTCTTTTTCCAGTTGTGAAGTGTAGGAATCTACTGGCTATTTCGGCAGGGCAGGCCTCCTGCTTAGTTGCAGTATGAGACTTCCTCTCTGGTTGTGGTAGAGGGCTCTTCTCCAGTTGGGGTTGGGTAGTCTCTTCTTCGGAATCCTCTGCAGTTGCATCAGTTTCTTGGTGGTCGTGTCAAGTTGGGATGGGAAACTCAGCGTTCCACACAAGTCACTGCAGGGTAAACAGGACTCATCTCACGTTGAGAGGGGAATCTTATAGTTTTTCTCGAGTTGGGTGGGAAGCTCAGGATTCCTCTCCAGTTGTGAAAGGGAACTCAGGGTACCTCTCATGTTGCCTCAGGGGAGTCAGGACTCCTTTCAAGTTGCCAGGGGAATTTGGGATTGCTCTCAAGTCGCTTCAGGGGAATCGGGCCTCATCTCTAGTTGAGGTGGGAAAGTCGGGGTACTTCTAGAGTTTTGATGGGTATCTCGGGGTTCCACTCGAGTTACAACAGGGCCCTCAGGGATCCTAACTAGTTGCACTGTGGGACTCAGACCTCCTTTTTGATGCGAGGGGAACCTTGGGGTTCCCTCAAGTCACAACAGGGGAATAGGGCCTCATCTTGAGTTGAGGTGGGAAACTCGGGGTTCCTCTCAAGTTGTGATGGGTATTTTGGGATCCTCTTGAGTTGCAATGGGAATCTCACAGAACTGCTCAGTTTGCCTCAAGGGAGTCAGGACTCCTTTTGAGTTGTGAGGGTAACTTGGGATTCTTCTCAAGTCGCTGCAGGGAAATAGGGCCTCATTTCAAGTTAACACAGGGAACTCAGGGTTCCTCTTCAATTACAACATGGATTTTAGCGTTCTTCTTGAGTTGTAACAGGGGAGCCAGGACTTGTCTCGTGTTGAGGCATGGAACTCTGATTTCCTCTTGAGTTGTGAAAGGCGTGTCTGGCCTCCTGTCGAGTCACACAGGGAAATTCGTAATTTTTCTTGAGTTGAAACAGGGGAGTCAGACCTCCCTTCATCTTGTGAGGGGGGAAACTCGGGATTCCATTTGAGTTGCTGTACGGGAATCAGTCCTTATCTTGAGCTGAGGGGGAACTCGGTGCCCTTTTAACTTGTGGCTGGAATCATGGGGTTCCTCTCAAATTGTGATGGGGATCTGGGGATACCTCTCAAGTGGCAACAGTGAAGTCAGGACTCCTCTCGATTTGAGGTGGGGAAGTCATGTTTCCTCTCGAGTTGCAGCAAAAACTCGGGGTTCTTCTCTAGTTGTTGCTGGAAACGGGGTTTCCTCGAGAGTTACAACAGGGGACAGAACTCCTCTCAAAGTGCAGTGATAAATCAGTGTTCCTCTGAATTTGAAGCCCGGGATGCAGGATTGCACTGGAGACGTGATGTGGAAGTCGGGGTTTTCCTTGAGCCTGGTTGATAGTCAGGGTTCCTGGTGACTTGCAGTGGGGACTCCTGACCAGTTCTCTTGGGGTGACTCATCTCTAGCACGGATGTGCAGGGTGGCTCCTGTCTTGTTGCAATGATGGGTGAGTGCTCACTAGATTTGGCAAGGAACTACTCTATCATTGTGATCAGGGACCACTCTGTAATTGCGAGGGTTTCAAGTCTCTCTAGTGGGGTGTGCAAGCTCCTCTCTCCTTGTTGTGTAAGGTTCGTGTGTGTTACCAGAAGAGGGGCTCCTCTCTGTGTGTAATGTCAGTGGGTGCCTCTGAAGTTTGGTTGAGGGCTCCTTTAGATGGGTGAAGCTTTGCCCTCTCTGGGTTGTGTGTGCCTGTCTCCATGGGGAATGTCCTTTCTGCTTTTGGCACTGTGGGTTTCTCACTTCAATTCAAGGGATGGCTGCTCTTTGGTTGTGAGGGCCTCCCCTCAACTTCCTTCAGGGAGCTCGTCTCTATTGGAGGCAGAAGGTCTTCTCTCTAGGTGTCATGTCCTGGGGGACACATCCGAGATGTGCCTGGGGAATCTGCTTCAGTATTGGCTGGGAGCCAACTCTGTCATTTGGTGCAATGGCCCCTTTTCTTAGGGCCCCTTTCCCTAGGGCCAGCCAATGATCCTATGAAATTGCAGCAGGGAACTCGGGTGCCTCTTGAGTTGCAGCGTATCACTTAAGGTTCCTTTAAAGTTGTGGTGGAGACTGCATTGGAGGAGATCCTCTTTAGTAGCTATGTGCAAGCTGATCCCTGTCTAAATGCAATATGCAGGAGGCTACTCTCTAGATATGGCTTGGGGTCCACTCTCATTTCAGTGGGTATCCACTCTTTATTTGCTGTGTTTCGGCTCATCTCTAGTTGAAGTTTGCAGCCACCTCTCTCATTGTGGCAGGAGAACTCATTAGTTTTTGTAGTTGGGATCCTCTCTAGATGTGATAGAGTGCTCTTCTCAAATTGGGAAATGGTGTCTTCTCTGTGATTGTAATGAGAAGTGGTGCTTTTTCTACTTGCAAATTGCAGGGAGCTACTGGTTATTTGTGGCAGGATGGGCCTTCTGCTTAGTTGTGATATGAGGCTTCCTCCCTGCTTCCAGTAGAAGGCTCTTCTCCAATTGCAATAAGCTCCTCTTGATTGTATCAGGGTCTTAGGGCTCGTGTCAAATTGGGACCAGGAAATCGGGATTTCTCTCGATTCACTGCAGGGGAGTTGGGCCACATCTCGTATTCAAGTGGGAAAGTCATGGTACTTCTCGAGTTGTGGCTAGAAATGGGGTTTCTCATGAGTTGTGATGGGGAACTTGGGGATCCTCTTGAATTGCAACAGGTGAGAAAGGCCTCCTCTTGAGGTGCAAGGGGAAGTCGGGATTCCTCTCGAGTTGAAGTAGGGGAATCGGCCCTAATCTCAAGATGAGGTGGGGAACATGGGTTTCTTCTCGAGTTGAGGCAGGAAACTCCGGATTCCTCTCTATTTGCAACGGGAATATTGGGGAACTTCTCGAGTTGCCAAAAGGGAGTCAACAATCCTTTTGAGTTGTGAGGAGTAATAGGATTGCTCTCGAGTCACTACAGGGTGTTCTGGCCTCATCTCACAATGAAGGAGGAATTTCGTGGGTTTTCCCAACTTGCACTGGGAAGCTGAGGGTTCCTCTCGAGTTGCAATGGGGACCTCAAGGAACTTCTCGTGTTGCTTCAGGGAAGTCAAGTTTCCATTCAAGTTGCAAGGGGGAGTGTAGGATTGTTCTTGCATCACTGCAGGGGAATCGGGCCTCAATTCAAATTGAAAGGGGAATCTAGAGGTGTTTCTGGAGTTGTGGCAGGAATCTTGGATTCCTTTGAGTTGCGAAGGGTACCTCAGGGAGCCTCCCATGATGTCTCTGGATAGTCAGGAATCCTTTGAGTTGTGAATGGCCTCTCTGGATTCCTCTCTAGTTGGTTCAGGGGAAAAGGGCCTCATCTCAGTTTGATGTGGGAACCTCAGGGTTCCTCTCCATTTCTGACATGGATCTCAGGGTTTCAGTGGAGTTTCCACGGGGGAGTAAAGCCTCGTTTCTTGATGAGACATGGAACTCCACATTCCTCTTGAGGTGTGAAATGGGTGTCAGGCCTCCTATCTAACTGAGGTAAGGATCTGGGGTTTTTGCTAGAAGTGCCAGTGGGATGTCACTCCTCCTTTTGTGTTGTGAGTAGATACTCGGGGTTACATTCGTGTTGGTGCATTGAAATCAGGCCTTATCTCGAGTAGATGGGCAAATCAGGGTCTTTTCGAATTGTGGCATGACATCCGTGGTTCCTCTCTAGTTTCAATGTGAGACCAGCCTTCTCTAGAGGTGCGACGGGAATGTCGGGATTCCTTTCCAGATGAAGCAGGGAAATCGAACCTCATCTTGTGATGAGGAAGGGAAAACAGGGCACTTCTTGAGCTGTGACGGGAAACTCGGTGTTCCTCCCCAGTGGGGCCGGGTATCACCCTCTTGAGTGTGGCCGGGTATCTCAGGGAATTTCTTGAGTTGAATAAAGGTGCTAAGTACCCTTTTTAGTTTCAGTAGAGAAACTGGGATTTCTCTCGAGATGCTGCAGCAGAAAAGGGCCTCATCTCTCATTGAGGGGATAATCTGGTGGTTTTCCTTGGGTTGTGGTGGGAAGCTTGGGATTCCTCTTGATTTGTGAAGGGTACCTCAGGGACGGCCTAGTGTTGCCTCAGGGAAGTCAGGTCTCTATTTTTCATTGTGAGGGGCACCTCACGATTCATCTCGAGTCACTGCAGGGGAAATGGGCCTCATTTCATACGGAGGGATGTATCTTGTGCTTTTTCTCAAGTGGCGGCCTGAAACTTTGAGTTCCTCTCGAGTTGTGACAGGGACCTCAGGGAACCTCTCCTGTTGCCTCAGGGTGCTCTAGTCTCCTTTTGAGTTGCTATGCAGTGCACAGAATTTCTCTCGAGTCACTCACTGCAGGGGAAAAGGGCTCATCTAGCGGTGGGTTGGAATATCATGGTGTTTCTCAAGTTGTGGTCTGAAGCTTCGGGTTCCTCTCGAGTTGTGAAGGTGACCTCAGGGTAGCTTTCGTCTTGCCTGAGTTTAGTCAAGGCTCCTTTTGAGGTGCGAGAGTTGGACAGGATTGCTCTCAAGTCACTGAGGGGGAAATGGGCCTTATCTCACATTGAGGGGGGAATGTTGGGGTGTTTCTCAATTTGCTTTGCGTTGCTTTTGAGTTTTGAGGGTAACTTCAGTGACCCGCTCATGTTGCCTCAGGGAATTCAGGCCTACTTTCAAGTTATGAGGGCCACCTCAGGATTCCTCTCAAGTTGCTAAAGGGATATAGGAGCTCATTTTAGGTTGAGGTGAGAATCAGGGTTCTGATCCAGTTGTGACAGGGATCTAGAGGTTCCAATCGCGTTTCAGCAGGGGAGTCAGCCCTCGGCTCCTCTTGAGTCATGGAACTTGATTTCTCCTGAGTCAAAAGGGTGTCACACCTCCTGTCGAGTTGAGGGGGGATGTGAGTCTTTTTCTAGAGGTACAATAAGGGGAGTCAGACCTCCATTCAGGTTGTGAAGGCATACTCGGGGTTCCATTCAAGTCAGTGTAGGGAAATCAGGCCTTATCTCGAGTTGAGGTGGTACTCACTGTCCTTTCTACATGCAGCACGAACCACGGGCTTCCTCTAGAATTTCAGTAGGTGAGGCAAGCCTTCTCTTGAGATATGAAGGGAACATTGGGATTATTCTCAAGATGAAGCAGAGGAATTGGCTCTCAGTTGAGATGAGGTGGTGAACATGGGGGCTCCTCAATTTGTTGTGGGATTGCGAGGTGCTGACGGATATCATAGAAAACCTTTTGAGTTGCTAAAGGGAATCTAGCTTCCTTTCCAGTTTCGAGAGGGGACATAGGGTTGCTCTCGAGGCGCTGCAGGGAAAAAGGTCCTAATCTTGCTTACAGGTGGGAATCTCTTGGTTTCTTGAGTTGCCACCAGAAGCTTGGTGTTCCTCTTGGGCTGCCACAGGTACCTCAGGGGAACCTCTTGTGATGCCTCAGGGAAGTCAAGTCCCCTTTCGAGTTGCAAGGAGGAGCAAAGGGTTGCTCTTGACTCACTGCAGGGGAATGGGGCCTCATCTCACACTCAGGGATGTTTCTTGAGTTGTGGCAAGAGGCCACAACTGGGCTCCTCTTGAGTATTCACGTGGTCTTCTGGGAGCCTGGCATATTGCCTCAGGCAAATCAGGCCTCCTTTCAGGTTCTGAGGGCCACCTCAGAATTCATTTGAGTCGCAGAAGGGATATATGGCCTGATTTCAGGTTCTGGCAAGAATCAGGTTGCTCTCCAGTTGCTCTTGGGCTTCCTATCGAGTTTCAACAGGGGAGTCAGGCCTCGGCTCGTGTTGAGGCATGGAACACCACTTTCCAATCGAATTGGAAAAGGGGGTGTCAAGCTTTCTGTTGAATTGATGTGGGGAGTTTTCGCTTTTTATAGAGGTGCAACAGGGAGTCAGACCTCCCTTCGTGTTGTTAGTGGATACTCAGGGTTCCGTTTGAGTCTTTTCAGGGGAATGAGACTTTATCTAGGATTGAGGGGGGAAGTCAGTGTCCTTTCAACTTGCAGCAGGAACCGCAGAGTTCCTCTGGGGTTCCAATAGGGAGGACAGGCCTCCTCTTGAGGTGCTAGCGGAAATTTGGGAATCCTGAGTTGAAGCAGGAGAACCAGCGCTAATCTCAAGATGAGGAGGAGAAAAGGGGGCTCTTTTCGAGTTGTGGCATGAAACTCAGGGTTCCTCTCGAGTGGTGATGGGTATCTCAGAGAACCTCTTGTGTTGTGTTAAGGAATTCAAGCCTCCTTTTGAGTTTCAAAAGGGTATAGCGGATTGTTCTCGAGGCACTGCAGGGGGGAAAAGGCCTCACCTCACGTTTGTGGTGTTGGTGATTGTATTGGGGGGATCTTGTTTTTCTGGAATTCCGGCAGGAAGCTTAGGGTTCCTTTAGATTTCTGAAGATGAACCTAAGGAACCTCGTGGAAGTCAAGTCTCCTTTCGAATTGTGAGCCAGTGTGTGGATTGCTCTCAAGTCACTGCAGGGTAAATGGGCCTCATGTCGCACTGAGGGGTGTATCTCATGGTATTTCTCAAGTTGCAGCCTAAAGCTTTGTGTTCCTCTCAATTTGCGACAGGCGCCTCAGGGAACCTGTCCTGTTTTTGTTTTTGTTTTTGTTTTACTTTATTTTACTTTACAATACTCTATTGGTTTTGCCATACATCAATATGAATCCACCACAGGTGTACACGTGTTCCCAATCCTGAACCCCCCCTCCCATCTCCCTCCCATACCATCTCACTGGGTCATCCCAGTGCACCAGCCCCAAGCATTCTGTATCCTGCATAGAATCTAGACTGGCGATTCATTTCTTATATGATATTATACATGTTTCAATGCCATTCTCGCAAATCATCCCACCCTCTCCCTCTCCCAGAGTCCAAAAGACTGTTTTATATATCTGTGTCTCTTTTGCTGTCTCGCATGCAGGGTTATCATTACCATCTTTCTAAATTCCATATATATGTGTTAGTATACTGTATTGGTGTTTTTCTTTCTGGCTTACTTCACTCTGTATAATCGGCTCCAGTTTCATCCACTTCATTAGAACCGATTCAAATGTATTCTTTTTAATGGCTGAGTAAGTTCTATGCTTTTTCCACTAGTCATGTATGAATGTGAGAGTTGGACTGTGAAGAAGGCTGAGCACCGAAGAATTGATGCTTTTGAACTGTGGTGTTGGAGAAGACTCTTGAGAGTCCCTTGGACTGCAAGGAGATCCAACCAGTCCATTCTGAAGGAGATCAACCCAGGGATTTCTTTGGAAGGAATGATGCTAAAGCTGAAACTCCAGTACTTTGGCCACCTCATGAGAAGAGTTGACTCATTGGAAAAGCCTCTGATGCTGGGAGGGATTGGGGGCAAGAGGAGAAGGGGACAACCTGTCTCTTATACACATCTAGATGTGTATAAGAGACAGGTCTTCTGGGAGCCTGGCATATTGCCTCAGGCAAATCAGGCCTCCTTTCAGGTTCTGAGGGCCACCTCAGAATTCATTTGAGTCGCAGAAGGGATATATGGCCTGATTTCAGGTTCTGGCAAGAATCAGGTTGCTCTCCAGTTGCTCTTGGGCTTCCTATCGAGTTTCAACAGGGGAGTCAGGCCTCGGCTCGTGTTGAGGCATGGAACACCACTTTCCAATCGAATTGGAAAAGGGGGTGTCAAGCTTTCTGTTGAATTGATGTGGGGAGTTTTCGCTTTTTATAGAGGTGCAACAGGGAGTCAGACCTCCCTTCGTGTTGTTAGTGGATACTCAGGGTTCCGTTTGAGTCTTTTCAGGGGAATGAGACTTTATCTAGGATTGAGGGGGGAAGTCAGTGTCCTTTCAACTTGCAGCAGGAACCGCAGAGTTCCTCTGGGGTTCCAATAGGGAGGACAGGCCTCCTCTTGAGGTGCTAGCGGAAATTTGGGAATCCTGAGTTGAAGCAGGAGAACCAGCGCTAATCTCAAGATGAGGAGGAGAAAAGGGGGCTCTTTTCGAGTTGTGGCATGAAACTCAGGGTTCCTCTCGAGTGGTGATGGGTATCTCAGAGAACCTCTTGTGTTGTGTTAAGGAATTCAAGCCTCCTTTTGAGTTTCAAAAGGGTATAGCGGATTGTTCTCGAGGCACTGCAGGGGGGAAAAGGCCTCACCTCACGTTTGTGGTGTTGGTGATTGTATTGGGGGGATCTTGTTTTTCTGGAATTCCGGCAGGAAGCTTAGGGTTCCTTTAGATTTCTGAAGATGAACCTAAGGAACCTCGTGGAAGTCAAGTCTCCTTTCGAATTGTGAGCCAGTGTGTGGATTGCTCTCAAGTCACTGCAGGGTAAATGGGCCTCATGTCGCACTGAGGGGTGTATCTCATGGTATTTCTCAAGTTGCAGCCTAAAGCTTTGTGTTCCTCTCAATTTGCGACAGGCGCCTCAGGGAACCTGTCCTGTTTTTGTTTTTGTTTTTGTTTTACTTTATTTTACTTTACAATACTCTATTGGTTTTGCCATACATCAATATGAATCCACCACAGGTGTACACGTGTTCCCAATCCTGAACCCCCCCTCCCATCTCCCTCCCATACCATCTCACTGGGTCATCCCAGTGCACCAGCCCCAAGCATTCTGTATCCTGCATAGAATCTAGACTGGCGATTCATTTCTTATATGATATTATACATGTTTCAATGCCATTCTCGCAAATCATCCCACCCTCTCCCTCTCCCAGAGTCCAAAAGACTGTTTTATATATCTGTGTCTCTTTTGCTGTCTCGCATGCAGGGTTATCATTACCATCTTTCTAAATTCCATATATATGTGTTAGTATACTGTATTGGTGTTTTTCTTTCTGGCTTACTTCACTCTGTATAATCGGCTCCAGTTTCATCCACTTCATTAGAACCGATTCAAATGTATTCTTTTTAATGGCTGAGTAAGTTCTATGCTTTTTCCACTAGTCATGTATGAATGTGAGAGTTGGACTGTGAAGAAGGCTGAGCACCGAAGAATTGATGCTTTTGAACTGTGGTGTTGGAGAAGACTCTTGAGAGTCCCTTGGACTGCAAGGAGATCCAACCAGTCCATTCTGAAGGAGATCAACCCAGGGATTTCTTTGGAAGGAATGATGCTAAAGCTGAAACTCCAGTACTTTGGCCACCTCATGAGAAGAGTTGACTCATTGGAAAAGCCTCTGATGCTGGGAGGGATTGGGGGCAAGAGGAGAAGGGGACAACCTGTCTCTTATACACATCTAGATGTGTATAAGAGACAGGTCTTCTGGGAGCCTGGCATATTGCCTCAGGCAAATCAGGCCTCCTTTCAGGTTCTGAGGGCCACCTCAGAATTCATTTGAGTCGCAGAAGGGATATATGGCCTGATTTCAGGTTCTGGCAAGAATCAGGTTGCTCTCCAGTTGCTCTTGGGCTTCCTATCGAGTTTCAACAGGGGAGTCAGGCCTCGGCTCGTGTTGAGGCATGGAACACCACTTTCCAATCGAATTGGAAAAGGGGGTGTCAAGCTTTCTGTTGAATTGATGTGGGGAGTTTTCGCTTTTTATAGAGGTGCAACAGGGAGTCAGACCTCCCTTCGTGTTGTTAGTGGATACTCAGGGTTCCGTTTGAGTCTTTTCAGGGGAATGAGACTTTATCTAGGATTGAGGGGGGAAGTCAGTGTCCTTTCAACTTGCAGCAGGAACCGCAGAGTTCCTCTGGGGTTCCAATAGGGAGGACAGGCCTCCTCTTGAGGTGCTAGCGGAAATTTGGGAATCCTGAGTTGAAGCAGGAGAACCAGCGCTAATCTCAAGATGAGGAGGAGAAAAGGGGGCTCTTTTCGAGTTGTGGCATGAAACTCAGGGTTCCTCTCGAGTGGTGATGGGTATCTCAGAGAACCTCTTGTGTTGTGTTAAGGAATTCAAGCCTCCTTTTGAGTTTCAAAAGGGTATAGCGGATTGTTCTCGAGGCACTGCAGGGGGGAAAAGGCCTCACCTCACGTTTGTGGTGTTGGTGATTGTATTGGGGGGATCTTGTTTTTCTGGAATTCCGGCAGGAAGCTTAGGGTTCCTTTAGATTTCTGAAGATGAACCTAAGGAACCTCGTGGAAGTCAAGTCTCCTTTCGAATTGTGAGCCAGTGTGTGGATTGCTCTCAAGTCACTGCAGGGTAAATGGGCCTCATGTCGCACTGAGGGGTGTATCTCATGGTATTTCTCAAGTTGCAGCCTAAAGCTTTGTGTTCCTCTCAATTTGCGACAGGCGCCTCAGGGAACCTGTCCTGTTTTTGTTTTTGTTTTTGTTTTACTTTATTTTACTTTACAATACTCTATTGGTTTTGCCATACATCAATATGAATCCACCACAGGTGTACACGTGTTCCCAATCCTGAACCCCCCCTCCCATCTCCCTCCCATACCATCTCACTGGGTCATCCCAGTGCACCAGCCCCAAGCATTCTGTATCCTGCATAGAATCTAGACTGGCGATTCATTTCTTATATGATATTATACATGTTTCAATGCCATTCTCGCAAATCATCCCACCCTCTCCCTCTCCCAGAGTCCAAAAGACTGTTTTATATATCTGTGTCTCTTTTGCTGTCTCGCATGCAGGGTTATCATTACCATCTTTCTAAATTCCATATATATGTGTTAGTATACTGTATTGGTGTTTTTCTTTCTGGCTTACTTCACTCTGTATAATCGGCTCCAGTTTCATCCACTTCATTAGAACCGATTCAAATGTATTCTTTTTAATGGCTGAGTAAGTTCTATGCTTTTTCCACTAGTCATGTATGAATGTGAGAGTTGGACTGTGAAGAAGGCTGAGCACCGAAGAATTGATGCTTTTGAACTGTGGTGTTGGAGAAGACTCTTGAGAGTCCCTTGGACTGCAAGGAGATCCAACCAGTCCATTCTGAAGGAGATCAACCCAGGGATTTCTTTGGAAGGAATGATGCTAAAGCTGAAACTCCAGTACTTTGGCCACCTCATGAGAAGAGTTGACTCATTGGAAAAGCCTCTGATGCTGGGAGGGATTGGGGGCAAGAGGAGAAGGGGACAACCTGTCTCTTATACACATCTAGATGTGTATAAGAGACAGGTCTTCTGGGAGCCTGGCATATTGCCTCAGGCAAATCAGGCCTCCTTTCAGGTTCTGAGGGCCACCTCAGAATTCATTTGAGTCGCAGAAGGGATATATGGCCTGATTTCAGGTTCTGGCAAGANGGCGGGAGGAGAAGGGAACGACCGAGGATGAGATGGCTGGATGGCATCACGGACTCGATGGAGGTGAGTCTGAGTGAACTCCGGGAGATGGTGATGGATAGGGAGGCCTGGCGTGCTGCGATTCATGGGGTCGCAAAGAGTCGGACACGACTGAGCGACTGAACTGAACTGAACTGACAGCCATACTCTTTGCCTCACAACAGCCTCACTTTTTACTTCACTGTGACCTGACTCTATGAGCTTACCTCACTGGGCCCTGTATCTGTTCCTCACTGGGCTCGGACATGAGTCCACACTACGGACTGACTGGTTTTACATTTGTGCCTGACACTGGTCCTCACTAGGGAGTGATTCTCATCCTCACTTGTGCCTGAATCTCACACTCTCTATGTCCTGTCCTAACTTGTCCTCACAAGGACATACTTGTCCTCACTAGATACTGACTCTTGTTTTCACTGCACCATGAGTCTGGTCTTCACTGGATTCTGACTTTGGTCCTCACTCTGGCTTGACTCCGGTTGTACTAGGGACTGACTCTTCTACTTCATTTTGGCCCAATTCTCTTCCTCACCACACCCTGACTCTTGTCTTCAAAGGGGCGTGACTCTGTAGTCTATGGCCTGACACTTCCTCTCTATGGCATGACTCTCATTCTCAATAGGGCCTGACTCTAGCCTCTGTTCCCCCAGACTCTGACTCTCACTAGGCAGTGGTTCTGTACTCACTGGGCTCTGAACCTTGTCCTCTCTGTGCCATGACTGGTCCTCTCTATGACCTGGCTTTTTGCTTAACTATGGCCTGATGCTTTGCCTGACTGACCCTAACTCTGGTCCTCACCACAGCCTGAATCTCGTCATAACTATGGCGTGAGTCACATGCTGACTAGGGCCTTACTCTTGTCTCTGTATGGCCTCATTCTGGTCCTCACAGTGTCCTCACGCTGGTCCTCACTATGTCCTCATTCTGATCCTCACTATGAACTAATTCTTGTCCCTCTTCTTCCTCACACTTTCCTACTACCTGACATGCTTCTCATTCTGCACCGACTCTTCTCCTCAATTGTACTGACCCTGGTTTCTCACTCTGCTCTGAGTGTGGTCCTCTCTATGGCTTGACTCTGAACCTCTCTATGGACTGAATCTGGTCCTGCCTACATCCTGAATCAGTCCTCNTTCTCATTCTGCACCGACTCTTCTCCTCAATTGTACTGACCCTGGTTTCTCACTCTGCTCTGAGTGTGGTCCTCTCTATGGCTTGACTCTGAACCTCTCTATGGACTGAATCTGGTCCTGCCTACATCCTGAATCAGTCCTCACTATGACCAAACTGTGGTCCTCAGTATAGCCTGACTCTGTTCCTGTCTACAGACTCTTTGACTCACTATGGTCTGATGCTTTGCCTCAGTGGGCCCTGGCTTGGGTCCTCACTGGGCCCTTACTCTGGTCCTTTCTTGAGTCTGGCTCTGGTCCTCAATATGGCCTGATTCTGGTCCTCTCTACAAATTTACTCATTCCTGTCAGGGCCAGACTAAGTTTTGCATTATGGCATGAGCCTGGTCTTCACTACAGCATGTCTCTGGTCCTCACTCATCCTCATTCTTTTCCTCCCAAGTACCTCAGTCTGACTCTATCTATGCCCTGACACTGTTTTTCACAATACCCTGACTCTTGTCCTCACTATGGGCCGACTCTGGTTCTCATTATAGCCTGCCTCTGGTCCTCTCTACATCCTAACTCTTAGCTTCACAACAGCTATTGTTTGCCTCACTGCGACCTGACTCTGATGCTCTGTATGCCTTGACACCCATCCTCACTATACACTGTCTATGGTCCTCACTGTGCCTTGATTCTAGTCCTGACTACCATTTAACTCTTTTCTTACCAGGGTCTGACTATTGTCCTCTCTGCCTGACTCTTATCCTCATTAGTGCCTGAAACTCCCCTACTCTCTACATCCTGACATTCATCCTCATCATACACTGTTTATGGTCCTCACTGCACCCTGATTCTTGTCCTGACTACTGCTTGACTCTGTTCCTCACCTGGACCTGACTACTGTCTTTCTTTGGCCTGGCTTTCATCCTCACTAGGGCTTGTCTCTCTTCCTGACTTTAGTGATTCTCACCACTGCCAGACTCTCCTCCTCACAAAGGTCTGACTCTTTCCTCTATGGTCTGACATTTTGCCTCACTATTTGCTCACTAGGAACTGACTCTTGTCCTCACTGGAGATGGACAACATTCCTCACTAGGACATGACTCTTGTCCTCACTATGCCCTGAATGGTTGTTACTCGGCCCTGAATCAGTTCCCCACTGAGCCCTAACACTGGTCCTCTACACAGCTTACCTCTGGTTCTCACTATGGACTGACTCATTTCCTCTTTATGGAGATTTTCTTTGACTTGTCTCACACTTTGACTCACTGAGCCTGACTCTGGTCCTCACATAGCCCTGATTCTCATCCTCACTCTGTCCTGATTCTTGTTCTGGCTATGGCCTTAATCTTTACCTCACTACAGCCTGACAGTTTTCCATACAGGGACCTGACTGTGGTGCTTACTAGGCCCTGATTCTGTTCCTCATGGGGCTCTGATCCTAGACCACTCTACAGCTTGACTCTGGTCCTTTCTATATCCTTCATCTGTTCCTCTATGGCCTGACTGTTTATCTCACTACAGCCTGACCTTTTCCTCACTGGTGCCTGACTCTTTTCCTCTATGGAGACTGAAACAGTTCCTCACCAGGCCCTGTTTCTGGTCCTNTTGACTCTGGTCCTTTCTATATCCTTCATCTGTTCCTCTATGGCCTGACTGTTTATCTCACTACAGCCTGACCTTTTCCTCACTGGTGCCTGACTCTTTTCCTCTATGGAGACTGAAACAGTTCCTCACCAGGCCCTGTTTCTGGTCCTCACTGTGACCTGACTCTGGTCCTAGTACAGCATGACTCTCATCTTCACTAGGGTTTTACTCTTGTGCTTACTACAGCCTGACAATCATCCTTTGTATGTCCTGAATCTGGTCCTCACAAGGCCCAGGGTTTGTTCCTCACTGGTCCCTGACACTTGTACTAACTAGGCCCTATTTCTGGTCACTACAGACTGACTCTGTCCTCACTAAAGCAAGATTCTCATCATCACTAGGGCCTGAAATTACTGTGTACTAGGACCTGATTTTCTTCCTCATATGGCCTCGCACATGTCCTCACTATGTCCTCACTCTGTTCCTAAGTCCTCACTCTGGTCTTTTCTATGGCCTCACTCTGGTCTTCACTAAAGCCTGACTCTGGTCCTCACTGTGGCCTGACTCTGGTCCTCACGGCCTCAAATGTGTCCTCTCTACAGCCTGACTCTTTACCTCACAATGGCCTGATGTTTGCCTAACTGGGACCTAACTGGTTCTCACTGGGCCCTGAGTCTCTTCCTCACTGGGCTATGATGCTAGTCTTCACTACAGTTTGACTTTTGTCCTCACTATTTCCTGACTCTGGTCCTCACTAGGATCTAGCTCCTGTCTTCACTATGTCCTGACTCTCGTCTTCTCTACATTCTGACATTCATCCTCATTAGACGCTGACTCTGGTTTTCACTGCACTCTGAGTCTGGCTCTAACTGGACCTGACTCTGGTCCTCATTGCAGCATCACTATGGTCATCACTAGGGCCTGACTCTCATCTTCAGTAGAGCCAGAATCTCATCCTCACTTTGGCCTGACTATCATCCTTACTGTAGCCTGACTCCCTTCCTCTCCATGGCCTGACTCTGTACTCTATGCCATGACACTTAGCATCACTACTGCTTGACTCTTTGCCTCACTGGGTTTTGAATCTTGTCCTCACTGGAAACTGACATTGTTCTTCACTGGACTATGATTTTGGTCCTCACTACAGCTTTACTGTTGTCCTAACTATGGCATGACACTGCTCATTTTCAATAGGGCCTGGCTCTCATGCTCATTAGGCCCTGACTCTCACCTCAGTACTCCTTGACTCTGGTCCTCACTAGACACTGATTCTGTTCCACCTTGGGCTCTGTTTATGGTTCTCTCTATGGCTTGACTCTGCTTCTTTCTACATTCTGAACATAGCCCTCTCTACAACCTGACTCTATTCTTCTATTTGGCCTGACTCTTTGCCTCACTGTGGCCTGATATTTTGCTTCACTGGGTGAAGTAGGACTCTAGTCCTCACTGCATCCTTACTCTTTGGCTCACTATGGCCTAACTGTTTACCTCCCTGGGACCGACACTGGTCCTCAGTGGACCCTAATGCAGAACATCACTATGGCCTGGATATGGTCCTCACTACGTCCTCATTCTTGTCCTCACTAGTGTCTGGATATCATCTTCACTAGGACCTGACTCTCATTTTCTCTAAGTCCTGACACTTGGCCTTACTAGAGGCTAACTCTGCTCAATGCACCCTGAGTCTCCCTGATTCTGGTCCTCCATATATCTTGACTCTGATCATCACTAGGGCTTGACTCTCATTCTCACTTTGGCCTGACACTCATCCTCACTAGGGATAGAGTTTATTCCTCACTTTGTATGATACTGTCCTCTATGATCTGAACCTTTGCCTCACTATGGCCTGACTCTTTGTTTCAGTGGGGCCTGACTCTTGTCCTCACTGGAACTGACAGTGTTTCTCATTGATCCTTGATTCTGTTCCTCCCTATGGCCTGTTTCTAGTCCTCACAATGGCATTACTCTCATCCTCAGGGGCAGCAACCTAGAGTGCCAGGCTGTGACGGCACAGGAACGGCTGAGAGGAGCTACCCTGTGTCTGAGGTCAGTGGCAGCCAGGAGGAGCTACCCCTCATCCGAGGTCAGTGGCGGCTGGGAGGAGACACCCCACGTCTGAGGTCAGGGCGGCGGCCGGAAGGAGCTACCCCGTGTCCGAGGTCAGGGGCGGCCAGGAAAAGACACCCCACGTCCGAGGCCAGGGGCTGAGAGGAGCTACCCTGGGTCTGAGGTCAGTGGCAGCCAGGAGAAGCCACCTCGCGCCCGAGGCCAGGGATGGTGACCCAGAGGAGCCACCCTGAGCCCGAGGCCAGGGGTGGCAGCTGGGAGAAGCCACCCACGCGCGAGGCCACGGCCGGCAGTCGGGAGGAGCAACCCGAGAAGCAGGGGCTGCTCAGGCACAGGAGGGCCTAGAGGAGCTGTCCCACGTTGAAGGTCAGGAACATCGGCTGTAAGGAGATACCCCTTGTCCAAGGTAAGGAACAGCGGCTGTGCTATGGAGGAGCCGTGAAGAGACAACCCACGCCCAATGTAAGAGAAACCCAAGTAAGATGGTAGGTGTTGCAAGAGGGCATCAGAGGGCAGACACACTGAAACCATATTCGCAGAAAACTAGTCAATCTAATCACACTAGGATCAGGGCCTTGCCTAACTCAATGAAACCAAGCCATGCCTGCAGGGCAACCCGAGGCGGGCGGGTCATGGTGGAGAGGTCTGACAGAACATGGTCCATTGAAGAAAGGAATGACAAGCCACTTCAGTATTCTTGCCTTGAGAACCCCATGAACAGTATGAAAAGGCAAAATGATAGGATATCAAAAGAGAATCTCCCCAGGTCTTTAGGTGCCCAATATGCTACTGGAGATCAGTAGAGAAATAACTCCAGGAAGAATGAAGGGATGGAGCCAAAGCAAAAACAATACCCTTTTGTGCATGTAACTGGTGATTGAAGCAAGATCCGATGCTGTAAAGAACAATATTGCATAGGAACCTGGAATGTCAGGTCCATGAATCAAGGTAAATTGGAAGTGGTCAAACAAGAGATGGCAAGGGTGAACGTCGACATTCTAGGAATCAGCGAACTAAAATGGACTGGAATGGGTGAATTTAACTCAGATGACCATTATATCTACTACTGCGGGCAGGAATCCCTCAGAAGAAATGGAGTAGCCATCATGGTCAACAAAAGAGTCCGAAATGCAGTACTTAGATGCAATCTCAAAAATGACAGAATGATCTCTGTTCGTTTCCAAGGCAAACCATTCAATATCACAGTTACCCAAGTCTATGCCCCAACCAGTAATGCTGAAGAAGCTGAAGTTGAACGGTTTTATGAAGACCTACAAGACCTTGTAGAACTAACACCCAAAAAAGATGTCCTTTTCATTATAGGGGACTGGAATGCTAAAGTAGGAAGTCAAGAAACACCTGGAGTAACAGGCAAATTTGGCCTTGGAATGCGGAATGAAGCAGGGCAAAGACTAATAGAGTTTTGCCAAGAAAATGCACTGGTCATAGCAAACACCCTCTTCCAGCAACACAAGAGAAGACTCTACACATGGACATCACCAGATGGTCAACACCGAAATCAGATTGATTATATTCTTTGCAGCCAAAGATGGAGAAGCTCTATACAGTCAACAAAAACAAGACCAGGAGCTGACTGTGGCTCAGATCATGAACTCCTTATTTCCAAATTCAGACTTAAATTGAAGAAAGTAGGGAAAACCGCTAGACCATTCAGGTATGACCTAAATCAAATCCCTTATGATTATACAGTGGAAGTGAGAAATAGATTTAAGGGCCTAGATCTGATAGACAGAGTTCCTGATGAACTATGGAATGAGGTTCGTGACATTGTACAGGAGACAGGGATCAAGACCATCCCCATGGAAAAGAAATGCAAAAAAGCAAAATGGCTGTCTGGAGAAGCCTTACAAATAGCACTGAAAAGAAGAGAGGCGAAAAGCAAAGGAGAAAAGAAAAGATATAAGCATCTGAATGCAGAGTTCCAAAGAATAGCAAGAAGAGATAAGAAAGCCTTCTTCAGCAATCAATGCAAAGAGATAGAGGAAAACAACAGAATGGGAAAGACTAGAGATCTCTTCAAGAGAATTGGAGATACCAAGGGAACATTTCATGCAAAGATGGGCTCGATAAAGGATAGAAATGGTATGGACCTAACAGAAGCAGAAGATATTAAGAAGAGGTGGCAAGAATACACAGAAGAACTGTACAGAAAAGATCTTCACGACCCAGATAATCATGAGGATGTGATCACTAATCTAGAGCCAGACATCTTGGAATGTGAAGTCAAGTGGGCCTTAGAAAGCATCACTAAGAACAAAGCTAGTGGAGGTGATGGAATTCCAGTTGAGCTGTTTCAAATCCTGGAAGATGATGCTGTGAAAGTGCTGCACTCAATATGCCAGCAAATTTGGAAAACTCAGCAGTGGCCACAGGACTGGAAAAGGTCAGTTTTCATTCCAATTCCAAAGAAAGGCAATGCCAAAGAATGCTCAAACTACCGCACAATTGCACTCATCTCACACGCTAGTAAAGTAATGCTCAAAATTCTCCAAGCCAGGCTTCAGCAATATGTGAACCGTGAACTCCCTGATGTTCAAGCTGGTTTTAGAACAGGCAGAGGAACCAGAGATCAAATTGCCAACATCCGCTGGATCATGGAAAAAGCAAGAGAGTTCCAGAAAAACATCTATTTCTGCTTTATTGACTATGCCAAAGCCTTTGACTGTGTGGATCACAATAAACTGTGGAAAATTCTGAAAGAGATGGGAATACCAGACCACCTAACCTGCCTCTTGAGAAATCTGTATGCAGGTCAGGAAGCAACAGTTAGAACTGGACATGGAACAACAGACTGGTTCCAAATAGGAAAAGGAGTACGTCAAGGCTGTATATTGTCTCCCTGCTTATTTAACTTATATGCAGAGTACATCATGAGAAACGCTGGACTGGAAGAAACACAAGCTGGAATCAAGATTGCCGGGAGAAATATCAATAACCTCAGATATGCTGATGACACCACCCTTATGGCAGAAAGTGAGGAGGAGCTAAAAAGCCTCTTGATCAAATTGAAGGAGGAGAGAGAAAAAGTTGGATTAAAGCTCAACATTCAGAAAATGAAGATCATGGCATCTGGTCCCATCACTTCATGGGAAATAGATGGGGAAACAGTGGAAACAGTGTCAGACTTTATTTTTGGGAGCTCCAAAATCACTGCAGATGGTGAGTGCAGCCATGAAATTAAAAGACGCTTACTCCTTGGAAGAAAAGTTATGACCAACCTGGATAGTATATTCAACAGCAGAGACATTACTTTGCCGACTAAGGTCCACCTCGTCAAGGCTATGGTTTTTCCTGTGGTTATGTATGGATGTGAAAGTTGGACTGTGAAGAAAGCTGAGCACCAAAGAATCGATGCTTTTGAACTGTGGTGTTGGAGAAGACTCTTGAGAGTCCCTTGGACTGCAAGAAGATCCAACCAGTCCATTCTGAAGGAGACAAACCCTGGGATTTCTTTGGAAGGAATGTTGCTAAAGCTGAAACTCCAGTACTTTGGCCACCTCATGAAAAGAGTTGACTCATTGGAAAAGACTCTGATGCTGGGAGGGATTGGGGGCGGGAGGAGATGGGGACGACCGAGGATGAGATGGCTGGATGGCATCATGGACTCGATGGACGTGAGTCTGAGTGAACTCCAGGAGATGGTGATGGACAGGGAGGCCTGGCGTGCTGCGATTCATGGGGTCGCAAAGAGTCAGACACGACTGAGTGACTGAACTGAACTGAACTGAACTGAACTCACTATAGCCTGCAATCATGCTCACTACAACCTGATTAAGCCCTGACTTGACTCTGGTCCTCATTGTGCCCTAAATCTCTTCCTCACTTCAGCTTGATGCTTGTCTTTGTATGGCTTGACTCTTGTCCTCACAACAGCCTGACTCTGGTCCTCTCTGTGGCCTGAGTCTGATCCTCTCACTGCTTGATTCTTTGGCTCACTATGGCTTGACACTTTGACACACTGTGGCTGATGGTCCTCAATGGGCCCTGACTCTGGTCCTCTCTATACCCTGACTCTTTGCCTCACTATGGTCTGACTCTTTGCCTCACTCTGATCTGACACTGGTCCTCAGTGGGCCCTGATGCTGGACATACTGCAACCTGAATATGGTCCTCATTACATCCTGATTCTGATCTTCACTGCAGTCTGAGTCTCGTTCTCACTAGGACCTGACTATTGTCGTTTCTACCTCCTGACACTCATCCTCACTAATTTCTGAATCTGGACCTCAATGCATCCTGAGTCTGGTCCTTACTCAGCCCTGAGTCTGGTCCTCACTACATCTTGACTCTGACCCTCACTAGGGCCTGACTCTCATCCTCACTTTGCTTGAAACTCTCATCTTGACCTGAGACTTTGTCTCATTACGGTCTGACTCATTGCCTCACTGGGATCTGACTCTTGTCCTCACTGTGGCTGACAGTCTTCCTCACTGTTCCATGATTCTGGTCTTCCCTACAGACTGATTCTAGTCCTGACTATATCATGACTCTCCTCCTCACTATAGCCTGCATGCGTGTTCACTACAACCTGACTTTCATTCTCAGTAAGCCCTGACTTCAGTCCTCATGGTCTATTCCTCACTGGACCCTGAAACTGGTCTCTTTAAGGCTTTATTCTGGTCCTCACAACATCCTGACTCTGGTCCTGTCTGTGGCTTGAACTGTTCCTCTCAACTGCTTGACTCTCTGGGTCATAATGGCCTAGAACTTTGACACACAGGACTGTCTCTTGTACCCAATGGGCCCTGACTCTCATTTTCTCTATGGTTTGACTCTTTGCCTCATAGTGACCTGAGTCTGGTTCTCACAGTTGTCTGACTCTGGTCCTCTCTATGGCCTGACCCTGGTCCTATCTAAGGCCTAACTCTTTGTCTCAGTACCACCTGCAGCTTTGCCTCATTGGACCCTGAATTTGGTCCACACTATGCCCTGAGTTTGATCCTCAATAAGGCCTAAATCTTGTCCACACTATGGCATGACTCTCGTCCTCAGTAGGGCATGAATCTCATGTTCATTAGGACCTGAATCTTACCCCTACTATGCCCTGACTGGTATTCAATGGACCCTGATTCTATTTCTTGCTGGGCTCTGCCTCTCATCCTCACTAGTAGGGCCTGGCTCTCATCCTCACTACAGATGACTCTGTCCTCTATGGCCTGGCAGTTTGCCTCATTAAGAACTGACTATCTGCCTCAGTAGGGCATGAATCTTGTGCTTACTGGAACCTGAAACTTTTCTTCACTGGTCCCTGATTCTGCTCCTCACTACAGCATGAAACTCGTCCTCTCCACTGTCTTACTATCATTTTCACTATGCCCTGACTCTGGTCCTCATTGTGCCCTAGTCTGTTCCTACTGGGTCCTGAGTGTGGTTCTCACCACAGCCTGACTCTTGTCCTCATTAGGCCCTGATTCCATTCCTCACTACATACTGACTCTGTCGGCACTACAGTATGATTCTCATCATCACTGGGACCTGAAGCTCATGTCTACTAGGGCCTGACTCTCATCCTCACTAGGATCTGACTTTCCCCCTCACTATGGTTCACACATTTCCTCATTACATGCTCACTCAAGTCCTCATTCTGGCCTCACTCTGTTCCTCACTGTGGTTCTAATTCCTCACTCTGGTCCTCTCTGTGGCCTCACTCTCATCTTTAATACTAACTGACTTTGGTTTTCATGAAGGCGTGACTTTGGGCCTCAATATGGCTTCGGTATAGTCCTCTCTACAGCCTGACTCTTTGCCTCATTGGGGCCTGACTCTCATGCTCACTTTGTCCTGAGTCTTTTCCACACAGGACTCTGATGATTGTCTTCACTTCAGTCTGACTCTATTACCTAACCTTGGTGCTCACTAGGGCCTGACTCTCATCTTCATTAGATCCTGACTTTTGTCCTCTCTACATTCTGACACTCATCCCCATTAGATGCTGACCCAGGTTTTCACTGTGCCCTGACTCTGGTCCTCACTGTGCCCTGATTCTGGTCCTAACTATATTTTGACTCATATCCTCACTAAGTACTGACTCTCATCCTCACTTTGGGTGATACTGTCCTCTATGGCCTGACACTCTGCCTCCTTACATCTTGACTCATTGCCTCACTGGGACATGACTCTTGTCTTCACTCGTGCTGACAATGTTCCTCATGGGTAGCTGACTCTGTTCCTCTCAAAGGCTTGAATTTAGCCTCATAACAACCTGAGTCTTGTTCTCAAAATTGGCTGACTCTTGTTTGCTCTAAGGCCTGACTCTTTGCCTCATTACCACCTGATGCTTTGCTTCACTGGGCCGTGAATCTGGTCCACACTATGGCCTGACTCTAATCCTCAATACAGGCTAACTCTGGTCCTCACTGCAGGCAGGCACTATTCATCGCTGGGCCATGATTATGGTACTGACTATGGCCTGAATCTGCTCCACACTATGTCATGACTCTCATCCTCAATGGGGCTGGACCTTCATGCTCACTTAGGCCTGACTCTCATCCTCACTTCAGTCTCACTAGCATCCTCATTACATTCCCAGTCTTGTCCATTCTATGGTTTCACTCTGGTCATCAGTATGGACTCTGGTCCTCATTATGCCCTCACTGTGATCTTCACTATAGCCTCACGATTGTGCTCACTACATTGTTATTCTTTTCTTTTGATTACCAGACATTGTTTCTCAGTATGTCCTGACACCAATTCGTGCTATGACCAGACTGTGCACTGACTCTTGTCCTCACTATGCACTGAATTTGGCCCTCACTAGGCCCTGAATCTGGTCTCTTTAAGGCCTTTCTCTGGTCCTTATAATGGAATGACTCTGAACCTCACTATGGCCTGAGTCTGATCCTCTCAACTGCTTGACTCTTTGCCTCACTATGGCCTGACAGTTTGCCACACTGGGCCTGACTCTGTTCCTCAATGGGCCCTGAATCTAGTCCTCTCTATGGCTTGAGTGTTGCTTCAAGACGACCTAACTCTGGTTCTCACAATGGCCTGACTCTGGTCCTTTCTATGGCTTGACTCTGGTGCTTTTTACACTCTGAATCTTTGTCTCACTACCAACTGATGCTTTACCTCACTGGGCCTGATTCTGCTCCCCACTGGGCCCTGAATCATTTCTTCACTGGGACCTAACTATGGTCCACAATATTGCCTCACTCTGATCCTCATTACAGTGTGAATATGGTCCTCACTATGGTATAATTCCCGTAATCACTAGAACCTGACTGTCATGCTCACTAGGACCTGACTCTTGTCCCTACTACATCATGACTCTGGTCCTCAATGGGCCCTGATTCTGTTCCTCTCTGGGTCCTGACACTTACCTCACTAGGGCCTCGTTTTTGTAATCACTATCACATACTGTCCTCTATGTCTGGACACTTTGTCTCATTATGACCTAACTCTTTGCCTCAATGGGGCATGAATCTTGTGCTTACTAGAGCCTGAAACTGTTTTTAACTGGCCCTTGATTCCAGTTCTCACTATGCTGTGACTCTGATCCTCACTGTGCCCTAGTATTTTCTTCACTGGGTCCTGACAGAGTCCCTCACTATGGCTAGACTCTATTCATCACTGGGGCCTCATTCTGGTTTTCTCTAGGGCCTGACCATGGTCCTATATACACCCTGATACATTGTTTCATGGGTCTGTCTCTGGTTCTCATTAGGCCGTGATTTTGCTCCTCACTCATACTAACTCTATCCTCACTACAGGAAGATTCTCATCATCATTAAGACTTGAAGCTTGGGTCTACTAGGGTCTGGCTCTGGTCCTCACTAGGGTCTGACTTTCTTCCTCACTATGACCTAACAGAAGCAGAAGATATTAAGAAGGGTTGGCAAGAATACGCAGAAGAACAGTACAAAAAAATTTTCACGACCAAGATAATCACGATGGTATGATCACTCACCTTAAGCCAGACATCCTAGAATATGAAGTCAAGTGGGCCTTAGAAAGCATCACTACAAACAAAGCTAGTGGAGGTGATGAAATTTCAGTTGAGTTAATTCAAATCCTGACAGATGATGCTGTGAAAGTGCTGCACTCAATATGCCAGCAAATTTGGAAAACTCAGCAGTGGCCACAAGACTGGAAAAAGTCAGTTTTTATTCTAATCGCAAAGAAAGGCAATGCCAAAGAATGCTCAAACTACCACACAATTGCACTCGTCTCACACGCTGGTAAAGTAATGCTCAAGATTCTCCAAGCAAGGCTTCAGCAATACATGAACCGTGAATTTCCAGATGTTCAAGCTGGTTTTAGAAAAGGCACAGGAACCAGAGATAAACTTGCCAACACCTTCTGGATAATGGGAAAAGGAAGAGAGTTCCATAAAAACTGGAACCAATTATACAGAGTGAAGTAAGCCAGAAAGAAAAACACCAATACAGTATACTAACACATATATATGGAATTTAGAAAGATGGTAATGACGACCCTGTATGCAAGACAGCAAAAGAGATACAGATGTGTAGAGTGAACTTATGGACTCTGAGGGAGAAGGAGAGGGAGAGGGAGAGGGAGAGTGAGGGATGATTTGGGAGAATAGCATTGAAATATGTATACTATCTTGTAAGAAATGAATTTCCAGTCTATGTTCAATGCAGGATGCAGGATGCTTGGGGCTGGTGTATGGGAATGATCTGGAGGGAAGATGTGGGGTGGGAGGTGGGAGGGGGGTTCATGTTTGGGAGTTCGTGTAAAAAAATAAATAAATACAAAAAAAAAAAAACCCACCTATTTCTGCTTTATTGACTATGCCAAAGCCTTTGACTGCGTGGATCACAATCAACTGTGGAAAATTGTGAAAGAGATGGGAATACCAGACCACCTAACCTGCCTCTTGAGAAACCTATATGCAGGTCAGGAAGCAACAGTTAAAACTGGACATGGAACAACAGACTGGTTCCAAATAGGAAAAGGAGTACGTCAAGGGTGTATATTGTCACCCTGCTTATTTAACTTCTATACAGAGTACATCATGAGAAATGCTGGGCTGGAGGAAGCACAAGCTGGAGTCAAGATTGCCGGGAGAAATATCAATAACCTCAAATATGCAAATGACACCACCCTTATGGCAGAAGAGGAAATAAAGAGCCTCTTGATGAAAGTGAAAGAGGAGAGTGAAAAATTTGTCCTAAAGCTCAATATTCAGAAAACGAAGCATGGCATCTGGTCCCATCACTTCACAGGAAATAGATAGGGAAACAGTGTCAGACTTTATTTTGGGGGGCTCCAAAATCACTGCAGATGATGACTGCAGCCATGAAATTGAAAGACGCTTACTCCTTAGAAGGAAAATTATAACCAACCTAGATAGCCTATTAAAAAGCAGAGACTTTATTTTGTCAACAAAGGTCCATCTAGTCAAGGCTATGGTTTTTCCAGTAGTAATGTATGGATGTGAGAGTTAGACTGTGAAGAAAGCTGAGCACTGAAAAATTGATGCTTTTGAACTGTAGTGTTGGAGAAGACTCTTGAGAATCACTTGGACTGCAAGGAGATCCAACCAGTCCATTCTGAAGGAGATCAGCCCTGGGCTTTATTTGGAAAGAATGATGCTAAAGCTGAAACTCCAGTATTTTGTCCAACTCATGCAAGGAATTGACTCATTGGAAAAGACTCTGATGCTGGGAGTGATTGGGGGTGGGAGGAGAAGGGGAAGGCAGAGGATGAGATGGCTTGATGGCATCACTGACTCAATGGACGTGAGTTTGACTGAACTCTGGGATTTGTGATGGACAGGGAGGCCTGGCATGCTGCGATTCATGGTGTCGCAAATAATCGGACACGACTGAGTGACTGAACTGAACTGAACTGAACTGAAAGCCTAGCTCAGGTCCTCAGTGTGGCCTCAATATAATCATCTCTACATTATGACTATTTGCCTCAAAATGAACTGACACTTTGCCTCTCTGGGACCTGACTCTGGTCCTCATTGTGCCCCTAGTCTGTTCCTCACTGGGCTCTGATGCTAGTCTTCACTATGGCCTGACTCTGGTCCTCACTATTGTCTGCCTTTGGTCATAACTAGGGCCTGACTCTCGTCTTCATTAGGTCCTGACACATGTCCTCTGTACATTCTGACACTCATCCTCATTAGATGATGACTCAGGTTTTCACTGTGCCCTGAATCTGGTCCTAACCGGTCCCTGACTCTGTTCCTTACTAGGGACTGACACTTTTCCTCACTTTGACCTGACTCCCATCCTCACCACGGCCTGACTCTCCTCTATGACCTGACATTTTGCCTCCCAGTGGCCTGATTCTTTGCCTCACTGGGCCATGAATCTTGTCCTCTGTGGAGCCTGGCATTGTTCCTAACTGGGCTCTGATTTTTTGTCCTCATTACAGCATGACTCTCTTTCTCAGTAGGGCCTGAGTTTCATGCTTGCTAGGACCTGAATCTCATCCTCACTATGCCAACTCTGGTCCTCACTAGGCACTAATTCTCTTCCTAAATTTGCTCTGATCTTGGTCCTCTCTATGGCTTGAATCTGGTCCTTTCTACATCCTGAATCTAGTCCTCACTAGGGCCTACTCCTGTCCTGTCTATGGCTTGATTTCTTGCCTCGCTATAGCTTGATATTTTGCTTCACTGGGCCTGACTCTTGCCCTCACTGAGCCCTAATCTTTGGCTTATTATGGCCTGACTTTTTGCCTCACTGGGCCCTGACAGTGATCCTCTCTGGCCCTGACACTGGACATTCTGTGGCACGAATATGGTCCTCATTGTGTCCTGATCCTGGTCCTCACTAGGGTCTGAGTCTCGTTCTCGCTAGAGCATGACTCTCGTCTTCTCTACCTCTTGACACTCGTCCTCACTAGCCTCTGACTCTGGACCTCAATGGGTCCCAAGTCTGGTCCTCACTGGGCCCTGATTCTGGTTCTCAGTACAACTTGACTCTGATCTTCACAGGGGCCAAGTCTCCTTTAGAAGCTGACAATGTTCCTCACTTGTCCCAGATTATGGTCCTCCTTATGGACTAATTCTAGTCCTCACTTTGTCATGACTCTCACCCTCAATAGAGCCTTCACTCATGCTCACTAGGACCTATCTTTCATCCTCTGTAAGCCCTCACTGTGGTCTTCACTGTGCCCTGAGTCTGTTCCTCACTGGGCTTGAATGTGGTCCTCACAATGGCCTGATCTGGTCTTCTCTATGGCCTGAGTCTGGTCCTTTCAACTGCTTGACTCTTTGCCTCACTAAGGCCTGACATGTTGTCACACTGGGCCTAACTATTCCTCAGTGGGTCCTATCTCTGGTTCTCTCTATGGTTTGACTCTTTGCCTCACAATGACCTGACTCTGATTCTCACAATGGCCTGATTTTATTCCTCTCTATGGCCTGTTTCATTCACTTGTATAGCCAGATGCTTTCCTCACTGGGCCCTGAATTGGACCATCACTGGGCCCTGTGTTCTGTACTCACTAGGCCCTGAGTCTGGTCCTTTCTACTGCCTGACTCTGGCCTCATTATGGCCTAACTCTGTTCTTTACTATGTCCAGACTCTGTTCCTTACTATGGCCTGACTCTGCTCCTTTCTATGGCCTGACTCAGGTCCTTTTTACCATCTCACTCTTTGCCTCACTCTGGCTTGATGATTTGCCTCACTAGGCCATAACTTGGGTCCTGTCTTGTCCTCAGTGAGCCCTGACTCTTGTCCTCTATACATCGTGACTCGGGTCCTCACTACAACCTGACTTCCATACTCAATATGGCATAACTCTAGTCCTCTCTACAAGCTGACACTTTGCCTCACAATGGCCTCATTTTTTGCCTCACTGTGACATGACTCTATTCCTCAAAGTGTCCTGAGTCTGTTCCTCACTGAGCTCTGATGTGAGTCCTCACTAGGGCCTGACTCTTGTCCACACTAGCAGCTGAATCTCATCCTCTCTATGCCCTCCAATTGTCCTCATTAGATGCTGTCTCTGGATCTAATTGCACCCTGAGTCTGGTCTTCACTGGACTCTCAATATTGTCCTCCCTGTGGCTTGACTCTTTTTCTCACTAGGACCTGAATTTCCACCTCACTTGGCCTGACTCTTGTCCTCACCACAGCCTAACTCTTATGCTCACCAAGGCCTGACTCTGTCCTTTGTGGACTGATACTTTGCCTAACTGTTGCTTTAGTCTTTGCTTCACTGGGGCATGAATCTTGTCCGCACTGGAGACTGACTGTTCCTCACTAGCCCTGATTTAGTCCTGACTTCAGCCTGACTCTCAGCCTCACTAGAATCTGACTCTCATGCTCCCTATGATGACTCTCATCTTCTCTCCACCCTGACTCTGATCTTCATTGGGCCCTGATACTGGTCCTCTCTATCTCCTGGCTCCGGTCCTCTCTATGGTTTTACTCTACCCTCTCTATGGCCTGACTCTGGCTTTCACTGTGGCCTGACCATGTCCCTCACTTCAGCCAGACCTTGATCCTCACTATGGCCTCACTCTAGTCCTCACTACATTCTCACTCTTTTTCTCTCTATTATATGACCTTGAAACTCACTATGCTCTGACACTGTTTTTCATTATGACTTTGGTCCTCGTTATGGACTGACACCTGTCCTCACTTGGCACTGAGTCTGGTCTTCACCGAGCCCTGCCTTGATCATCTCTATGGCTTGATTCTTGTCCTCTATACAGACTGTCTCTAGTCTTCATTATGGCCTCACTCTGGTCCTCAGTTTGGCTTGACCCTGATCACCTCTATATCTTGACTCTAGTCCTCTCTATGAACTAATGCTTTGCCTCACCGAACCTGACTCTGGTCCTCACTGGGCCCTGAGTTGGGTCCTCACTGGGACCTGAGTCTGGTCCTCACTATGGCCCTACTCTATTCCTCACAAAAGCCTATAATCATTTCACTAGAACCTGACTCTGGTCCTCTCTATGGCCTGTTTCTTTGCCTCCAAATTGACTGTTGCTTTGTTTACTATGGCCTGAGTTTTTTCTTCACTGGGGCCTGACAACTTGTCTCAATGGATCCTGACACTTTCATCACAAAGCCTTAAAAATTCCTCACTAAGCACTGATTCTGGACCTCGCTAGAGGCCTACTATGGTCCACACTGCCTGCTGAGTCTGGTTCTCACTGGGCGCTGAGTCTGGTACTTGCTGGGAACCAGCATGGGGAATCCCGCCTGGGGCAAAGATCGTGAGGAAGGGGGCCTGACAAAATGCAAAGGCAGGATCAGGCCTCAGGGGTCCCCCCTGGATTTTCTGAAGCATCTACCCCCAAAACCAGAGTCTGCCTTTTTTTACTGTGTTATGCTTTCCACCTACTCTTCTGACATTAACAGGGGGCTGTCCCCCCATCACCTCTTTCTGGAAAAAGTTAATTTAGAGCTTTTAAATAATAAGTCTTCTGGGCATAATAATAGTGTTTTAATCCAAAAACCCCTCTGATGGCTTTCTAGCCTGCCTGCCAGACTCTTACAGCTGCAGATGTAATCGTTTGTGGCCTCCCGACCATGAGAGGCACTGGAAGCTTAAAATGTCCTAGGAATGTAGGGGCTTCCAAGGAGTCAAAATCATTAGAATAGGACTGATTAAGGGTTTCATTTGTTGAGCCAATACTTGCTGCCAAATTTTCATATCTTTTATTTGTTGATATAGTTCGCATGTAGAAAAATACAGGTAGTATCCCTGGTGTTAGCAATATTAGATCTTTGAGTTAAGTACTTTCTTTGTTATAACCCACTGCACCTTTGTTCTACAGGAATGTAACTTTATTTAGTACTTTGAGGGTGATATAGATTAAAGAAAAAACACTTCAGGGGAAAATGAGTTTCCTGGTTGATAGACATTTATCTAGGAAAAGAGCCATAAAAATGCTAACAGGCCCCCTGGCCAGAAGATTATGTAAAACCACCTGGGACCTTTTGTATACGGGAAGGTATGCAAGAGGAAAGCCTGGTCTCAATAAGAGTCAGGACTGCAGCCCCTACATAACTCTTCATATTCCATTATTTCTTTATGTACAACTTGGGGTATATAAGCTGCTTTTGAAAATAAAGTTGTGGGTCTGGCACTGATGCTTAGCTCCCCCATGTCGTTCTTTTCTCCTTTTTCTGGCTGAATTCCCATCTGGAGCATGGAGGCTCACCATATCTACTTATTTGCCCTGGCTTCTAAGACCCACACGAGAGGGAGCCCAAGGCGGGTCACCCTCCACTATTCAAGTGGGCGCTGGTGGCCTACGTTAATGATGCAAACCCCTTGTCTCAGAGTGTAATTGGTTCTCCGCATAAACCAAGTTATTCAGCCTCTTTTCTCCACTAATTTTCCTACTACACTATTCTTTCCTAATCTCTCTTTATATCTTTAATAAATAAGTCTCTCCTCGCCAATTCCGTCCCTCTTCGAATTCCCTGGATCCACAGGGGCTGGACCCTGGCGGGTACTCACAAGGGCTTAACTCTGGTGTTCACCAGGACCTGATTCTCATCCTCTCTTTAGCTTGTTTCTCATCCTCACTTCGGCCTGACTGTTGTCCTCACTATGGCCTGACTGTGTCCAATATGTCTTGACATTGTGTCTCATGACGCCCTGACACTTTGCCTCACTAGGGCCTGACTCTTTTCCTCTCTGGAGACTGACACAGTTCCTCACTGGGCCCTGATTCTTGTCCTCACTACAGCCTGATTTTGGTCTTAGTACAGCATGAATCTGGTCCTGACTAGGGTCTGACTCTCGTGATTACTAGAGCCTGACTGTCGTTCTTAGTATGTCCTGAATCTGGTCCTCACTTGGCCCAGAGTTTGTTCCTCAGGGGACTCTGATACTGGTCCACTCTACAGCTTGCATCTGGTCCACTCTATGGCCTGACTCTGGGTCTGTCTAAAACTGAATCTGGTCCTGTCTACAGCCTGAATAGGTCCTCCCTATGGCCAAACTCTGGTCCTTGCTATAGCCTGACTGTTCCTCTCTACAACCTGAATCTTTGACACAGTACTTACTGATGCTTTCCTCAATGGGCCCTGACTTGGGTCCTCAATGGACCCTTAGACTTTTCCTTTGTAGAGCCTGCATCTGGTCCTCAATATAGCCTGGGCCTGGTCCTTCCTCTCTACAGCTTTACTCTTTCCTCTCCATGGCCTAAATAAATTCTTCACTATGGCATGAACAAGTTCCTCACTATGTCATGAACCTGTTCTTCATGACTACATGATTCTGGTTCTCACTACATCCTCACTCTTTTCCTCACAAGTACCTGAATCTGATTCTCCATATGGCCTTATGCTGTTTCTCATGATACTCTGACTCTTGCCCTCACTAGGGACTGACCCTTGTTCTCACTACATCCTGAATCTGGTCTTCTTGACTGCCTGACTCTGCCTCACAATGGTTTGATTCTTAGCCTCACTGGGCCCTGACTCTCGTCCTCCCTGGGCCCTGAGCCAGGTCCTCACTGGGCACTTCCCCTGGTCCTCACAATAGCTTGATTCTGATCCTCTCTGGGGTCTGGCTCTGTTTCTCGCTAGGGCTTGACTTTCGTCCTCTCTATGTCCTGACATTCATCCTCACTGTAGACCGTCTATGGTCCTCACATCAACCTGAATTTTTTCCTGACTATAACTTAACTCTGTCCTCACTTGAGCCTAATTATCATCCTCACTTTGGCCTGACTCTTGTACTCATGAGGGCTTGTCTCTCTTCCTCATTCTAAGGCTAACTCTTGTCTACATGATGACTAGATTCTTGTCCTCACCATAGCCAGACTCTGTCCACTATGGTGTGACACTTTGTCTCAGTATGGCCAGCTCTTTGCCTCTCTAGGACCTGACTCTCGTCCTCATTGGAACTTACACCATTCTTCACCAGTCCCTGATTCTGGTCCTAACTAGGACCTAACTCTTGTCCTCACTATGTCATGACTCTTCTCCTCACTAGGGCCTGACACTCGCCCTCATTTTGTCCTGAATATAATTGTCACTTGGCCCTGATTCTGTTCCACACTGAACTCTGATGCTGGTCCTCTCTACAGCTTGACTCTAGTCTTTGTTATGACCTAGCTCTGGTTTGCCATATGGCCTGAACCTTTGCCTCACTGGGCCTGACTCTGGTCCTCACATAGCCCTGATTATCATCCTCAATACATCTTGATTATTGTCCTGTCTAAGGCTAAATCTTTCCCTCACTATTGACTGACTCTTTTCCACAGAGGGACCTGATTCTGGCCCTCATTGGCCCAGATTCTGGTCCTAAGCAGGCCCTGACTATGTTCCTCACTACGACTTGACTCTGGTTTTCACTAGACCTGACTCTCATTCTCATTAGGGCCTTACTCTCCACCTCTTGATGGCCTGAGTCTGGTCCTCACTAGGCATGACTCTGTTCCTATTATGAAATGACTAGGTCCTCACTAAGGACTGACTATTGTCCTCATTAGGTTCTCAGTCTCGTCCCCACTCCATTCTGACACTTGTACTCATCAGACAGTGACTCTGATCTCACTGGGTCCTGACTGTTCCTAACTAATGCTTGACTCTTGTACTCACCAGGGCCTGACTTGCATCCTCACAATGACCTGACATTTTTCTATATGGTCTGACTCTCTGCATCACTATGGCTGATATTTTGCCTCACTACAGCCTGACTTGTCCTCACTGGGGCCTGACCTTGTTCCTACTTGGCCCTGAATCTGGTCCTCACTAAGACCTGTCTCTCATCCTGACTCTGGTAGTAATCTCTTATTCAATAGGTCCTGACTCTTGTGCTAACTAAGGCCTGATTCTCGTACTCGCAACACCCTAACTCTGGTCCTCACTGTGACCTCACTCTGTTCCTAACTGTGGCATGACTCTCATCATTAATATGGCCTGCCTCTAGTCTTCTCTATGCTCTGACTTTTGTCCTCACTATGATCTGACACTTTGCCTCACTGAGCCTGACTCTCTTCCTCACTGGGTCCTGAATCAGGTTCTCACTGGACCCTGAGTCTGGTCTTCACCAGGCCCTGACTGTAGTCCTCTCCACCGCCTGTTGTGTCCTCTGACTTTGTTGGCTTAACTCTTTCCTATCTACAGCCTGACACTTCACTACACACTGATTTTTGTCTTAATGGTGCCTAACTCTGGCCATCAATACGCCGTTAGTATGGTCCTTAGTGACCCTGATTCAGGTTGTCACTTTGACCTGACTTTGATCCTCTCATCCTCTCCTGGACCTGACTCATTTTCACTACATCCTGACTGTAGTCCTCACTGTGCCCTAGTCTATACTTCAGTGGGCAAAGACTGTGGTCCTCACTACGGCTTGACTCTGCTCCTCACTTTGACCTGACTTTGATCCTTTCTACAGCCTGACTCTGGTCCTCTAATGGCCTGATACATTGCATAACAGGTCCTGACTCTGGTCCTCTCCAGGCTCTGATCTGGTCCTCACTACAGACTGACTCTGTCCTCACTAAATCATAATCTTCATCATCACTAAGGCCTGAAATTTGTGTCTACAAGAGCCTGATTTTTGTCTTTACTATGGCCTCAGACATGTCTTCAGTATATCTTCACTCTAGTCCTCACTCTGGCCTCACTCTGATCCTCACTAAGGCATCTCTCTGATCTGCTTTATGGTCTCACTCTGGTTCTCACTATGGCCTGACTATCATCCTCACTTGGGCCTGACTCTCGTTTTCAGTAGGGCTGAACTCTTGTCTTCACTGTGGCCTGACTGTTCTTGTCATCATGGCCTGACTCTGTTCTCTATGACCTGACACTTTGCATCACTATGATCGGACTTTTTGACTCACTGGTTTATGAATCTTGTCCTCACTGGAGATTGATAGTTCTTCCCTGGGCCCTGACTATCGTCCTTACTACAGCCTGACTCTGGTCCTCACTGAGGCCTGACTATGGTACTCTCTTTGGCCTGACTGTGTACCTGTCTGAGACCTGATACATTGCCTCATTGGGCCTCACTCTGGTCCTCATTAGGCCCTGATTCTGGTCCTCATTACAGACTGACCCTTCCTCATATACAGCAACGTTCTCATCATCACTAGGGCCAGAAAGTCATATCTACTAGCCTAACTCTCATTCTCACTAGGGACTGAGTTCATCCTCACTATGGCCTCACATATATCCTCACTACGTTCTCAGGCTAGTCTTCAACCTGGCCTCACTCGGGTTCTTTCTGGCACCACTATGATCTTCATTAAGTCTTCACATTTCTCTCTATACAGCCTCACTCTGTTTTTCACTACTACCTGATTTTGGTCCTCACTGTGGCCAGACTCTTGTCCTCATTATGCTCTCAATCTAGTCCTGTCTACAGCCTGACACTTTGCCTCACTGTGCCCTGACCCTTTTCCTCACTGTGCCCTGATTCTTTTGCTCACTGGTCTCTGACACTGGTCTTAACAACAGCCTGGCTCTGGTCCTCACTATTGCCTGACCTTAGTCCTCACTAGGGCCTGACTCTTGTCTTCATTTGGTTCTGACTCTCATCCTTTCTGCCTCCTGAATCTGGTCCTCATTAGTCTCTGACACAGATTTTCACTGTGCTGTGAATCTGGTCCTAACAGGCCTGATTATGGTCCTCACTATGGCCTGACACTTTTCCTCACTTTGTCCTGACTCTCGTTCTCAACAGGGCCTGACTCTGTCCTTTATGGCCTGACACTTTTCATCACTACTTCCTGACTCATTGCTTCACTGGGCCATGAAACTTGTCCTCCCTGGAGACTGAGATTCCTCACTGGGCTCTGATTTGGGTCCTTACTACAGCCTAACTCTGGTCCTGACCACATCGAGACTTCTGTTTAAATAGGGCCTAATTGTCATGCTCACAAGGACCTGATTCTTGTCCTCTATACCCTAACTCTTTTCCTCTCTAGGCACTGAGTCTGTTGCTCACCGGTCCACTCTATGGTTTGAATCTGGTCCTTTCTACATCCTGAATATGGTCCTATATACAGTCTGACTCTGGTCTGACAGAGCAATTCTTTGTCTGACCATTGCCTGAAATTTTGTTTTAGTGGGTCTGACTTTGGTCTTCACAGCACCCTGACTCTTTGGCTCACTAGGAATTGACACTAGTCCTCAGTGGGCCCTAATGTTGGACATCACTACAGCCTTAATATGACCCTCACTATGTACTGATTCAGGCCCTCATTACAGTCTGAGTCTCATCCTATTAGGGCCCCACTATTGTCTTGCCCACATCTTGCCACTTGTCCTGACTACATCTGACCCTGGACCTCAATATGCCCTGAGTCTCATCCTCATTGGGTCATGGTTTTGATCCTCACTACCTCTTGACTCTGATCCTCACTAGGGCTTGGCTCTTGTCATCAGTTTGGCCTGACTTTCATTTTTACCATGGCCTGACTCTCATCCTCACCATGGCCTGACTTTGTCCTCTATGGTTGAGGCTTTGAATCACTACAACCTGACTCTTTGCCTCATTCTGTCATAAATCGTGTCCTCATAGGACACTGACACTGCTGCTCACTCAGCTCTGAATCTGATCCTTACTACGGCCTGACCCTGGTAATAAGTGGTACCTCAATCTAGTCTTCACTATGGCCTGACTTGGTCATCTCTAAGGCCTGGCACATTGCCTCACTTTGACTCTGGTCCTCATTAGGCCCTGATTGTGGTCTTCACACTGAATGATTCTGTCCTCACTACGGTATGATCCTCATCATCACTAGGGCTTGAACCTTGTATCTAATAGGGCCTGACTCTCATCCTCACTTTCACTTGACTCATCCTCAACACAGCTTGAATCTGTAAAATCTATGGCCTGATACTTTGCATCACTAGCTCCTGACTCTTTGCCTTACTGGGTCATGAACCTTGTCCTCAGTGGAGACTGACACTGCTCCTCACTGGGCTCTGATTTTGATCCTCATTACAGTCTGACTCTTGTCTTCACTATGGCATGACACTCGTTCTCAATAGGGCCTGACTCATGCTCACTAGGACATGAGTCTTACCTCAGTATGCCCTGAGTCTGGTTCTCACTAGGCACTGATTCTCTTCTCACTGGGCTCTGCTCCTAGTCGGCTCTATGGCTTGACTCTGGTCCTTTCTACATCCTGAATCTGGTCCTCTGTTGGTTCTTATTCTGATCCTTGCTATGGCCTGACACTTTGCCTCACATCTGCCTGACATTTGTTTCACTGGGCTTGATCCTTGTTTCACGGGGCTTGGTCCTCCCTGTGCCCTGACTCTTTGGCTCACTACAGTTTGACTTTTTGCCTCACTGGGATCTGATACTGGTCCTCCATGGGCACTGATGCTGGACATCACCTAGCCTGAATATGGTCCCCACTATGTCCTGATTCTGGTCCTCACTAGGGTCTGAGTCTCATCCTCACTATGGCCTAAGTGAGCACGAAGGTCAGGGCCTAGTGAGGATGAGAGTCATCCATATTGTGGATGAGAGTCAGATCATCGTTAAGACCATATCCAGTAATGAACAGTGTCAACATGCAGTGTGGACCAGACACAGGTCCCAGGGAAGAACTAACACAGGGTCTTGTGAGAAGCAGAGTCCTGCACAATGAAGCAAAACACTCTGCATCCTGACACTCATCCTCACTAGAGGCTGACTCTTGACCACAGTGTACCCCAAGCCTCATTTTCACTGGGCACTGATTCTGGTATTCACTACATGTTGCCTGTGGTCCTCACTAGGGCTTGACTCTTGTCCTCACTTTGGCCTGACTCTCATCCTCACTAGTGCCTGACTCTCTTCCTCACTTTGGATGAAAATTTCCAAGTAATTGGTTACTCTCAGAAAAGAGAATGCTGGGAAACATATGTTCCTTCGTTGAATGAATGGCAATAAATAGAGTGTTTTTCAGGCATCTATCGTTCAGCAACTGTCTAGATTCTAAGATGTGAGAGTACCACATTTCCACAAAGGCCCTAATTTCCAGAGTCACAGCCAGGATGTTTCCCTTCACTTTCTGAGCCTTGGGAACACAGTACTACATCATAATGGGACTGCCCATGAGGAAACAGGCTGGAGGAGTGTGTCCAATAGAGATGAGTGCCATACTGTTTTTACCTAGTTTAGTTGACATTCCAATGGAAATGAGCTTCCCATGAGGAGTTGCAAGCCGCTTGCTTGCTTTAGAAAGCCCAGTGTTTTGATCAAAGCTATTGCTGTCATAAGTGGGAAAACAGCAATTGGACTGATTTTCAAGCAGGAGCTAAGTTGGAGCCTACTATGGCCAAAAGAGAGAAAATGCTAATTTTGCCAACAAGATCTAGTATCCAGGTTTACATTCAGTATATGTCCCTGAAGTATCCAAGAATTTTCCAGACAGACCTAGGATCACTGGATCCTTCTGAGAGGGTAACAGGCAGGAAGGCCAGGGGTCTCCAAATGGAGCAAATAGTCTGCAAGTGTCAGACATTTTTATCTCTCTTAAGGGGCAGGAGGAACCAAACTAGCGATATTTTTTCCTTCTCTATACAAATTTAAAAGGCGGTTTTTCTTAAAATTCTGTGTTGCCATAGTGACACTTGGTTTCATCTGAAGTTAAGCAATGCCTTTTTCTCATGGAAATGTTTACCTTAAGCTATGTTAATGTACATTTACCCCAAACTCTGTCTTCAAGTCGGTTCTGCCTTTTGGCTCAAAACCTACTTGACAAACCAGTATTTTATACTCAGATATTGTTCCTCTAATCTATGTAAATGAAACTATTTGTATGGTGATCTGCCCTTCTTCAAGATTCAAGATAATCATTTTATGGCCCAAGATGAACCATTTGGTGCCAAGATTATCACAAAATGCATTTTATGGCTGAGGGACCTGGTGCCTTTCTGAGTTTTAAGACATTCCTTTCTTTAACAGACTGCTTGTGACAATATGACATCCAGCTGAAGACTAGCAGGGGAGCACTCTTTTTACCCCCTTCTGATGCCTATGTCAGAAGCTTTCTCTATCTCCTTTATACTTTAACAAAACTTTATTACACAAAAGCTCTGGGTGATCAAGCCTCATCTCTGGCCCTGGATTGAATTCTTCTCCTCTGGGGGCCAAGAATCCTGGTGTCATGATTCAACAACAACCTTTCATCTTGGGGGCTTGTCCGGGATCCTTCAGGACAAGGTAAGGATGCTTGGAGCTCTAGTTCTTTGTTCTCTTAGCGAACATGTTTTCTGCTGTGCTTTACTAACTCTACGATGTGCTTGTGTGAATGAATGACATGCCCTGTGCGAAGCAAGTGAAGAGCCCTGCTGTATGGTTCCACGGTGATCTCATATGGCTCATGGCAGAAACCTGTCAGGGATTTATACCGACCTGTCAATGCCAAGAGGCACCCAATGTCTCCTTTGGGAACTGACCAGAAATGGCAAAGCTTGTGGACTAAACTCTCCTTTCTTGGTCAAACTTTTCTGTCTCTTTGACCATTTCATAACTCCTTGGGAATTAGAAGTACTAACCTAATCTATCGAATCATAGATTTTCAAGGGACTTGTGATCTGTACTGTCACTGCGTACTGTGGCTTAGGTCCCAAACTTGGATTGGTAGTCAAGAAAGCACCTAGCCTTGCTAAGAATCAAAAGTTCGGAAGCTAGATGAAGCTCTAGCCCCAAGAACATCTCTGAGGTTAAAGGTTACTCAGATTGTGACTGCAGTGGGTTTTTTTTCCTTTGCTAATGCTGGCTCTTAGTGGACCAGAGGAGGCTCTTATACTGGTTTGGTGATGCTTGGCAGGAATATACTCAGAGTCATTCACAGGAACTCAGGTGACGAATGTTTCCCCCAGCGGTATTAGCTTGAGAGGCATTCTGGAAGGTTACTCTGTTTGCACCCCGGGTGGCATCAGAGGCAACCAAGGTTAAATGTGAAGAGCTGGATGTCAGGTAGAGATGCTATCAGGTCTACCCCTGGTACATCCCCACCCCATCTTGGTGGTAGAACCGGGAGGGTCGAGGACGGTGCCTTCTTTGGTAAGGGATAGACTAAGTCCAACCAGGAAGGAAAAGCTTTTGGTGTAAAGTCTGTCTACACCTCCATCTAGAGCAGGGAGGGACGCCTCCAGTAGACAAATGGCACTGGTCGCTTTTTTTCTCTCTTACAGATGGGAGCTAACAATTCCAGCCTCACTCCTTTGAACTGTATCCTGAAAAACTGGGATAGATTTGATCCCCAGGGCTTAAAGAAGACACACTTGGTCTTCCTATGTGATACTGCATGGCCACGGTGTCCATTGGAGGATGGCGAAAGTTGGCCAGTTGGAGGGTCTCTTAAATATAATATTGTTTTACAATTAGACTGGTTTTGTAAGGAACAAGGGAAAAGTAATCTTAAAAGATAGATTTCTCACTCACTGGGCTCCAGATATCTGCTTTAAGCTACAAAAATGGGCGTATGGACCAAATCAGTCTTTAGATACTCTGTTACAACTGGCTCAGACAGTCTATTATTGTAGGAAATATGATAAAAATAAAAAAGGCAAAAAAGATAAAAGAAAAGGTGGAAGCCTTCACAATGGCTATGAAAAACTTTCCTAAACAGCCTGAGAAAAATGCCCAGAGGGACCCAGGTGAAAAGGGATGGGCTTGCTATTACAGTAGAAAGGAGGGGCACCTCAAGCAAGATTGCCCTCAAGCATCTAAGCCCCCCTGGCTCCATGTTCTGTGTGCAAAGGACCACAATGGAAGAGAGACTGCCCTCAGAGGCATAGGTCTCCGGGGTCGGACTCTCAAGACAATCAGGACTGAAGGTGCCCGGGGGTCTCCACACAAGCTCCCATCCTAATTACACCTGAGGAACCCCGGATATTAATAATTGTGGGGGGCCAACCTGTTGATTTCCTTTTAGATACTGGGGCAACTTACTCTGTGCTTACTGAAGCACCTGGCCCACTTTCTTTCCAATCCACTTCCATAATGGGACTGTCTGGACGAGCCAAAAGGTATTATTTCAGTTAGTCTTTATCTTGCAACTGGGATTCTTTGCTATTTTCACACGAGTTTCTTATCGTGCCAGAATCTCCCTCACCTCTTTTGAGGAGTGATATACTGAGCAACGTCCTTGCCTCTGTTTTCATGAATATGGAGCCCTCCCTTTCTCTCCCTTTTAGTTGAACAAAATGTAAATCCTAGAGTATGGGCTGATGGAAAGTCTGTGGGTCTAGCACAAAATGCTATTCTGGTAGTTGTCAAGCTCAAAGACCTGCACTTATTTCCACATAAGAAGCAGTATCCCCTGAAACCTGAGGTTTAAAAAAGGGTTAAAACTCATCATCAAAAATTTAAAGGAACAGGGACTATTAATTCCCTGTAACAGTCCTTACAACACTCCTATTTTGGATATAAAAAAAATCAAATGGTAAATGGAGACTAGTTCAAAATTTACATATAATAAATGAGGCTGTAGTTCCTTTACACCCCTCGGTGCCTAATCCTTATACTCTATTGTCTGAAATTCCTGAATAAGCCAAATATTTCTCAGTAATTGATTTAAAAGATGCCTTCTATTCAGTGCCTTTGGTGGAAAAAAGTAAATTTCTATTTGCCTCTGAAGACCCTATGCAGCAAGCTTCTCAGTTAACCTGGACAGTTTTGCCCCAGAGATTTCGTGATAGTCCTCACTCATTTGGACAAAGTTTGTCACGAGATCTACAAAACTATAATAGCTCTGAAGCGGTGGTGTTACAATGTGCAGATGATATTTTGCTCTGTGCTGAGACAGAGAAAGCTTGTTCACGAGCCTCAAAAGATTTCTTAAACTTTCCAGCAGGCTGTGGTTACAAAACATCAAGAGAAAAGGCTCAGCTTTGTCAACAATCAGATATCTGGGCCTAATCATATCAGAAGGGACTAGGGCCATAGGCTCTGAGAAAATTAAACCTATACTAAATCATCCCCTACCTATGACTTTAAGACAATTGAGAGGATTTTTGGGAATCACAGGTTACTGTCGCATTTAGATTCTGGGTTATGGGGAACTTGTCCAGCCTTTATATAAACTTATAGCTGAAACTCAGCAGGCCCAAACTGACAAACTGGTTTGGTCTCCAGAAATTCAAAAGGCTTTTAAGGTTCTTCAGACTGCTCTCCTGCAAGCTCCAGCTCTGAGCTTGCCCACAGAGTCAAAATTTAAATTGTTTTTTACTGAAAGGAAAGGTATGGCCTTCGGAGTTTTGACACAACCCCAAGGGCCTCACCAGCAACCTATTGCTTATCTAAGCAGAGAATTAGATGTAATTTCACGTGGGTGGCCCCACTGCCTAAGAGTAATTGGGTCAGCGGCTTTATTAACACCTGAAGCTTTAAAAAATAATGGACAAAACCTTACTGTACTGACTTCTCATGATGTGAGTGAAATCTTAAATTCTAAGGTTAATATTTAGATGACAGACAGTAGGCTTCTTAAATATCAGTTATTGTTGTTAGAAGGACCAGTAACTAAGCTTAAAGTTTGTGGAAATTTATATCCTGCCACTTTTCTTCCTGAGAAGGAAAATAAAACACCTGATCATGATTGTTCCCAATTCCTAACTTTAAACTATACAGCTCAGGAAGATCTAATGGATACCCCATTAGACAATCCTGACATGGAAATATTTACAGATGGCAGTTCTTTTGTTCAGGATGGAAAGCGTAAAGCAGGTTACCTCGTGGGGACTGCTGAACAGGTTTTGGAAGCAAAATCTCTCCCCCAGGGAACCAGTGCTCAGTTAGCGGAGCTTTTGGCTCTGACCGAAGCTCTAGAGTTAAGCAAAGGGTAGCGGGTAAATATGTACAAGGATTCTAAAACCTTTTACACTGTTGGTGGGAATGCAAACTAGTACAGCCACTATGGAGAACAGTGTGGAGATTCCTTAAGAAATTGCAAATAGAACTGCCTTATGACCCAGCAGTCCCATTGCTGGGCATACACACCGAGGAAACCAGAATAGAAAGAGACACATGTACCCCAATGTTCATTGCAGCACTGTTTATAATAGCCAGGACATGGAAACAACCTAGATGTCCATCAGCGGATGAATGGATAAGAAAGCTGTGGTATATATACACAATGGAGTATTACTCAGCCATTAAAAAGAATACATTTGAATCAGTTCTAATAAGATGGATGAAACTGGAACCAATTATACAGAGTGAAGTAAGCCAGAAAGAAAAACACCAATACAGTATACTAACACATATATATGGAATTTAGAAAGATGGTAATGAGGACCCTGTATGCAAGACAGCAAAAGAGATACAGATGTGTAGAGCGGACTTATGGACTCTGAGGGAGAAGGAGAGGGAGAGGGAGAGGGAGGGATGATTTGGGAGAATAGCATTGAAATATGTAAACTATCATGTAAGAAATGAATTGCCAGTCTATGTTCAATGCAGGATGCAGGATGCTTGGGTCTGGTGTATGGGGATGATCTGGAGGGAAGATGTGGGGTGGGAGGTGGGAGAGAGGTTCATGTTTGGGAGTTCGTGTAAAAAAATAAATAAATATTAAAAAAATAATAATAAAAAAATAAAGGGAATGATGGTTTCAAAAACAAACAAAAAAAATATGCTTATTTGACTTTACATGCTCATGCTGCAATATGGAAAGAAAGACCGTTTAAAACAGCAACAGGAGAACCTATTAAGCATTTCAGGGAGATCGAGAGACTTTTAACTGCTATATATTGTCCTAAAGAAGTAGCTGTTATGCATTGCAAAGGGCACAGCAGGGATGGGAGCAAAGTAGCCAAAGGTAATCAGCTGGCTGACTGTCAAGCCAGAAAAGCAGCACTTTATGAAACCCCTTCACTGCAGACGCCTTTGATCTGGACAGGTCCTGTGGAACAGGAAAAACCACAATATACTGAGGAAGAATTTAAAACATGAAAAAAAGCGGAATAAAGATTACTGATAAAGGATGGTTACAGTCTGAGGATGGACGATTAATAATTCCTGAAAATGCTCAATGGAAAATTCTTAAGGGTTTACATCAGAGTTTTCATTTGGGTGCAAAGAGTATTTACCAAATGGCTTCTCATTTGTTTGAAGGTAAAAATGTAATGAAAACTTTTTTTAAAAATATTATCAAAAGATGTGAAATTTGTCAGAAAAATAACCCTAAAACTGAAAAGCTAGCAAAATCTGGATTACAACAAAGTGGGAAGTATCTTGAAGAGGACTGGGAAATTGATTTTACTCATATGCCAAAAGCTAATGGATATTCTTGCTTACAAGTTTGAGTAGATACTTTTACTAGATAGATTGAGGCTTTTCCCTGTCGTAGTGATCAGGCTAAGGGGGTTATAAAGATTTTAATCCATGAACTTATCCCCAGGTTTGGGCTGTCACAGAGCCTTCAGAGTGACAATGGCTCCGCCTTTAAAGTTGCTGTAACTCAGGGGGTATCTAAAGCTCTAGAAATAAAATATCACTTACACTGTTCCTGGAGACCCCAATCCTTGGAAAAGGTTGAAAAAGCTAATGACATTATCAAAAGACATCTGCACAAATTAACTCAAGAGACGCAGGACAATTGGATTAAAGTACTACCATAGCTGTAATGAAGGCTCAAACTACCCCCAAAAAAGAGGGACTGTCCCCCTTTGAATGTATTTATGGAAGGTTTTTCTTATGCACAGACGTTGTTATAGATCCTGAAGCCTTGGAATTAACTAGTTATGTAACTCAGCTCTCAGCTTTTCAACAGGCATTAACAAAACTCTGGGAGATAACTCCTGATCCCACCTCTGAGTCAAGCAAGCCTCTATTTGAGTCAGAAACTGAGGTCCTCATAAAAACACTGGGATCTGGGGGCTCAGCCTTCGAGCCCCTCTGTAAAGGCCCTTACCAGCTTATTCTTTCCTTTCCCACAGCTGTCAAAGTGCCAAGAATTGATTCATGGGTACATCACACTTGAGTTAAGAGGTGGCACCCTGACCAAAACTAAGTGACATCTTTTTATGTCTTTACTTTCTACGCTCTGACTTTGTACTTTTCAGATGGGCCTGATAACCTATGTGAGCCTACTTCTGCTGACTCCAAATATCCTGAGTGTGCCATTTGATCCTCAAGACAATGCCTTCCTATCCTGGGCTCACTGCTATGCTGCATTCCACAATCGATCTAACTGCTGGGTCTGTGGAACACTCCCCTCTTCATCAGTGGAAGGCTTCCTGTGGTGGACATCTTCACTTCAAGAAAAAGACTTTCTTGAGGTCTGTGAATACCTTTGACAACAATCACATACCATGCCTCTTCTTCACCTGATGACATTGAAGAATTTAAGCTACTCCATTTTGTTAACAGAAAAACTCCATTTTGTAAGGTTCCAGGAAAAGAGCCTTTTGAAATCCCTTAACCCCACCCCACTACCCGTGGACCAATCAGAACCCATGGCCAGTCTGGGAAATGGGAACCAAACAGAACCTGTGGCCAGCCCAGGAAATGAAAACCAATCAGAAACCAACACCTAACACTTCCACAGAAGGTAACCAATAAGACATCTCCCAACCTGAAAACTGTAGTTTTTCAAATTTCTCTTGAGAGAATACCCTATATAAGCAATGTAACCCAGTGCTCGGGTTCCTCCCTATAGCCCCTGTGTCAGTATCAGTGGGAGCCCCAGCTTGAGCTTGGTAATAAAAACTTTCTTGCTTTTGCATCGGATATCGGCTCCCTGGTGGTCATTGGGAGTTTTCGCGACTTGGGCATAACAACATTTACCAACCCTAAAATGGATTGGTGCAACACTTTGCTCTTTAACTATGGATGTAATGTGACTTTTAATTTTGATTATACATTGTCTCGGTTCAATGACTATTTTGCTACACATAAGGCAAATAAGTCTAAATCTAATGTTCTTTTACCTGACGTTTATCAAATATGGGATGAGGTTATATGGATAACTCCTAAAAAAGGACGTTTAATATCTACTGCTACTATATCCTGGGAACTAACAGAGCCATCCCCAAAAGTTAGCCAAAAACTTAATTACAATGATTGGAAACAATTGGGACTTTTGCCTCAGGAAATATACAACGTAATCATTCCCATGTTTTCCAGCCCCAGTTCAGGTCCTCCCTTTGTCTGGCCAGGCACTAATTGGGAGTGGATATCTCAGTTATCGAAGTCTATGCCTCAACCAGTAATGCTGAAGAAGCTGAAGTTGAACAGTTTTATGAAGACCTACAAGACCTTGTAGAACTAACACCCAAAAAAGATGTCCTTTTCATTATAGGGGACTGGAATGCTAAAGTAGGAAGTTAAGAAACACCTGGAGTCTAACAGGCAAATTGGCCTTGGAATGCAGAATGAAGCAGGGCAAGGAATAATAGAGTTTTGCCAAGAAAAGGCACTGGTCAGAGCAAACACCCTCATCCAGCAACACAAGAGAAGACTCTACACATGGACATCACCAGATGGTCAACACCGAAATCAGATTGATTATATTCTTTGCAGCCAAAGATGGAGAAGCTCTATACAGTCAACAAAAACAAGACCAGGAGCTGACTGTGGCTCAGATCATGAACTCCTTATTACCAAATTCAGACTTAAATTGAAGAAAGTAGGGAAAACCGCTAGACCATTCAGGTATGACCTAAATCAAATCCCTTATGATTATACAGTGGAAGTGAGAAATAGATTTAAGGGC
>SJYX01007300.1:98578-111559 GCA_006410675.1 Oreotragus oreotragus | reverse complement strand
CCACCATCAGGGTCTTTTCAAATGAATCAGCTCTTCGCATCAGGTGGCCCAAAGACTAGAGCATCAGCTTCAGCATCAGTCCTTCCAATGAACATCCAGGACTGATCTCCTTTAGGATGGACTGGTTGGATCTCCTTGCAGTCCAAGGGACTCTCAAGAGTCTTCTCCATCACCACAGTTCAAAAGCATCAATTCTTTGGCTTTCTTTATAGTTTATCAACAAAGTGGGAAGTAAAGCTATCAAGTAGGATTAGAAAGGTATTCTATGTCTGTGGGTCTATCTCTATTATCAAAGGAGAAAGGAGGGGGGAGGGATAAATTGAAAATTTGGAATGAACAGATACACACTACAATATATAGACAGATAAACAACAAGGACCTACTATATGGCACAGGGAACTATGCTCAGTATTCTACAATAATCTATATGGGAAAAGAATATGAGAAAGAATATATACTATAAACACATGCATACATATGTGTATGTGTAACCGAATCACTTTGATGTACACCTGAAACCTATACAACATTGTAAATCAACTATACTTCAAAAAAAAAAAAAAAGTATTAGGCTGGGGACATGAGGAAAGTGGAGAAGACAATAAAGCTGCAATTCTTTAAAAAAGAATCTAACTTTTTGCCAGTTCAGAGTGCTTCCCCAATTCAGTGTTTCCCCGTTAGTGCGAATTAGTGGTGCTCCCTAACGACACTGGATTCATGAACGGGTGAAGCGCAGGCAGATTCCGCCCCCTCGTTTCTATTCCGGCTTCCACTTCTGAATGCTTTCTTTCACCTAACCCAAGTGACGCTGACGTGATCTTTGACTTCCACCGAGAAGCGTTCATTTTAACTGGCAGGCAAATGATATTACACTCTGAAGGCCCATCATGCTAAATGACCATTAAACCACTCCACTTAAGAACTGCCTCTCAAGACGGACGCCAAGCGCTTCACACAATATCACTGCTTAATGCTCAGCATTTTATAGACAGGGAAATGTCATCAAAGATCTCAATGAGTTCCTCTGGTTGTAAACAAAACATCTGTGGCTGGTTAGCTGAGTTGCTTCATCCGTGAAGTGAAATGATCAAAGCCTTAGGTGGAAACCCTGTAAAGCTCTCTTTGTGTGGCTCTCTTGAGCCACTTACCGCAGTCCCCCTGAAATGAGACGCCCCACAAAGGAGGCTCGGATTCGGAGAGGGTGTGGTGGCCACTGCCCCATCCACGAGCCTCCTCTCTTCTTACTCAGCACAGCCCCTCCTGTGTGGGCGGCTCTTCTCCTTCCCAGACCCGCTGCCTCTGTTCTTTCCCCAACTTCCTCCTCCCACCAGGGTTATTCTGTTGCCATGCGATCCCTCTCTGCTGCGTCCTTTGTACTCCAGTCTCACCTAGTAGCTTTCTCAGCTCATTCCAGCCTTTATGAGTCTCCCCAGAGCTTTATGCACGCCCTTGGAAACTCTGTTCCATGGTTTAAGCTCATCCACTCAGTCGTGTCCGACTTCTCTCTGCTCATATGTGTGTACCCTGCAGTGTCCAGAGCCTGTTGTGACCTGTGATATCACAACAGCTTCAAGGCAGAAGGAGACAAGCAAATCAAGATGCCTTTATTAAGCCAGACATTAAAGAGACTTGCAAAAATGTAGGAAAATGCTATACTTCTCACTAGTCATTTTGCCTGTCATTTTTCATACAAAACTTTATTTGTGGTACCATATAATAGGCTTATACTCTAAATAAAGCAACAATCACATGTCTCTAGCATGTGCTTTTTGGTTTCTAATATGGTAAATATCAGTAGCTATAACTCTCATGCAAAAGAGGACTTCTCTGATAGCTCAGCTGGTAAAGAATCTATCTGCAAAGCAGATTCGATTCCTGGGGTGGGAAGATCTGCTGGAGAAGAGATAGACTACCCACTCCAGTATTCTGGCCTGGAGAATTCCATGGACTTCATAGTCCATGAGGTTGCAAGGAGTCGGACATGACTGAGCGACTTTCACTTCTTCATGCAAAGGACTCTGTAATAACTTTTAGGAGTTCTTGGCTGAAAACATCTGGGAAGTGCTGTGCTGTGCTGTGCTTAGTTGCTCAGTCATGTCTGACTCCTTGCGACCCCATGGACTGTAGCCCACCAGGCTCCTCTGTCCACGGGATTCTCCAGGCAAGAGTACTGGAGTNTTCATGCAAAGGACTCTGTAATAACTTTTAGGAGTTCTTGGCTGAAAACATCTGGGAAGTGCTGTGCTGTGCTGTGCTTAGTTGCTCAGTCATGTCTGACTCCTTGCGACCCCATGGACTGTAGCCCACCAGGCTCCTCTGTCCACGGGATTCTCCAGGCAAGAGTACTGGAGTGGGCTGCCATTTCCTTCCCCATGGCAATCACGTCTCTGTATCAATAAGGATATGATATAAACATTTGTCAAAAGTGAGAAATAAATTTGACTGTGAAATCTGGATAAGACATGAAAAATACACCCAGAGCAGAGGATGACTCTGTCTTTTACTGACATCTGGAACACTGAGCATTTTCCGAAGGACGGCAATAAGGTCCAGAGAATCCAATCCCTTTCTCATCCAGCCCACCACCTGTCCCTCCCTCAGGTTAAGGGCGGCAGGGACCAAGCAGGGGACCAGGCTCACGTGGTGACCTCTGCCCCATCAGGTCACTTCAGTGGTGCAGACTCTACACAGGTCCCTTATGATCTCATGCAGATTACTTTCTAAGGCTGTAATAACAAAATAATAGAGAAGACTTGGAACAAATTTAAGGAAACATTATTTAAGTGTTGCTTGCAGTTATTTCTTTCATAAAGAATTATTTTCCCAATAATCATGCCCCCGACTTATTTGTGTATTCTTATAGGTGTGTGTAGAGAATAAGGGGTCGAGAGGCACATGGATTTGTTGGTTTCTTACACTTGGGTTTGCCGACACCAGGGCACATCTATGTTCAAACGGTCCTCGCCAAGTGTTTGCAATGAAACCATTTAATCCAAGAGAAGCGGTAGACACAGAATGTAAAGGGCCCCCTGCCACAGAGCTTGCAGGGGCGCAGCCACCAAGGTTACGAATTCCTCCTGTGCGGGTGAAAAGTCACTCAGTCCTCTCCGACTTTGCCACCCCATGGACTAGGCCACCAGGCTCCTCTGTCCATGGGATTCTCCAGGCAAGAACACTGCAGTGGGTTGCCTGCCCTCCTCCAGGGGATCTTCCCAATCCAGGGATTGAACCCACATCTCTTACCTCTCCTGCACTGACAGCCGGGTTGTTTTTTTTTTACCATTAGTGCCACCTGGGAAGCCCACAACTCCCTCAAGTCTGGCTAACTAGTTAATGAGCTCAAAAAAGACTGCAAAAGGGTGGAAGCGGGTAAAAGACCACTGGCTGCAAAGGAGATGGCCCAGGTGCGTGATGGGTCCTGAACACACAGAACCAGCAGGCAGGGGCACACGCTGGGCATCGGCAGTATCTGACACCCCTTCCTTCTGTAGGCGCAGTGAGGATGTGTAGTCTGACCTCGGAGGCACTCACTCCCCTGATGGGAGCCCAGCTGCCTTTGAGAGGCCATTGCTATAACACAAGCAGAAAAGGATGTCTCTGCCACGCTCCTGAGTACAAGCTCAGCAGAGATTCTCAGGAGAACTTGTCTGGGTTCTTATCCAAATTGTCATCACCCAGGCCAACTTCAGAGCTCTACGCATTTGTTTTCATTTGTATTCCCAGCCTTTGAGCTGGGAAAAAAAGGAAAAAGAGAGAGACAGAGAGAAGGAAGGGAGACAAGAGGAAAGGAGGGAGGGAGAAGGGAAGGGAGGCAGCAGTATTTTATGACAATAGGGAACACAGACTTCAGATTTTGGTGCCATAAATAAACTGTCACTGGAACATGACACATTCGGCACATTGTCTGGCGCTGAGCTGCTTCCACAGCAGCAGGCCTGAGCATGACACAGGCCACACGGCCCGCAGAGCCTGAGACTGCCGCCTGGGCCTTTACGGGCCACAGCACTGCTGACAGCAAGCACCCTCTGCCAGCAGCACAGGAGAGGACTCTACACATGGACACCACCAGATGGCCAACGCTGAAAGCAGACTGACTGTATTCTTGCAGCCAAAGATGGAGAAGCTCTATGCAGTCAGCAAAAACAAGTCCGGGAGCTGACGGTAGCTCAGAGCATGAACTCCTTATCGCCAAATTCAGACTTAAATTGAAGAAAGTAGGGGAAACCGCTAGACCATTCAGTTCAGTTCAGTTCAGTCACTCAGTCGTGTCCAACTCTTTGCGATCCCATGAACCATAGCACACCAGGCCTCCCTGTCCATCACCAACTCCCAGAGTTCACCCAGACCTGTGTCCATCGAGTCGGGGATGCCATCCAACCATCTCACCCTCTGTCGTTCCCTTCTCCTCCTGCCCTCAATCTTTCCTAGCATCAGGGTCTTTTCCAATGAGTCAGCTCTTCACATCAGGTGGCCAAAGTACTGGAGTTTCAGCCTCAATGTCAGTCCTTCCAGTGAATACCCAGGACTGATCTCCTTTAGGATGGACTGGCTGAATCTCGTTGCAGTCCAGGGGAATCTCAAGAGTCTTCTCCAACACCACAGTTTAAAAGCATCAATTCTTTGGTGCTCAGTATTCTTTATAGTCCAACTCTCATATCCATACATGACCACAGGAAAAACCATAGCCTTGACTAGATGGACCTTTGTTGGCAAAGTAATGTCTCTGCTTTTTAATATGCTATCTAGCCTTCCAAGGAGTAAGTGTCTTTTAATTTCATTGCTTCAATCGCCATCTGCAGTGATTTTTGAGCCCAGAAAAATAAAGCCAGCCACTGTTTCCACTGTTTCCCCATCTATCTACCATGAAGTGATGGGACCGGATGCCATGATCTTCGTTTTCTGAATGTTGAACTTTAAGCCAACTTTTTCACTTTCCTCTTTCACTTTCATCAAGAGGCCCTTTAGTTCTTCTTCACTTTCTGCCATAAGGGTGGTGTCATCTGCATATCTAGACCATTCATTTATGACCTAAACCAAATCCCTTACGATTATAGAGTAGACATGAGAAATAGATTCAAGGCACTCTGATAGAGTGCCTACAGAATATGGACAGAGGTTCGTGACATTGTACAGGAGGCAGTGNGCAGAGGAATCAGAGATCAAACTGCCAACATCTATTAGATCATAGAAAAAGCAAGAGAATTCCAGAAAAACATCTACTTTTGCTTTATTGACTATGCCAAAACCTTTGAATGTTTGGATCACAACAAACTGTGGAAAATTCTTCAAGAGCTGGGGATACCAGACCACCTTACCAGCCTAGTGAGAAATGTCAAGAAACAATAGTTAGAACCAGACAATGAACAATGGACTGGTTCCAAATTGGGAAAGGAGTATGACAAGGCTGTCGCCCTGCTTACTCAACTTCTCTGCAGTGTACATCATGCAAAATGCTGGACTGGATGAAACAAAGGCTGGAATCAAGATTGCCAGGAGAAATATCAATAACCTCAGATATGCAGATGACACCAACGTTATGGAAGAAAGTGAATAGGAACTGAAGAACCTCTGATGAAAATGAAAGAGGAGATTGAAATGTTGGCTTAAAACTCAACATTCAGAAAACATAGACCATGGCATCCAGTCCCATCACTTCATGGGAAATAGATGGGGAAACAATGCAAACAGTGACAGACTTTATTTTCCTGGGGTCCAAAATCACTGAAAATGGTGACTTCAGCCATGAAGTTAAAAGGCACTTGCTCCTTGGAAGAAAAGCTATGACCAACCTAGACACCATATGAAAAAGCAGAGGCATTATTTTGCCAACGACGGTCCATCTAGCCGAGGCTATATTTTTTCCAGTGGTCATGTACGGATGGGAGAGTTGGACCGTAAAGAAAGCTGAGTGCTGAAAAAAAGCATCATTAAAAAATTGATCCTTTTGAACTGTGGTGTTGGAGAAGACTCTTGAGAGTCCCTTGGACTGCAAGGAGATCCAACCATTCCATCCTTAAGGAGATTAGTCCTGGGTGTTCATTGGAAGGACTGATGCTGAAGCAGAAACTGCAATCTGGCCACCTGATGTGAAGAACTGACTCATTGGAAAAGACCCTGATGCTGGGAAAGATTGAAGGTGGGAAGAGAAGGGGACGACAGAGCATGAGATGGCTGGATGGCATCACTGACTCAATGGACAAGAGCAAGCTCCACAAGTTGGTGATGGGACAGGGAAGCCTGGCATGCTGCGGTTCATGGGGTGGCAAGAGTTGGACATGACTGAGTGACTGAACTGAAGCCCTTTACAGAAAAAGTTTGCAAACATCTGATCTAAACACCTGAGGCCCCTATCCCCAGGACAAAACACATAAAATTCATGTTTCTGATTTTAATATCTGTACCTTTTTCACCTTGGGAAAATTTAATGATATGGCAACGCATTCTGATATTAGTTGAGTGTAAGATTTTGTAAACTTGAAAGATTCAGAATTCTAAATTCCACTTAGAATAGCCAGAATACAGTGGTTCTTCCTCTAACACGAGAGACTTGCTCTAGAACCTTCTATTTGCCTTCTGGGTGGGTGAAGAAAATACAGGATTCCTGAAGTCCTTCCAGTGTTTAACTACAGTAAGTCCAGTACATACAAATGAGTTTCCTTCCAAGAGAGAGTTTGTAAGTCCAACAAAGTGGCTATATACCACTGCTTTTATGCTTGCTTCTGGACATCCTGGGCTTGAAATAAAGACACTGTACTACTGTGCTGTACACATTATTGTAAAGTACACAAAAGCACAACCACTTATAGAGGATGTGTGCACCAGATGTGTGAACTAACTCATGTGATTGGGTGTGCAAATGGACATTTGCATCTTTGAAAGTTTGAAACTTTAAGGTTCATGTGTGGGGGACTTGAAGAGAAACTAAGTTTGTATTTATGATGCTACTGGGATCCTGCAATAGCAAATAACTTCATGTAGGTAGTCTTAAGCAGCACCACGCAGATACAGAAATTAAATTTGATTATTCAGAGTTGTTGCCTGCTTCTTCACAATATCTTCATTCCATTCTTGTTGTTGTTCAGTCCTTATGTTATGCCCAACTCTTTGCAACCCCATGGCCTGCAGCATGCCAGGCTTCCCTATCCTTTACCATCTCCCAGAGTTTACTCAAACTCATGTCTATTGAGTTGGTGATGCCATCCAACCATCTCATCCTCTTTCACCCGCTTCTCCTCCTGCCCTCAAACTTTCCTGAGATGCAGGCCTTTTACAATGAGTTGGCTCTTTGCATTAGGTGGCCCTAAGTACTGGAGCTTCAGTTTCAGCATCAGTCCTTCCAATGAATATTCAGGGTTGATGTCCTCTAGGATTGACTGGTTTTTGACTCCTTGCTGCCCAAGAGGCTCTCAAGAGTCTTCTCCAACACCATGGTTCAAAAGCATCAATTTTTCAGTGCTTGGCCTTCTCTGTGGTTCAACTCTCACATCCTGGAAAAAACATAGGTTTGAATAGATGGACCTTGGTCAGCAAAGTCATGTCTCTGCTTTTTAAAATGCTGTCTAGGTTTGTCATAGCTTTTCTTCCAAGGAGAAAGTGTCTTTCAATTTCATGGCTGAATGATGTGGATGTTTGTCCTTCTCAAAATGAAGAGGAATAAACAAGTTCCTTCGCTAAATCTGAAACCACATGGAAACAGCTCCACTAAGGCTGTGGCTGTGAAGAGGGAGGAGACAGAGCGACGGGCTGCAGGCCTCCTGCACAAAGCTTTCTAAGAACTGGTGTGAGCAACGGGTCTCAGGCGGGCAAAAGGTCTACCACTAGGATGGACCTTGACCCGAGAGCACAAGAAAAAAGTCCTAGGGTCTACTGAGAAATATCTGTAATCACTGTCTTGCCATCTTAGGGAACCTTGACAATGCCTTCCCATCCTAGCTTTTCCTAAAAAAAAAAAAAAAAAAAAAAAAAAAAACCTAGGTTCCATATTGCCTTTCATTCTAACAAAAGAATTCAGTTTTCTTAATGTTCTTCTGGTAGAAAAGCCAAACAGCTTTCTCTTTGAGATACTCTCAGTGTGAGGTTTAATGATCACAAGTGGACATTCCTGAANATAAAAAAAAAAAAAAAAAAAAAAAAAAAAAAAACCTAGGTTCCATATTGCCTTTCATTCTAAGAATAGAATTCAGTTTTCTTAATGTTCTTCTGGTAGAAAAGCCAAACAGCTTTCTCTTTGAGATACTCTCAGTGTGAGGTTTAATGATCACAAGTGGACATTCCTGAAATCTGGTGGCATTAGTCTAGAGAAAAACAATGAGGGCTGCCAGCCTTAACAGATGGAAACACAGGACACCCAGTTAAATCTGGATCTCAGATAAATAACCAAAATATTTCCAGCACAACTATCTCCCAGATATAAGTATAGCTGAAATGAGGCATGGGCTATGTGGTGGTGTGGTGCTCAGTTGTGTCCAACTCTTTGTGACCCCATGGACTGCAGCCTGCCAGGCTCCTCGGTCCACGGACTTTTCTGGGCAAGAATACTGGAGTGGGTTGCCATTTCCTCCTCTAGGGGATCTTTCTGACCCAGGGATCGAACCTGTGTCTCCTGCATCTCCTGCACTGGTAGGCACGTTCTCTCCAGCTGAGCCACCAGGGAAGTCCATGCATGGACTATGTAAGACAAAAAGTATATTTGTTGATTATCTGAAATTCAAATTTAACTGGGCATTCTGTATTTTTTCTGACAACCCAAGAACAACTTTAATTGAAAATGGTTCTTTATGGACAAGTAGAAGGGAAAGTTTGGTAACTATATTGACGCTACTCCTGGACGGTGACCAAGTTCGGTTCAGACCAGACCCAGACACCTTGAATCTTCATTCTTCCAATCTGTGAAACATGAAGCGGATTATGTAAACATTTCATGGATCTGCACTGAGAAGTAATTAAAAGTAATGACAGTCGGTTATAAGATAAACCTCCTTGATTTTTGACTACCTTAAATTGCTTGCATACATATCTTACTGATTAATGTAATTTGCAATATGTAGGTGAACTGAGTGGCCAAAACTATTTGGGTGCTTTCAGTTTCATTCTTGGCCATCATCATGAACTATTATGATGAATGTCAGCAACTAAATAATGAGAAGGCATTTTCTCTTCAGGCATGATGTGTTTCCTCAATGTAATAAATCAGTATAAAACTTTATCTTGATACTCACCCACCTCATCATTTCAATGTCAGAAAAAAAAAAAAGGAAAGGGATTCACACCAACTAATCCAATTGCTTTCTCCAGACACAGGCTCCTAAGTGTTGCCCCAGACCATGTCTGACCTCTTGAACTCTCAGAGGGGAAATTACGGCAGAGAAACCCAGCCGTGGCTTAAACCACAGTCATGTCACGATGCGCTGAGATTTAATCTCTGAGGTTCCCTAAGGCAGATAAGGCTGAGCAAAATAACCAAGCAAAGTAACATGTTGAAGAATGGTCTACTTTCAAAGACTAAAAATGTCCCTAAACACTGAGCATTTAGAAAGAAGCGACAGAAGTTCAGAGTTCTCATATTCCATTACCAAAGCACAAGGACATATGTCATCATCAGAGGGAGGTGAATTCAATGCAAAACAAACAAAAAAACTTAGATAACTAGGTACAAGGAATATTTTGTCTTGGATGACTTTAAACAACTTCAAAAACACCATGGTGGACATAAAACCTTATTTACCTCAGAGTTACTTTCACAGAATGGATGGAGAAGTGTTTCTTTCTCTTTATATTATCGATTGGCTTGAGAAACCACAAAAGGAAAAGGAATTAGTTCCCTCTGAGTGGTCTCCTGAATGTTCAACCCAAAGAGCCCCACCGTGAAGTTAAAAGTCCCTCAGTGTAATTCCTTGAGCATCCCATAGTAGGTCTACCAGCTGGTCTCCCGTTGGGAATGCCTTTGGAACCTCATGTATTCATTTTCACACCTGGAAAATCCCACTGTTAGGGCATTTCAAGTAATTAAGTAGGGACCAGGATACAAATAAATATATGAAAAGAATGAAGATTCTTAATATATCGTATGTATTCAAGAACTATTTGATGGACAGATCTAAATAGATATCTCTCCAAAGAAGACATACAAATGACCAAAAAGCACATGAAGAAGTGCTCAGCATCGCTATTATCAGAAAAATGCGAATCGAAACTTTCTTGAGTTATTACCTCACACTGCTTAGAATGACCAACATCAAAAAGTATGCAAACAATAAATGCTGGAGAAGATGTAAAGAAAAGGGACCCCCCCCCCAACTACAGTGTTGGTGGGAATGTAAATTGGTATAGCCTCTATGGAGAACAGTATGGAGGTTTTTTAAAAATTAAGACTAGAGCTACAACATGGTCCAACAATTCCACTCCTCCTGGGCATACATCCAGAGAAAACCATAATCCGAAAGGATACATACACCCCAATATCCACTGAAGCAATATTTACAACAGCCAAGACATGGAAGCAACCTAAATGTCCATCCACAGAGGAACGGACAAAGAAGATGTGGTACATACAATATACAATGGAGTACTGCTGCTGAGTCGCTTCAGTCATGTCCAACTCTGTGTGACCCCACATATATGAGAAAAGAGCCTAAAAAAGAATAAATTTATGTATATGGTATACGGGGGCTTCCCTGGTGGCTCAGCGGTAAAGCATCTGCCTGCCAATGCAAGAGATGCAGATTCAATCCCTGGGTCAGGAAGATCCCCAGGAGAAGGAAATGCAACTCACTCCAGTATTCTTGCCTGAGAAATCCAAAGGACAGGGAAGCCTTACAGGAGACAGTCCACGGGGTCACAGTGAGTTGGACCCAATTTAGCAACTAAATGACAACAATATGTATGTGGATAACTGAATCACTTTGCTGTACACTTGAAACTGATACAACATTGAAAATCAACTATACTTTAATAAAATTTAAAAATTAGAAATAAAATCAAAATATTAAAAATTAAAATAAAAATAAAACCCGAGAAAACACACACACATACACATACACAAGAATTGTTTGGGATAAAACTGTTAGAAGTTCAGATTACCAGTCTCCAGAACAGAGATGCTGATAGGTCTGAATTTCTCTGGGTTTAGTTCTGTTTTATTTACAATGCATGTAATATGTATTGATCATGTACTATGAGCAATGCAATGTGCTAAGCATGAAAAATTCAGTAATAAGTGTACTCTATCCTTTCTTAAAGGTTTACCATCAGTTGACTATGTCATTTTTCAGAGAAGATCCATAAGGGACAAGTACTCTTCCTGCTTTATAGAAGAGAAAGCTGAAGTCAAGAAGACCACAGAATATACTAAAAAAACTAGCTAGCATGTACAGAAATCAAGTCCAGAAACAGGTAAGTTCATTCATTTATTCATTTCTTATTACTCTCATATTTTCCCAACTACTTTCTTTCCTCTTTGACTCCACTACTCTAGGCTGCTTACTGTCCTCTGAGCCTCCCACACATGTATCAGCTGCCCTGGACCTTTGCTGTTTTCCTTCTTTATGCCTGAAAGGTTTTTCCCATCATTGCTGGACGCACCTATTCACTTCCTTCAAGTATCACCTTCTCAGTGAGACCTTTCATAACAGTATTATTTTAAATGATACCCTTCCCCTTCCCCAGAACACCCTGGCTGCCCACCTTCTTTCCTGTCCTTCCAAAGCATGGCATGGCATGGATAAAGTGAAGACACTCCATCTTCACAAGCGCTGGGTGCAGCACACCAGTCTCTGAGTGGTTCGGTTATGCGCACACGTGTGGCCTGGTTATGTGTACACGTGTGGTTCGGCTATGTGTACACGTGTAATTGTTTCCTGCCTGTGTCTCCAAGTAGTTCTCAAAATTAGCAGCATCAGACTCACCAGAAGGATTTTGTTTTTAAAGGGCTGGAAAAAGATATTCCATGAAAATAAGAGACCAAAAGAAAGCAGGAATAGCAATACTCATATCAGATAAAATAGACTTTAAAACAAAGGCTGTGAAAAGAGACAAAGAAGGCCACTACATAATGATCAAAGGATCAATCCAAGAAGAAGATATAACAATTATAAATATATATGCACCCAACATAGGAGCACCGCAATATGTAAGACAAATGCTAACAAGTATGAAAGGGGAAATTAACAAAAAAAACAATAATAGTGGGAGAATTTAATACCCCCTCACACTTATGGACAGATCAACTAAACAGAAAATTAACAAAGAAACACAAACTTTAAATGATAAAATAGACCAGTTAGACCTAATTGATTTCTATAGGACATTTCACCCCAAAACAATGATTTTCACCTTTTTCTCAAGTGCTCATGGAAACTTCTCCAGGATAGATCACATCCTGGGACATAAATCTAACCTTGATAAATTCAAAAAAATCGAAATCTTTCCAAGCATCTTTTCTGACCATAATGCATTAAGATTAGATCTCAATTACAGGAGAAAAACTATTAAAAATTCCAACATTTGGAGGCTGAACAATACGCTTCTGAATAACCAACAAATCACAGAAGAAATCAAAAAAGAAATCAAAATGTGCATAGAAATGAATGAAAATGAAAACACAACAACCCAAAACCTGTGGGACACTATAAAAGCAGTGCTAAGAGGAAAGTTCATAGCAATACAGGCATACCTCAGGAAACAAGAAAAAAGTCAAATAAATAACCTAACTCTACACCTAAAGCAACTAGAAAAGGAAGAAATGGAGAACCCCAGAGTTAGTAGAAGGAAAGAAATCTTAAAAATTAGGGCAGAAATAAATGCAAAAGAAACAAAAGAGACCATAGCAAAAATCAACAAAGCCAAAAGCTGGTTTTTTGAAAAGATAAATAAAATTGACAAACCATTAGCCAGACTCATCAAGAAACAAAGGGAGAAAAATCAAATCAATAAAATCAGAAATGAAAATGGAGAGATCACAACAGACAACACAGAAATACAAAG
>SJYX01007300.1:57709-94682 GCA_006410675.1 Oreotragus oreotragus | reverse complement strand
CCAGGGAAATCCAGAAGGATGTTATAGAACACAGATTCCTCATTCCCGTCCCAGAGATCTGATAGAAGGGATGCCAACAGTTCAGGTCAGCCCACCATTTGAATAGCCTTACCCCAAAAACTGCTTCCCACCTGGGGTGCTCATGGAACCAGGGAACTGCTATCACCATCTAGAGACGTTTCTATAGTCAGGAGTAACGTAAGGGAGCTACTTAGCATCTTGCATGCTCAAGAGCCTACCACGTACCAGATGGCCACCAAAACATAGAATTATCCAGCCCCAAGTATCAAAAAAAAAAAAAAAGAGAGAGAGAGACATCATTTTGTCGACAAAGGTTGGTATAGTCAAATCTATGGTTTTTCCAGTAGTCAAGTACAGATGTGAGAGTTGGTCTATAAAGAAGGCTGAGCACCAAAGAATTGATGCTTTCAAATTGTGGGGTTGGAGAAGACTTTTGAGAGTCCCTTAGACAGCAAGGAGATCAAAGCAGTCCATCCTAAAGGAAATCAACTCTGAATATTCACTGGAAGGACTGATGCTGAAGCTCCAATACTTTGGCTACCAGATACGAAGAACCGACTCACTGGAAAAGACCCTGATGGCTGGCAAAAATTGAAGGCAGGAGGAGAAGGGAATGACAGAGGATGAGATGGTTGGATGGCATCACCGATTTGATGGACGTAAGTTTGAGTAAACTCTAGGAGATAGTGAAGGACAGGGAAGCCTGGCATGCTGCAGTCCATGGGGTCACAAAGAACTGGACACAACTGAGCGCGTGAACGGCAACAGCAAAGTGTCAGTAGTGTCGAGACTGAGAAACGCAACGTGTCCGCAGCTAGAAAGGCTGTTAAAGTCTACACTGTGGGACTGCGCCCCCGAAGTGTCTGACTTTTAAGTAGGTCCAGTGACTGAAAATTGTCTACTAACTACTCAGGTAATGGAGATGCCGTTGGCCTAGGGCCTGTTCTTGGAGAAGAATTTAGTGCAGGAAGGCTCAACCAAGCAGGGATCTTGGTCTCTTTCACTCACTGCTGGCACTCAAATTTCTCATCTTTTAGTAACAGAACTCTCTTATCCTAGCCCCCAACAAAGTGATTTTAATACCAGTGACCCTCATCATAAACACTGAGGAACCAGAGTTTTTTCGTCTGTTTGTCACTGTTTCGGAAGCAACTTTGAGATCCCTTCTCTCCCCAGTGACTTCTCAGCTCTTCATAGAAGCCTGGCGGGAGACCCTGCATGAGCCCAGGTACCCCTAACTGTCCACTCAGAGGGTGTGCAGGTTATGTCTCCACAGCAAGAGCCTCCATAAAATCAGCCATGTGCAAGTCCTGATATTCACTATTTATTTATGTATGATGGAACAATACGGTCCTATAACCACTGTCAAGCAATTCTTGTGTTCAGAAAGTAAGGCCAGAGAGTTCACACCCACCCACACATACACAGAGGCCTGCATAAACACACAGGGCCTCCCCCGGTGGTTCAGCGGCTGTGACTGTGCTCCCAACACTGGGGGCCTGGATAAGTGACTAGATCCCGCATGCCGCAACTGACAGGCCTGCGTGCTGAATGAGGAGTAGAGGCAGCGTAAACAAATGACTTTTAAAAAATCCTACACATCCACTTAGTTCTCAAGTCTGATGCCTGAGTGAGTTTCCCAGCATTTTAACATATGGGGTTTGGGGTGTCTTTTCGAATATACTTTCGCATCTACAACCTCATCTACGGCAGTAGCTCTAAGACAGTATCTTCCAGGCACTGGCTACTATCTTTCCTTACATCACTTTCTGCGGGAATATTACATTCAGCTCCTTTTAACCTGTGCCCAGGGCTAGCAGTGGAGCCATCCATCTCCATAATTCAAACATGTCTGATATCTTAGATTCAATTGCCCCACTAAAGACAGGCATTTGATGAAGACCTGGTGAATGAGAGGTTTAATGGCTAACGTGAAGACACTCCATCTTACAAATCTCTTTTCACTCACGTGGACTCATCAGCCAGTGCTATTGATTTGCATTTACCAACTGAACTTTCTATTGTTTTTGGATGTTAGTATCCTCAGCCAATGCCTGCAGGCTATTAGTTTCAGGGTGAAGCTTGCTCACTGAATTGAGAAAGCAGAAACATCCATGATGGCTAAGAGAATCCAACATATATCAGAAAAGAAACAGTATTTCATTGATTGTCTTCATCTTACAGTGATGAGAACCAACACAGAAATAATAAAAATATTTTTTAAATGAACACAGTTCACTGTTTTGAAAAATAGCATTATTGAGTTGTCATTTACGTGCTGTATTCATGTGCCTGATCCACAGTGAGGCCAAACAAACTGAAACTTCTGAGTTTGGAGCAGAGAAAGGTTTATTGTTGGGCAGAGCAAAGAATACTGGTAGCTCACCCTGAAAAGACCCAAACTCCCCAATGGTTATCAAGGAAGGGCAAATTTGGAGGGGAGGGCTGCAGAGCATCTGACCTTTCTCTGATTGGTTGGTGGGGAGGTAACAGGGTGATGTTCCAGGATCTCAATCATCGCCTTCTGTGTCCAGCCAGTCCTGAGTTCACAGACTGTGTTCAGTCCCAAGTCATCATCCTCCACCTGGGTGGGGGCCTTACTCCTCCAGAAGAACTCAAGAGATCTGTGCCAGACTGTTCAGTGTACATCCCCTGAGGAGGAACTAGGACTCTGCCTTATCACTGCACTCAGTTCAGTTCAGTCGCTCAGTCGTGTCCGACTCTTTGTGACCCCATGGACTGCAGCACACCAGGCCTCCCTGTCCATCACCAACTACCAGAGATTACTCAAACTCATGTCCATTGAATCGGTGATGCCATCCAACCATCTCATCCTCTGTCTTCCCCTTCTCCTTCTGCCTTCNTCAGTTCAGTCGCTCAGTCGTGTCCGACTCTTTGTGACCCCATGGACTGCAGCACACCAGGCCTCCCTGTCCATCACCAACTACCAGAGATTACTCAAACTCATGTCCATTGAATCGGTGATGCCATCCAACCATCTCATCCTCTGTCTTCCCCTTCTCCTTCTGCCTTCAATCATTCCCAGCATCAGGGTTTTTTCCAATGAGTTGACTCTTCACAACAAGTGGCCAAAGTATTGCATCTTCAGCTTCAGCATCAGTCTTTCCAATGAATATTCAGGGTTGACTTCCTTTAGGATTGACTAGTCTGATCTTCTTTCAGTCCAAGGGACTCTCAAAAGTCTTCTCCAACACCACAGTTCAAAAGCATCAATTCTTTGGTGCTCAGCATTCCTTATGGTCCAACACTCACATCCATACATGACCACTGGAAAAACCATAGCTCTGACTAGACAGACCTTTGTCGGCAAAGTAATGTCTCTGCTTTATATGCTGCCTAGGTTGGCCATAGCTTTTCTTCCAAGGAGCAAGCATCTTTTAATTTCATGGCTGCAGTCACCATCTGCAGTGATTTTGGAGCCCAAGAAAAGAAAGTCTGTCACTGCTTCCATTGTTTCCCCATCTATTTGCCATGAACTCATAGGACCGGATGCTATGACCTTAGTATTTTTAATGCTGAGATTTAAGCCAGCTTTTTCACTCTCCTCTTTCACTTTCAGCAAGAGGCTCTTTGGTTCCTTTTCACTTTCTGCCATAAGGGTGGTGTCATCTGCATATCTGAGGTTATGATACTTCTCCCAACAATCTTGATTCCAGCTTGTGCTTCGTCCAGCTTGGCATTTCGCATGATGTCCTCTGCAGAGAAGTTAAATAAGCAGGTGACAACATACAGCCTCGATGTACTCTCTTCTCAATTTGGAACCAGTCCACTGTTCATCATCTGGTTCTAACTGTGGCTTCTTGACCTGCACACAAAGTTCTCAGGAGGCAGGTAAGCTGATCTGGTATTCCCGTCTCTTGAAGAATGTTCCAGTTTGTTGTGATCCACACCATCGAAGGCTTTAGTGTAGTCAATAAAGCAGAAGTAGATGTTTTCCCAGAATTCTCTTGCTCTTTCTATGATCTAGTGGATGTTGGCAGTTTGACTGCTGGTTCCTCTGCCTTTTCTAAATCTAGCTTGAACATCTGGGATTCTCAGTTCATGCCCTGTTGAAGCCTGGCTTGGAGAATTGTGAGCATTACTTTGCTAGCATGTGAGATGACTGCAAAAGCACAGAAGCTTGAACATTCTTTGGCATTGCCTTTCTTTGGTGTTGGAATGGAAACTGACCTTTTCCAGTCCTGTGGCCACGGCTGAGTTTTCCAAATTTGCTGGCATATTGAGTGCAGCACTTTCACAGCAGCATCTGTCAGGATTTGAAACAGCCCAGCTGGAATATCACTGTACCATTGCTTCTTAACTCCCTTTCCTTTGTTTCTGCATTCGCTAATTAGCAGCTGTCTGAATCTGTCACTTGGGATTTAGGGAAGGTTTACAAACAAAAACCAGGGGACAGGGAAACACTTCTGTCACTGGGAGGGCCCTGAAGGGTCCAGCTCTCTTTCAATCCCTTCTTTTCTTTGAAACTCCTCCATCTTGAGGGGGAACAGAGGTGGAACAGGAAGGGGAATAAAGTTTTAGATACAGGAGACTCGATTTCAAATTCACCTGTAAAAGTGAACAAAGCAGTGATTTGGGGTAGAAACCATACAAATGGAAGGAAGCTCTCTGTGGCCTGGTGCCTGGCTCCTCTCACCTAGGCCAGCGTTTCTCAAGTTCCTCCATGCTGTAGCCTGTGTCAGCATTTCATTCCGTTTTGTTGCCAAACAATACTCAGTGTCTGCAATATGCTGCTGCTGAGTTGCTTAGTTGCTCAGTCACGGCCAGCTCTTCTGTGACATCGTGGTCTGTGGCCTGCTGGGCTCCTCTGGCCATGGAATTTCCCAAGCAAGAATGCCGGAGTGGGTTGCCAGTTTCTTCTCCAGGGGATCTTCCCGACCCAGGGACGGAATCCACGCCTCCTACATCTGCAGGTGGATTCTTTACCGCTGAGCCACCCCGGAAGCCCCATCTAGATACATTGCAATTTGCTTATTCGATCACTAGTTGATGGACTTTCGTTTTGGCTGCTAGGAGTAATGCTGCTATGAATATTTGGGTACAAGTTTTTATGGGGACATATTTTCATTTCCCTTGGGCAGATCCCTATAAATAGAATTTCTGGGTCATATGGTATACCTATCTTTAACATTTTAAGAGAATGCCAAACTGGTTTTCAAAGTGCTTTCATATTAAAATCTCATGAGCAGTGTCTGTGGCCTCGTTTTCCACATGCTCTCTAATACTTGCCCATCTCCACTTCACTCTAAATGCTGAAATAAGAGTGATTTCAAATGCACCTAACATTTTACTGAGAGACTACTTTATGCAATGTTCTCTGAATAATTTGGGTTGGCCAAAAAGTTCATTTGGTTAAGGAATACATTGTTCGAGAAAGGTCTTAGTGGAAATGAAAAACGTGGTCTTTTATTTTTGCTTAAAACAGAATGAACTTTTTGGCCAATCCAACTATTACTGTTAAACTATCACTGACACAATGAGATATTAGCAAGGGTTTACAGGTAAAGAAAGAAGGCTCAGAAAAGCTCAACAGTTGCCCATGGCACCCCAGCAAGCAGGTGGCAGGATCTGAATTCAGTGACAGATGCATTTGACACAAAAGTTGACTATAAGAGTTATTCACACAGAAGTTAAGACATGTTTGAAATATAATGTGGCCAAGATACTGCTGTTAATGTCACCAAAGAGAGGACTCAACAAACAGTAAATTAAACTCTTCCTAATAACTATGGATTTTCTTTCTTTTAAAATTTTTATTATAGTTGATTCACACTGTTGTGTTAGTTTATGGTGTACAGCAAAGTAACTCAGTTGCAAACATATATAATAACTACAGATTTTCTCTTGAAGAAATTATGCTGAAATTCTAGAGAACAATTTCACCTCAAAATTCTCTCTTCACATGTCAAATCCCAAAGCTGTAGTTTTGATTCAGGATTTAACTAGCAAATTATTTATGACAATCAAAACTCAGATGAAACACACTTCATAGCAATGAAATTGCTGAATGGTTTTTATTAACTGTACTGAATCATTTGCTGCTATCTAAAGATGGGGATTCTGACAACTGCTGTTCATGTTTGAGTGCTCAAAAAACATTGACTGCAGTTTCTGGAGTCCTGCCTATGATGGCAGAGTGCTGCTGTCTCGGCCGACTCCCACACCGTCACAGACAGGCTGCTGGCAGAAGGGGAGCCCCAAAGCCACGGTGTGGAACCGCTCCCACCCAGCGCCTCCCACTCTTCTGCAGCCACCCCACGCGGCCTACCCACTCTGCTGTCGCCAATCCCAAATCCGTCTGATCTTCACTGTCATTCAAAGGGCCTTTCTGTTGTCTCAAAGCCCAGTTCCTTCCTGCCTTGGAGATGCTCTGAACTAGAAAGGCCCAGCATTTCAGAACAGGTAACTTTATTCCCCTGGGATTTACTATTTGGTCTGTTTGACCCACGTGGTTTGCAAATGATTGCCTGTTTCCCTCTTTCGTGTTGGAATATCTGATGATATAGATCATTGCTACTCAAAGTATGGCCCCTAGANACCACTGGAAAAACCATAGCTCTGACTAGACAGACCTTTGTCGGCAAAGTAATGTCTCTGCTTTATATGCTGCCTAGGTTGGCCATAGCTTTTCTTCCAAGGAGCAAGCATCTTTTAATTTCATGGCTGCAGTCACCATCTGCAGTGATTTTGGAGCCCAAGAAAAGAAAGTCTGTCACTGCTTCCATTGTTTCCCCATCTATTTGCCATGAACTCATAGGACCGGATGCTATGACCTTAGTTTTTTTAATGCTGAGATTTAAGCCAGCTTTTTCACTCTCCTCTTTCACTTTCAGCAAGAGGCGCTTTGGTTCCTTTTCACTTTCTGCCATAAGGGTGGTGTCATCTGCATATCTGAGGTTATGATACTTCTCCCAACAATCTTGATTCCAGCTTGTGCTTCGTCCAGCTTGGCATTTCGCATGATGTCCTCTGCAGAGAAGTTAAATAAGCAGGTGACAACATACAGCCTCGATGTACTCTCTTCTCAATTTGGAACCAGTCCACTGTTCATCATCTGGTTCTAACTGTGGCTTCTTGACCTGCACACAAAGTTCTCAGGAGGCAGGTAAGCTGATCTGGTATTCCCGTCTCTTGAAGAATGTTCCAGTTTGTTGTGATCCACACCATCGAAGGCTTTAGTGTAGTCAATAAAGCAGAAGTAGATGTTTTCCCAGAATTCTCTTGCTCTTTCTATGATCTAGTGGATGTTGGCAGTTTGACTGCTGGTTCCTCTGCCTTTTCTAAATCTAGCTTGAACATCTGGGATTCTCAGTTCATGCCCTGTTGAAGCCTGGCTTGGAGAATTGTGAGCATTACTTTGCTAGCATGTGAGATGACTGCAAAAGCACAGAAGCTTGAACATTCTTTGGCATTGCCTTTCTTTGGTGTTGGAATGGAAACTGACCTTTTCCAGTCCTGTGGCCACGGCTGAGTTTTCCAAATTTGCTGGCATATTGAGTGCAGCACTTTCACAGCAGCATCTGTCAGGATTTGAAACAGCCCAGCTGGAATATCACTGTACCATTGCTTCTTAACTCCCTTTCCTTTGTTTCTGCATTCGCTAATTAGCAGCTGTCTGAATCTGTCACTTGGGATTTAGGGAAGGTTTACAAACAAAAACCAGGGGACAGGGAAACACTTCTGTCACTGGGAGGGCCCTGAAGGGTCCAGCTCTCTTTCAATCCCTTCTTTTCTTTGAAACTCCTCCATCTTGAGGGGGAACAGAGGTGGAACAGGAAGGGGAATAAAGTTTTAGATACAGGAGACTCGATTTCAAATTCACCTGTAAAAGTGAACAAAGCAGTGATTTGGGGTAGAAACCATACAAATGGAAGGAAGCTCTCTGTGGCCTGGTGCCTGGCTCCTCTCACCTAGGCCAGCGTTTCTCAAGTTCCTCCATGCTGTAGCCTGTGTCAGCATTTCATTCCGTTTTGTTGCCAAACAATACTCAGTGTCTGCAATATGCTGCTGCTGAGTTGCTTAGTTGCTCAGTCACGGCCAGCTCTTCTGTGACATCGTGGTCTGTGGCCTGCTGGGCTCCTCTGGCCATGGAATTTCCCAAGCAAGAATGCCGGAGTGGGTTGCCAGTTTCTTCTCCAGGGGATCTTCCCGACCCAGGGACGGAATCCACGCCTCCTACATCTGCAGGTGGATCCTTTACCGCTGAGCCACCCCGGAAGCCCCATCTAGATACATTGCAATTTGCTTATTCGATCACTAGTTGATGGACTTTCGTTTTGGCTGCTAGGAGTAATGCTGCTATGAATATTTGGGTACAAGTTTTTATGGGGACATATTTTCATTTCCCTTGGGCAGATCCCTATAAATAGAATTTCTGGGTCATATGGTATACCTATCTTTAACATTTTAAGAGAATGCCAAACTGGTTTTCAAAGTGCTTTCATATTAAAATCTCATGAGCAGTGTCTGTGGCCTCGTTTTCCACATGCTCTCTAATACTTGCCCATCTCCACTTCACTCTAAATGCTGAAATAAGAGTGATTTCAAATGCACCTAACATTTTACTGAGAGACTACTTTATGCAATGTTCTCTGAATAATTTGGGTTGGCCAAAAAGTTCATTTGGTTAAGGAATACATTGTTCGAGAAAGGTCTTAGTGGAAATGAAAAACGTGGTCTTTTATTTTTGCTTAAAACAGAATGAACTTTTTGGCCAATCCAACTATTACTGTTAAACTATCACTGACACAATGAGATATTAGCAAGGGTTTACAGGTAAAGAAAGAAGGCTCAGAAAAGCTCAACAGTTGCCCATGGCACCCCAGCAAGCAGGTGGCAGGATCTGAATTCAGTGACAGATGCATTTGACACAAAAGTTGACTATAAGAGTTATTCACACAGAAGTTAAGACATGTTTGAAATATAATGTGGCCAAGATACTGCTGTTAATGTCACCAAAGAGAGGACTCAACAAACAGTAAATTAAACTCTTCCTAATAACTATGGATTTTCTTTCTTTTAAAATTTTTATTATAGTTGATTCACACTGTTGTGTTAGTTTATGGTGTACAGCAAAGTAACTCAGTTGCAAACATATATAATAACTACAGATTTTCTCTTGAAGAAATTATGCTGAAATTCTAGAGAACAATTTCACCTCAAAATTCTCTCTTCACATGTCAAATCCCAAAGCTGTAGTTTTGATTCAGGATTTAACTAGCAAATTATTTATGACAATCAAAACTCAGATGAAACACACTTCATAGCAATGAAATTGCTGAATGGTTTTTATTAACTGTACTGAATCATTTGCTGCTATCTAAAGATGGGGATTCTGACAACTGCTGTTCATGTTTGAGTGCTCAAAAAACATTGACTGCAGTTTCTGGAGTCCTGCCTATGATGGCAGAGTGCTGCTGTCTCGGCCGACTCCCACACCGTCACAGACAGGCTGCTGGCAGAAGGGGAGCCCCAAAGCCACGGTGTGGAACCGCTCCCACCCAGCGCCTCCCACTCTTCTGCAGCCACCCCACGCGGCCTACCCACTCTGCTGTCGCCAATCCCAAATCCGTCTGATCTTCACTGTCATTCAAAGGGCCTTTCTGTTGTCTCAAAGCCCAGTTCCTTCCTGCCTTGGAGATGCTCTGAACTAGAAAGGCCCAGCATTTCAGAACAGGTAACTTTATTCCCCTGGGATTTACTATTTGGTCTGTTTGACCCACGTGGTTTGCAAATGATTGCCTGTTTCCCTCTTTCGTGTTGGAATATCTGATGATATAGATCATTGCTACTCAAAGTATGGCCCCTAGATTGACAACATCAGCATCCTTGGGGAACTTGTTAGAAATGCAGAGTTTCAAGCTTCATCCCTAATTGACTGATCAGATTCTGCCATTTACCCATCTGCCCAGGTTGATTCCTATTTGCTAGATCTTTTACTGTAGCTAGTGTGGACTTCCAGGTCTAACCCACAGACCCAGAACCTCACCTGACCCTGAAAGTCTGCCCCTAGCGGGACTAATGGAAGCTTTTCCTCCTGTCTGCACAGGTTTCTGCCCTCTGCCTGCAAACATATTAAAGTCACTCTATTTTAAACAACATCACAAACCTCTTGGCCCCGCTGCCTCTGTTAGGAAGAGTGCATTATTGCTCACATCAATGTGCTTCCTCTCTTTGCAGCAGTGCTAAACAAACCCATCCCATGGGACCCGGGTTTGCCTCTATGACTTCTGTCCAAGGAAATGGGAGCAAAGGCGACGTGTGTCATTTCCAGGCAGAAGCTCTCAGAGTCAGCTGTGCCTCGCCCTCCCCATCCTCAGCCGTGCCTCGCCCTCCCCATCCTCAGCCATGCCTCGCCCTCCCTGCCCTCACCACCACAAGACCCAGGATGACCCAGACGGAGGAGGTCCTGTCGACCTGAGTCCAGAGAGAAGACAGCACAGAGCAAACCAAGGGTGACCTCTGGGGGGTAAGTAGACTTGCTGCTGAAAGCAGCAGAGACACGGGGCCCGTTTGTTACAGCGTCCTGTAGCATAAGCTGACGGACACACACTGAACCGCTATTTCGTTTCTCCTTTTTACATTTAAAGAAAAAATAGGAAAGAGTGTATCTAAAGACGTAAATATTATTGAAAGGAACACCTATATCTCAGTTCTCTAGGGTTTACAGTGTCCCCTTCTCCACCTCTGCCAATTTTTTTTTTTTAGAGTTATCATTATTCTAATTTCCAGATTCCTCCCAGGCTACACAATAATTTTTACTTTTTTCTTCACAACAGGGATCAGCAGATTAATTCTGTACATGCAGATAGAAAACATTTTGGGCTATATAGACCAAATAGTGTCCTTCAGAATTAATCAACTCTACCATGGTAGCATGAATGCACTCTAAAAAACTATATAAATGAAAGGGTGCAGCTCTGTTCCAATAAAACTTTCCTGATCCAAGGTTCAAAGCTTAGGGGAAAACTTAGTTGTTCCACACTTTAACCCCTCTAAACCAAGCCAGGCATTGAGTACTCACAAAACCACCTGAAAAGGGAGTAGGTATCTTTCAGCATAAACCTATAATTTTGTAAATAAAGAAATTATTACCAAAATAAATTAAAAAGTCATGTCAAAAACAAAACTCTAGTTAATGCTATGCACACTGAAATATTAAGGGAGAAATGTACTGATGTCTTCAATTTACTTTGTCTTTAAAAACTATTTAGTTATTTAGGTGGCACCGTGCCTTAGGCGCGGCAGCAGGGGCCTCAGATCTTTGTCGCAAACTCTCAGTTGTGGAATGTGGGATTTAGCTCCCTGACTAGCGATTGAACCTGGGCCCCCTGTATCGCGAGTGCAGAGTCTTAGCCACTGGACCATCAGGAAAGTCACATTTCAATACACTTTGAAACACATAAAACAGTAAGATGGATTGATGAATGGGTAAAGGGATAGATGGACACACAGATCCGTGAAAAATCAAGGATAGTGAAACGTTAGGATATAGATGGTGGACATATGGATATTCACTGTGAAAATCCTTTCACCTTTCTGTATATTTGAAAATTTTTTCATAATAAAATATTGGAGGGGTGAGAATGCTGAGGCTAAAGTTTACAGGCCTTGGGTAGAATCAATTGATTTGTGAAATATACTTCTACTTGATAAATATCCCATGGAAAGTTATCAAACAGTTTAAAAAGCTGATATAAGTTAGGCCTTGAGACATCAGCTCAAATGCTTCCATGTTTATTCAAAAAATACTCGAGCTCTCATTATATGGCAGGTAGCGGGACAGGACGGTGAAAAGACAGAGGCGGAATCTGCAGTCTAACAGGAAAGAAGAGGGCTTCCCAGGTGTGCGGTGACCAAGAATCTGCCTGCCAAGGCAGGAGACACAAGAGATGTGGTTTCAGTCTCTGGCTGGGAAGATCCCCTGGAGTTGGAAATCGTAACCCACTCCACCACTCTTGCCTGGAAAATCCCGTGGACAGAGGAGCCTTGCAGGCTACAGTCCACTGAGTCACAAAAAGCTGGATACAACTGAGCCCACATTCACAGGAACACAGGAAAGAAAAACTAGTCCATCCCTGGTGGCTCTGAAGCTCCCCACCACCGATCGCCTGCACTTCCCATTAAGTGTGTCGTGCTTATCATGTTGTTATAAAGAGCCTCCTTTCTCTGGGAGGCTGCAACATCCCTGAAACATGGGGATTCGTGCATGGAGGTTAGTCCCTTCTACATGGTATCCAATAGAGCTGGCTGTCGTGTTTGTTCATAAAGAGGGCTCTGGATACTGGTAATAAGAAGGTGTTGCCAAGGAAATGATGTGTCTTCATTCATATGAAAGGCAGACCTCTACCATCACGCTTCCAGCAGTTGTGCAATGGCTGAAGCAAATCCTTTTACTCCTTTGTGAGAGCAGAGCCAATGAATTCTTGTCCTTTCATAGACTAAGCAAAGCCAGCAATCAAGAGCATGGTCATATACAAATACCATATGATAATCACATTTGTGGAATTTAAAATACAACAGAAATGAACTTATCTATGAAAGAGAAACAGACTCACAAACACAGAGAACAAACTTGTGGGAGCCGAAGGGGAGGGGTGTGGGGAGGGGTGGGTTGGGAGTCTGGGGTTACTGGATGCAACTAACACATATAGGATGGATAAACAAGGCTCTCCTCTTCAGCACGGGGAACTGTACTCAGTGTCCTGGGATACACATTACATAAAAGAATATGAAAGAGTGTGTGTATATATATGTATATATATGTATAATCAAACCACTTTGCTATACAGCAGAAATTAACACAACATTATACATCAACTGGAGAAGGCAATGGCACCCCACTCCAGTACTCTTGCCTGGTAAATCCCATGGACAGAGGAGCCTGGTGGGCTGCAGTCCATGGGGTCACTATGAGTCGGACACGACTGAGCAACTTCACTTTCACTTTTCACTTTCATGCATTGGAGAAGGAAATGGCAACCCACTCCAGTGTTCTTNATGGCAAAGCCACTCCAGTACTCTTGCCTAGAAAATCCCATAGATGGAGGAGCCTGGTAAGCTGCAGTCCATGGGGTCACTATGAGTCGGACATGACTGAGCAACTTCACTTTCACTTTTCACTTTCATGCATTGGAGAAGGAAATGGCAACCCACTCCAGTGTTCTTGCCTGGAGAATCCCAGGGACAGGGGAGCCTGGTGGGCTGCCGTCTATGGGGTCGCACAGAGTCGGACACGACTGGAGTGACTTAGCAGCAGCAGCATAAATCAACTATACTTCAATAATATGTTTTAAAAGAAACAAGAGCATGGTCCTCTAACGACCCATTATTCATACAGTTAATCATTATTCATATGGTTCATATTTGTGAACTTGTAAAATAAACTATGATTTGTAACCGCCAAGTCAATACTTATGGCACGTTTGCAGTCACTGGTGAACGTGCCCAAAGCTGTGGAACACGTGAGGCGCCCTGTGCACACATCAGTGGAGGGTGAGCAAGGCAGCGCTCTGCCTTCTTGTTTCAGCTCTCACTGGCAAACGAATGTCTTCTTTGTGGCCTTTTTAGTGCCACAATTTTCACATTTACTGTGTGTGCTTTTTGTTGATAGCGCTGTTTACAGTGGCTCCCAAGCACAGCACCGCCATGCTGTCTAGGGGTCTGAAATGCAAGTATCCTGTGCTCAACTTGTGGAGCAGACAGGAATGTTAGACAAGCTGCCTTCAGGCACGGGGTGGGCGCTGCGGGCTCTGAAGCCGCTGTTAGTGAGTCAAGGACATGAATCAAATACTGTCTCTGTAAACAGAAACGCAGGTAACACAAGGTCATGCGCTAATCAGCTGAGAAAAATGCTGTGACCATGTCTAGGAACCGGACCCTAGACATCCCCTAGGGCAAACTGTTCAGCTTTTGCTAGCTCGAGAGCTGGAGGTGTCTTTATAGACAATAACTAGCAGAGACAATGAGGATTAACTCTGCACGCAGATAACTTTATACACTATCAGAAAAGCCTAAGACCGACAGCTTCTTGAGAGATAAGTAAGCCTGGCCACAGACAGAGCCACCCTCTCTCTGTCCATGAGCAGCAAAGGCCCGCAGCCTGGATGACTGACCACGGCGCGGTGTCAGCAGGATGAGACAGACGTCACAAGGCAACAGAGCTCAGGGCAGGACTGTGCGTGTGGGGAGGAAGGAGAAATCACCTCCTCAACGTCAAACAAATTGTTTCTTGTGCTTTCGGTGGTCCCAACATGCAAACACAATTTATGATGATCTGAAAGGTCACACTGAAGCTTGAGTTTTTTTTTTTTTTTTTAAGTAACTCATTAGGACACCCTGAAGTAAAAGACAATCAATCATGGAAACAGATGGGCTATAGAACGTGCTGCTGTGTTGCAATTAGTAAAGGAGGCTGTGGATAAAGCAGAACTCATTAGGCTGAAAAGCAGAAACACTGCAAAAAGCAAAAGACCCTGTGGTCGACCACAGCTGTAAAGTCAAGGACAAATGTACCATTTGCAAGGCGGAGACAGGACCGGAAATGACAGATACACCACCCCGGGTCATTTGCGGATGCTCAGCCCAAACAAGGAAAAGTATTAAGTTGTACTCAAACATGAGCTGAGATCAATAGACTTGAGAATGTTCTTTTCATGGGTCACCAGCAGTCACCTGTCCTTGTAAATAATCATTCTTTAAAAAGAGTATTTGGATTCGATGGGTGAAAGATCTACAGCCCAGCATTGTGTGGTTTGTTAGCATTCTATGTGTGTGTATGTACTCAGGCGCAAGTCGTGTCCAACTCTTGGCAAGTTCATAGACTAGGGCCTGCCAGGCTCCTCTGTCCATGGGATCCTCCGGGCAAGAATAACGGAGTGGGTTGCCATTTCTTTCTCCAGGGGATCTTCCCAACCCGGGGATTGAACCCAGGTCTCCTGCATTAGCAGGCAGATTCTTTATTCTACAGTTGTAGGCCAAATACACAGTTCTACAGCCTTGGTTGTTGTTTAGTTGCGAAGTCATGTGTGACTCTTTGCAACCCCATGGACTGTAGCCTGCTGGGTTCCTCTGTCCATGGGATTTCTGAGGCAAGAATACTGGAATTTCTTCTCCAGGGGATCTTCCCGACCCAGGGACGTCTCACATTCTCCTACATTCTCAGGTGGGTTTTTTGTTTGTTTGTTTTTACCACTGAGCCACCATGGAAGACCCTAATGCCTTGGAGACGGCCCTAAAATTCTCTCTGGATTTGTTAAGGCCAAGCAGCCCACCTGCAGTGTGAGCGGCTATGGGACACCCTGACTGATCTGCACATGGGCCAGCTTGGAACCCCAAGGCCGACACACCGCCTTGCTGCCCAGGTGTGGTTCAACAGCAGCAGCGGAATGCCACCTGAGGACTCGTTGGAAATGCAGACTCCCTGGCTCCAGCCGAGGAGTACCAAATCAGAGCTTGCATTTTCACAAGACTCCCTAGTGATTCACCCTTTGCAGCTCTGCCCGCAATAGCCTGCAGCTGGGGTGACGGACTGTCCTTGGTGACACCAGACCTTGGTGTATGCACCGCAAGCCCCGGGCTGTGAAAACCGCTTCAGCTTGGGCAAATCTGGACATCCTATTTATCCCAATACCACAGCCAAAGAAAGTTCTCGACGAGAATATCTGAGCCTCATGGCCACTCAGGAATTGTTGTACGTGAAACAATTTCCCAGGCTTTATTTTGGACACACATTTGGTTTTGCATTGTCCTCATACAAGGAAAGGGCCTCCCTGGTGGCTAAGCCATAAAGAATCTTCTGCTAGTCCAGGAGACACAGGTTTGATCCCTGGGTTGGGAAGATCCCCTGGAGGAGGGTGTGGCAACCCCTCCAGTATTCTTGCCTGGAGAATCCCATGGACAGAGGAGCCTGGTGAGCTATAGGCCATGGGGTTGCAAAGAGTCAGACATGACTGAGCAACTCTGCAGGCACATAAGGAAAGCAGAACAGTCACTGGAGGATGCACAGGAAAAGCTAAGCCTTTGAAGAAGGGCCATCTTCCTCCATCCCATCCTTTCATGCCAGGACATAACAGCCCAAGGAATCCAGTTTGAGCAGAAAGAGGCCAGGAGATGTGCTCTGGGAGCCCAGAACCATTCTTTATGATTGGTTACATCCTCCGCAGAACTTTCAAACCCAGAGTTCCCTACTCTAGTACAATGGTTCTCAAACTTCTGCCCTGTCAGAATTACTTCCAAGAGTCTTACACAGAAACTGCTGGGTTCTGGCCTCCAACTCCCAGATTGAGGAGGTCTGGTGCGTGTGTCGGGGTTGGAGGGTAGGGCGAGTGGGTTGATATTCTGCATTCCTAACATCTTCCCAGATGGTGCAGAGGCTGAATTGCTGAGATCACATCTAGTGAATCACTCTTCTGGAATCCCAGCTTCTCCACTCTGGGGCAAACCGCTGCCTTTAACCCAGGTTCCGTTCCTGGGTTGGGAAGATCCCCTGGAGAAGGGCATGGCTATCCACTCCAGTATTCTTGCCTGGAGAATTCCAAGGGCAGAGGAGCCTAGTGGGCTACAGTCCATGCGGTTGCAGAGTTGGACACAACTGAGCAACTCACACACACACATACACACATTTTCTGCAGAATACAAACCAAAACAGCAACAATGAACAATGCAGTATTTTGCTACTCCAAGTGTGGCCCCAGACCAGCAGCACCCAAATCACACGGGAGCCTATTAGCGATGCAGAACCTCCGGCCCCACCGGGACCTGCTGAGTCGGGATCTGTATTTCACCAAGGTCCCCAGGCCCTGGCTTACAAAGAGAATGGTACATCTGCATCTTGTGTATAGCTGCAACTGCTTTATCTCCTCAGAACCAGTATTGCTGTGCTTCTCTTCCATTTATGTGTGTATGGATGTATGTATATTTTAACCATAGAAGAAAGCTTGTTTTCTTACAGCCACACAGACTCATTGCTCAGAATGGATAAAACGTTACCTCCAACACCAAGAGAGCTCTAGGAGGCTGGTGGAGGAGCATTTGCTCTGACTTGGGGGACATAAAATCTCTGGTCTCTCCAGGGAAGCAGTCACCCAGAGGAAGCCCTCTACCACCCACTAAGGACAGCTGGGCAGAGCCAGTGTGCATGGCCAGGCCTCAGAATCCCTGCCCTTTGAAGGAGCCCCTGTACCTTCTGAATGAGAGGCGGCATTTATCAGCTGTGCTCCTGGGATAGTAGATTCCAACCTATTGAACCTACTGAAATCATCATTTCCCTTCTGCAGAGAGATAACGCTGCCCTCAGATTTTCTACTTTCATTCCACTCTTCCAGTAACAGAAGGCCACACGCTTTGTAATTTCTTCTTTGGAGCCCCTGAACTAAATACCAATCCTCCTGGCATTAAAGAAAAGTAATAGTATTTATGAAGCATAGGTGTTATGCTCCAGATATCGTACTAGAAACTTAACATCTATTTTATGTACTGCATACATCAACCCAGGAGGTAGCTACGATGATTAGTCCCATTTTACAGATTAGGGAATTTGAGACAGAGAGTAACTGATTCGCTTGTCCAAAGTTATCCAGCAGATTCCAGAGCCGGCATACCAATTAAAAAAAAAGTTAAACCATCGCTTTTTGTCCTGTATTTTCAGGCTAGCACTTTAAAAACTCTAATCACAGAAAGGACACGGCAGGCAGAACCCTGTTGCACCAGACAGTGTATCTTTTAACCTGTGTGCATCTCAGATTCCGTCTGCGGTGGGCAGGGTAAGAAGCAGCATTACGTCTCTCACTGCGGAATTGTGTGAGTCTGCGCTTCCACCAAGGAAACTGCAAAAGCACAGGACCAAGACGATGACCCCAAATAATTTACTGTCAAAACATCCTTCTGAAATACAGGAGACTGAGACTGGCTTAATTGTTGGCAACCGTCAAAGTGAGGCGCGCCAAGGTTCTATTCTTGTTCTTCAGGTGGGTGGAAGGAGGCTGTTCCCTGAAAAGAGCTGCCTCTCGAGAGGAGGAGGGAAGGTCGAGCCTCTCTAAGGAGTTGCAGGAGAAAAAGGAAAAAGGAACAGCGCGGCTCCCACGCGGACAGAAGCAAGGATGGGTCCCAGGCCTGGCACCCAGCCGGGCTGCAGTTCCCAGCTCCTTTGTGATTAAACTTGACCATGCGATTCAGCTTTGGACAGTGGAAGGGGTGCAGAAAGCATGCCTCCTCCAGCTTCTCCCCATGAACACCTCCCCGCCTCCATGGTCTCTCTCCTGTCCAGAGTAACCCAGGAAAGTGCGAGGGGCAAACAGCAGATGGCAGCGTGCCAGGCTCTGAAGGGCTCCGGGGCTCTGACGGACTGGCTGGAGTGACCCTCCTCACTGCTGGCCCCCAGTCCAAGCCTGTCCTCGTCACAGTGTTACCTACACTTTACACCAAGTTTAACTTCACGGAAGTCACTGAAGTCACTGAAATGGGGGCATTTGTCTGCTACCGCAGCAGCTATTAGGCAAACTATCTTACGGATGGATCAATGTCCCCTTTAGCCCCTAAATCTGCTGTGTGCTAATGTCACTCAGCTTGTGGCAAGTTCCCGTGAATAATGGAAAAGGAAATGGCAACGCACTCCAGTTTTCTTGCCTGGAGAATCCCATGGACAGAGGAGCCTGGCAGGCCACGGTCCATAGGGTCGCCGAGAGTCGGACACGCCTGAAGCGACAGATTCCATCCAGAAAGAAGAAGCATCCTTCAAAGAGCTAGGGGAGATTCTACTTTGTGTGTTCATCTCGCTGTTTTCTTCTAAGTCCCATCCAGAGATCGGCCATGTGGGTAAATGAGAGTTTTGACTGAAGGATAGAAGACCAGGAAGAGATGGTACAGCAAGGATGAGGAGAAGTCTGCCGAAGAGGAAGATGCTGGTCATTGTGAGTTCAGCAGATTCCCAAGGTTACAGCAGCAGCAGGAGGTGAGGCGGGGTGGTTCCAGAAACAAGTACCTTGACCTGACAGAGTCGCCAAGACTGGCCTAGGGAGCTGGGGAGAGGGGAGTGTTAAGAACGCTAACCCGCTGGGGAGGCAGATTATGGACCACTGCGGTACAGGGGCCTTGGAGTGAACTTCACTGAAATACACTCTGGTGTAGACGGATAGGGGCTTCCCAGGTGGCGCTAGTAGTAAAGAACCTGCCTGCCAATGCAGGCGACAAAGCAGGCTCCGGTTGATCCCTGGATCCCTGGATCCTCCCCTGGAGGAGGAAATGGCAACCCTCTCCTGTTTCGTTGAGTAGAGAGCTCCATGGACAGGGGAGCCTGCAGGGCTGCAGTCCATGGGGTCGCAAAGAGTCACACAGCCGAGTGACTAATGCACACACACACACACAGACTGAGAAAGCTTGGCTCGGGTATGTTTATCACGATTTTACAGACTAGGAAAGCGAAGGATCTGATCTGCCCTCGGTCATGCAACACAACTCACTGCCCAGACCTTCAGGAGCCGAGTTTCCTGCTTCTCCCAGCACCCAAGGCAGCCAGCTCTGTCCCCCTCCTCTTCGCCCTTGGGGCACCGCCAGCTCCCCAGTCCCCTTGCTGCAACCATGCCCTGTGCCAGCCTGTCGACCAGCAACCTGGAAACTTAACACCAATAGAGAAGAGTTGAGACGCAGGCCAGCCGGTCGCAGATGTGCAAAAATATGACGCCGGGACGCTGGACCGAGCACATTCCTCTGTCCCCACTGAACCAGAAAGACAATCACCGAAAGAAAACTGCTCCCCAAGCACAGACGCACCGCCTCTGCCAGGCAGGGCCCGGGAAGCAGCGAGTGCTCTCCCCGCCGTGGTGCCGGCTGCACACAGCTGACAGGCTCCCCCAAGCTCCACACACTTCCAGGCAGGAGCAGCCGGGTAAGGCCCTGCTCCCACACGCCCGTCCAGTCCGTGCCTCGCCTCGGGCAGTGACCTCCCGCGCAGGGATCACTCTCCAGGCCCCGGGAGGGCTGCTGTGAGTCCGTGGAGCTCATGGGTGCGAGTGGGCCTGCTGGCCGCTCAGTTTCACTCAATAACATTTATTGAGGGTCCCCCTGTGCCAGGCCCAAAGCTGGGGGCTGTTCCCTGGACGAGCAGGGTGACGGGCTGTAGCCTTCACCCCCAAGCTCGGCTCAGCTGTCCATCCCCCCCAACACCACCCCAGCAAGCGGCGGAGAGACACGGAAGAGACCCCCACAACGCAGAGCTCAGGGAACTGACAAGGCCAGGAGAGAACCCACAGGGCCCTTCCAACTCGATGCGCGTCCACGGTCACCGGGCTCAGAGGCAGCTTCTGACGGCGCAGCTCTGGGGTGGGGCCCAAGACTCTGCGTTTCTCACCAACTCCCAGGAGAGGCTGCTGCCGCCCACTGAGGACCCGACCTGGAGGAGTGCAAGGCTTACCTGGTCTTCAGGCTGATCTGACACGAGCGGGCTACTCTGTGGGCAGATAGGAGGGACACATTTGATTTAAATCTGAGCACCCATCAGAAGTGAGTGCATGGAGCTCACTCCACATGATGAGTCTGTAACGTGCCAGCTACTTGGCTGATGTAAATTTAACACATCCTTGTGGGCAGGTGCCCAAGAGAGAACGCCTAAACCCAGAGTAATAGTCACCTGTCTGCGGCCCACAGCAAGTTAGTAGTAAGGGTAAGGTGGGAAATGAAGTCTTGACATCTTTTAAAATCTACCTTTCACCAAATACCAACTCCCCAACACTGCCCCCTCATCCATTTAGGCTGACTTCTGTCTGGAAATAGATGGTTTGAAGTCCACAGAGTTTGAAACGGAATTGCCTTTCAGGTGGCCCTTGAAACCTAGTGAAACACATGGCCCTCTGCTCACCAGCACTGCCCACCTAATCCATCTCTGTTTTTAAACCACGACTATCATTGAAACCTTGAGGTGGGTGTTCAAGAACACCATGACCACACTGGTAGATTTCCTCCATCTGGAAACAACCTGACCGCAACAAACAGGTATCAGTATCTGGAAGGTGATGGATTTTTTTGTCATGTCAGAGCAAAATGGTAACAGTGAAGGCCAAGGCTGAAATTCCTTCCAGCAGAAAAGGAAATACCGTGAGGACTGTTTACCAGGCCCCCTTTGGCACGACCCAGTGGTCTCTAGAGAAGGAACACACGCGGATTGCTACGGCAGCCCAGGCAAGTATTCAAAATATACTGGGTTTCCCACTTAAAGAATTATGTTTATTGTTTTCCCTAATCAATTTTGCCTCACAAAATAAAGAGTGATAGATCACTCTTAAATTCCTGGAAGAAAGGAATGTCAGAAACCTTACAAATCAAGTATGTGTTAAAGCAAATGGGCACAGCGTGGCTTCCTAACTGGAGAGAGGATGTATAGCCCTCTGTTTAGGCTCTCCGGAGACCGTGACCTCAGAAAGCACCCATGATTTCTCAAGAGAACTATTACTTAACAAAATCTCCACAATGGGCCATGAATAAGAGCCTGCCAAAGAATATAAATAGAAAAGGATTTAATATAGATCCCATAGTCGGGAGATTATTAGCCAAGGGAGTCTGGTGCTAATAAGATCACTCTCAACTCCCAAATCTCATTCCTCACAAAACAGTATTCATATTGCTAACTCTTCATAATCTGCAGCCCAACTGGCATTTCTTCTTCTATAAGGGAAATAACTCAAAATGATAAAATAATTCCACTTTGAAGTGGTTCTTAATATGCTGATCTAACTATAGCTTTGAATTTATAATGGAATAATTTCTGTGTTTTATATATAAGTACAATGAATCTCTGATAAGAACTAAAAATGAAAATGACCTGAATTATTTCCCATCATAAGCTTATTTCCATAACTGTAGTCAGTCTTGGGAGGTTTTCAATCTTTTCCCTCCCGACTTCATTCTATTACTTTCAGGAATGTTCCTCAATAGAAAATTGAACCAACAAAAATGGAAAGCTCTTAATGCATCATTAGGCCTTTGGAGCACGAAAATAGACAACATCAATTAAAAACAAGGGTCCAGGAATATATTTTCTGTCTCCTGATTATTAAAACTCAAAAAAGCCATTTTTCAATAAGCTCCTTCATGTTTAATTGTAGTAGGTCTACATAATAATAGAAAAGGAAATGGATAGAAAGCTAAAAAAATGTACATTAATAAAAGTTAAATATTTTCTAAAATGTCAATATTTCAATTGTTTCTAAACCCATTGCAATCCATTATCACTAATAGCTACAAAACTCCTATTTATAATTATAAAATGTCTGCTAACGATCTCACTGAGAGTAAATTATTTTATTAGTTGTTCTTCATTATATTATAAAAGATTATTAGTAATAGAACCATGTAATTAACTTGCCTGCTGTTGGTCTGATTTTTCTATTCGTCTAAAAAGTGAGTATGCAGTAGCATTCAATTTTGACTTAAGGGATTACTCTAATTTTCTTTGAAATCTAGTTCTAAGCTTGACCTTACTAAAATACTTATGTGTTTCACAAGCCATCAAAACTGAAACACACCTTCTGGAATGTCTTTAAGGAAGGATTTTCTGAAGGTCATGGTAACCCTGGCCTAGGCAACAGCTCTGACCAATCCCGAGCTCATGGCCAAAGGGCCACGGCAGGTACATTTCTTCCTTTTTCATAACTGTATTTTAAATCCTATGTAATATTTTTCGAAAGATGACCTTAGGTAGGAAAGCTGGGGAACTATCCCTGGCATTACCCCATTGAATACGTAACTTAAAGTTCAGGGAAGCAAATAGACAGACATTTGGCTTTAGTTGTTTTTCATCTTTGAGAGCATCTCATAGATACTAACCTCCAGCAAAAAACCATAACATGTTTCATTCCAAGTGTCTTCCTAGAATCCACCCCACTGCTCTCCAAACTACGCCGTGAGAGTTTGAATCGCCATGCACATCACCAGGCATTACAGTGTTTATCTTCAGAGCTAGAGCCTGGCTCCCCTGAGGTCAGGCACTGTGTCATTGGTTTCTGTGTGTTTTGCTTTTATCCTGGACACCTAGTGTAGCTGAAACAGGTTAGAGGCTCAAAATACTCATTCAGTGATTCAGTAGCGACTGTAGTGACTGGGTGTCACCTTTACATTTGTGCTTCAAGTCATTTTCAAATTGTGCTTTTCTCTACTCATGCCAGACCAAAGAAAACAGCCCAGCAGGTATACTAGAAAATGGTAACCATTTGGATTCCTAAGCCATAGATGGTATTTATATATGTTGCCTCGAGCAATCCCTTCAAGCCCACCGTGAGTAAGATATCTTAATTTTCTATTTCATACAAAAGGCTCAGATAGTGTGTGTCTTGACCATGTTCCTACAGAGAGGCTGGTGTATTGTAAAAGCAGTGTGTGAATCCAGGTCTTTGGGCACAAATTTGAAAATGCTGCCAGGAAACCACAGCAATATTGCATGCTGGGAATTTCTGGGAAAGAAGAAACCCTCAACTAAGCCAGCAACAGTCTCACAAAAGATGAAGCTTCCACCCAGGGTCTGATTCTACCTATACCACCCCTTCATGTCCTCACTGCTTCATTTAGCAAGGGGCAGATAAACCCTGGCCCCTTATGGGCAGTTACACCTTTCAGTTCAGTTCAGTTCAGTGGCTCAGTCATGTCCGACTCTTTGCAAACCCCATGGACTGCAGCATGCCAGGCCTCCCTGTCCATCACCAACTCCCAAACTCATGTCCATCAAGTCAGTGATGCCATCCCGCCATTTCATCCTCTGTCGTCCCCTTCTCCTCCTGCCCCCAATCCCTCCCAGCATCAGAGCAAAGAGTTACATCTTTGGTCATTTTTAAATCCACAGCATGAGAATTGATAGTAGTTGAAAAAATCCTGGGTGCTGCAATCTAGAATCATGTAAGAAGAACCCAGGTGCTTTAAGCCCATCAGTCCACTTAATCTTCACAACCACCTCTGAGTTAGGTGTTAATGATCCCATTCTGCAGCTGGGTCCGCCTAGTCAAGGCTATGGTTTTTCCTGTGGTCATGTATGGATGTGAAAGTTGGACTGTGAAGAAAGCTGAGCGCCGAAGAATTGATGCTTTTGAACTGTGGTGTTGGAGAAGACTCTTGAGAGTCCCTTGGACTGCAAGGAGATCCAACCAGTCCATTCTGAAGGAGATCAACCCTGGGATTTCTTTGGAAGGAATGATGCTAAAGCTGAAACTCCAGTACTTTGGCCACCTCATGCGAAGAGTTGACTCATTGGAAAAGACTCTGATGCTGGGAGGGATTGGGGGCAGGAGGAGAAGGGGACGACCGAGGATGAGATGGCTGGATGGCATCACGGACTCGATGGACGTGAGTCTGAGTGAACTCCGGGAGATGGTGATGGACAGGGAGGCCTGGCATGCTGCGATTCATGGGGTCGCAGAGAGTCGGACACGACTGAGCGACTGAACTGAACTGAACTTCTGCAGCTGGGAAAACAGTCTCAGAGAAGTGAAATAACCTTCCCAATGGTCACACAACTGGCGGGTGATAGAGCCTTAAAGCTCCATTTGTTCGACTCAGAGCTGTTCTGCCAACTATCCCACCATCCTTTTACCCGTTTCCACCCAACAGGAGACAATTATTAGAAACGTTAGGAACCTCAAGCTCAACCAGTAGAAGGGGATTTCTGTGCCTTCTCACGCACTTCGTTGTAAAAATTAATTGCCCCTTTAAATTGGTGCTTGTAAAGAACATTCACCCAATTTCTGAAAACAAGTCATTTTCTGCAAATTGGGATCCACGCTTGGGTTATCCAAACTGTTCTTCATATTCTTTCAAATTCAGTGTATAATTCATTACACTGTTCCGTGGTCCCTTTTGCTTGCACCTGAGGAGTATCACCCAAGAAAAAGTGGCATTCTAAACACTTCTGTAAGTTTAAACCCTCAGGAAACAGCATTAGAACTTTCCTTCCTTCGTTTTACAAACAAAACAGAAATGGGTAACCCAGGCTCACTCTCGCGTCCGGAAGCCAAAGACAAGCATTTCTCAGTCTTAGTTCTATACTGGAGTGTCTGACAGCTTTGTCCACACCAATTCCTGAATTGAGTATTTTGTATCACATTAAAAACCTTTTCTTACTCAAACATGCACCTTACTTACTATGAATAAAACTATACATTGCAAACTGGCAGCCAGAAAGCCAAGTTTAGGCATCCAATATGTTAGTTTTGGTGCTATTATTTTAATTTTGATTTAGTTGGCAATGAAAAAAAAAAAAGCAACCCTGGAGATTTTACACAGATTTCCAGACTCCCAGAAAAATTCAGATTTCAAAGCCATCATTTCAAGTCTTGTATTTGTCATTGAAAGTGAAAGTGAAGTCTCTCAGTCATGTCCGACTCTTTGTGACCCCATGGACTGTAGCTTACCAAGCTCCTCCGTCCGTGGGATTCTCCAGGCAAGAATACTGGAGTGGGTTGCCATTTCCTTCTCCAGGGGATCTTCCTGACCCAGGGATTGAACACAGGTCTCCCGCATTGTGGGCAGATGCTTTAACCTCTGAGCCACCAGGGAAGCATTTGTCATTAAGAGGCTGAAATTGCTCCAGAGCACAGCAAGTACCAGGAGCTGGGTGGCCATCTCTGAGTTCTCAGCCATGGGTCCTGCTGATCCCCTTCTAATCCAGGTGTATTCCACCACAGGACAAAAGTGTTTCCTTTATTTACTTAAGCTTGCTTTTCAGAGTTCATGTCTCAATACTAAAAAAGCAAGGTTTGTTTTGTTGTTTGAACACCAAAGGTGCCTTTAATCTGCAGTGGTTTGAGTACAAGATATACTAAAAGAACACCACTTCCTCCTTTGCCAAAAGAGAATAGGTTTCAAATCCACCTACTTGTCAGGTCATCTGGTCTGTCTCAGTTGACAAGGATAGTCCCAAGATGGACAAAATTTTAGGCCCCCATATCGTCCGCTCTCTGACAGCTCTCCTGTGAATGTGTTGCCTTACTAGGGAAAAGGAACTCTGCAGACATTTAGGTCACTGTATAGCACAGGGAACTATATCCAATCTCTTGTAATGACCTATAACGCAAAAGTGAGAGTGTTAGTTGCTCAGTCATGTCTGACTCTGTGTGGCCCCATGGACGGTAGCCCACCAGGCTCCTCTGTCCATGGAATTCTCCAGGCAAGAATACTGGAGCAGGTTGCCATTCTCTTCTCCAGGGGATAGTCCCAACCCAGCGATTTAACCCGGGTCTTCCCCATTGCAGGCAGGTTCTTTACCATCTGAGCTTCCAGGGAAGCCCAAGAATACTGGAGTGGGTAGCCTATCCCTTCTCCAGGGGATCTTCCCAACCCAGGGGTTGAACCCAGGTCTCCTGCATCATAGGCAGATTCTTTATGGTCTGAGCAACCAGGGGAAGCCATAATGGAAAAGAATCTGAAAATTTATATATATATATATATATATGCATGTAAAACTAAATCACTTTGTTATACTCTGAAACTAACACAACATTGTAAACTAACTAAAGTTCAGTTTTCAAAAACTGAAAAGGAAAAAAAGATTTCTCATCAGATGACCTTAAGATAATGAGATTATCCTGGATTACCTGGGTGGGCCTAGTCACAGGAGCCCTGATGGAGCAGACTACTTTCTCTGGCAGGAAGCAGGAGCTTTGTCGGCAAAGGATGTCAGAGAGGTTTGATGAATGAGGAGGACTGAGCTCACTGGTGCTGGTTTGGAAGATGGAAGGGTCCACGGGCCAAGAAATGCCTCTGGAAGATGAGAACCATCCCAAGCTGACAGCCAATGAGGAGGTGAGGACCTCAGTTCCACAACTACATGGAAGTGAATTCTCCCATCAGTGTCAATGAGTCTGGAAGCAAATTCTTTCCCAGAACTTCCAGATAAATCTCAGGCTGGCCATCCCTTGATTCTGGCCTTGGGAGAAACCCCAAGCAGAGTATCCAACCAGGTCTGCCTAGACTCCTCATCTACAGAAGCTACGAGATAATAAATGTGTAAGGAGAACAGCCCTGGGATTTCTTTGGAAGGAATGATGCTGAAGCTGAAACTCTAGTACTCTGGCCACCTCATGCGAAGAGTTGACTCATTGGAAAAGACTTTGACGCTGGGAAGGATTGGGGGCAGGAGAAGAAGGGGACGACAGAGGATGAGATGGCTGGATGGCATCACTGACTCGATGGACAGGAGTCTGAGTGAACTCCAGGAGTTGGCAATGGACAGGGAGGCCTGGCGTGCTGCAATTCACGCGGTCGCAAAGAGTTGGACATGACTGAGCGACTGAACTGAACTGAACTGAATGTTTTAAGCCACTGAGTTTGCGTCACCTTATTAAAGGCAGTGATTGAAAATGAACCCAGGCCCCAGGGTCACCTGTGACCCCACCTGCTCGTATCAGAAGTGCTCTGAATGCTTCACCCATAGCAATCATCATTTCTTTGGCGCTAATCGTTCACTTTGTCATTAGTTATGTATGTTTCTAAGCCAATCCTATCGATTCAGAACCTGTATTTGTGTTCTATCACTGCCATAATGAATTAACACCAACAAGAAAATAAAGGGGCTAAAAGTGGTGCTGAGAAAATTAAGTGATGAAAAATCACATGGGAATTGAACCTCTTTCAATTTAAATTTTTCAGAATGATCTCTTTTAACTATAACGTATTGATGTGTGAGGGCAAGAAAAAGCTTTTCACTCTATGTTTGACTTCTTTATGAAATTCTTTTTCAAAAGAATACTACAATTGCCATTGTACCCATGAAACACTGGTTACAGTTTTAAAATTAAGTGCAGAGAAGATTCACAGAAACCACCACTCTGGGACCTTCTTTTGTCAAACTCTTTGTTTTTCAAATAATACTTGTAGAGTAAGTCTTAATAGAAAGAAGGCAATGGCACCCCACTCCAGTGCTCTTGCCTGGAAAATCCCATGGACCGAGGTGCCTGGTGGGCTGCAGCCCATGGGATCACTAAGGGTCGGACACGACTGAGCGACTTCACTTTCACTTTTCACTTTCATGCACTGGAGAAGGAAATGGCAACCCACTCCAGTGTTCTTGCCTGGAGAATCCCAGGGATGGGGGAGCCTGGTGGGCTGCCATCTATGGGGTCGCACAGAGTTGGACACGACTGAAGTGACTTAGCAGTAGCAGCAAGTCTTAATAACTAGTGGGAAAATCTTAAGGAAGACAAGGCAATATAGTCAGACTGTATGAGACTGTTTAAACTGTACTCATCTTTGCATTCAGTATGATTTTCAGCACAGGAGAGAGGGAGACAGAGTTTAAAACCAGGAAGGTGTGGGATCTACAATTAAACCTCTCCTCTCACACCTCCAAGCTGAAGTTTTCTTCATAGGATGGACTGTTCCCTGACATTATCATTTTGTCTACTGAGTTGTAATATATTTCTCCTAATAGATGTTAGCCACAAGAAGCCAGTGACTGCTCATTCACTGAAGGACAGACACCCTTTAGACTGGTGCTTGGTACACAGCCAGTTCTCAGCAAATACTTGTCAAATGAATGAATAAATTGATGATGCAAACTCTTGATTACCAACCAGCAGTTCTGACAGTGCTGAAGAAGACTCTTGGGAGTCCTTTGGACAGCAAGGAGATCAAACCAGTCCATCCTAAAGGAAATCAGTCCTGAATATTCATTGGAAGGACTAATGCTGAAGCTGAAGCTCCAATACTTTGGCCAAGTGGTGCAAAGAACCGACTTGTTGGAAAAGACCTTGATGCTGGGAAAGACTGAAGGCAGGAGGAGAAAGGAACGACAGAGGATGAGATGGTTGGATGGCATCACTGATTCAATGGACATGAATTTGAGTAAGCTCCGGGAGTTGGTGAAGACAGGGAAGCCTGGCGTGCTGCAGTCCGTGGGGTCGCAGAGTCAGACACGACGGAGCGACTGAACAAGAAGTTCTAACAGCCCGCCTTTTCCTTCCTTCCTCCACTCACTAAGTTGTCCCCACGCCTTTTGTTTCTAACGTTAGCTTCGCTACTGTCAGCAAGGAAACAGCAAGTCTCTTCTTTTTTATTTGTCCAAAAAACATTATTGAGCACCTTCGATATCCCCTGTTCCCTCAAAAGTCATTCATTTATTCAACAAGGAGGCCAGTGGATGAGGCCACAGGGTAACCAAGGGCAGAGCACGCACGCAGAGCCTCCTAGGCCCCTGCAAGGTCTTGGGTTCTCAGTGAGAGTGAGAAGCTGGACGCTGTGAGCAACCCCTCACTAAGTGTCTTATTCTGATTGCAGGAAGTCCCCTACATAGGAACCTCCAGGTTGGGAACTTCCAGAGACCTGAAGGCACGTGCCGTCAGCGTGTGGCACGCGTGAGCCTGCAGCCTGCCCTCCATCTCCTGTTGCCGCCGCGCCTTAGGCGCTACTGTCTCCCACCTCCCCTTCCTCCTGCCGTCAGTACCTCTTCCTGCCTGTCCACTCGATGCCGGCCCCTGGATGCCAGCTGTCACACTCCACTACTCTGCCTTTCAAGGTGCTCCCCTGTAAGATTCACAATGTTTCATCTTTTGAGTTTGTTCTTCACGGACGCATTACTTATGGAAAAGTATCATAAACCTATTACAGCACAGTACCGTATAGCTGATGATGTTAGTTGGTACCTTTGTCGGACTTACTAACAAATTGGATTTACAAACGCACTCTCAGAATGGAACATGTTTGCATGTATGGGGCTCAGTGTAACATTTCAATAAGGTTTATCTTATGAGGCCAGGGGCTTCCCTGGTGGCTCAGCTGGTAAAGAATCTGCCTGCAGTGCGGGAGACCGGGGTTTGATCCCTGGGTTGGGAAGATCCCCTGGAGAAGGGAATGGCAACCCACTCCAGTATTCTGGCCTAGAGAATTCTATGAACTGTATAGTCCATGGGGTCGCAGAGTCGGACATGACTGAGTGACTTTCCCTTATGAGGCAAAGGTAGAAACAAGGTCATCAGTCAGGGAACTCAAGAAAGACTCCTGTGTTTTGACTGCCCACTTCCTCAGATACTTCAAACTAGGCTCTGGAACGGACTCTATCAGAGCACAAGGTTCATCTTGGAAGTCCTTATAAGCTACTGACTGCCTACTACTGCCTCCTTCATGCTCAGCCCTCCTCTCACACAGCAGCCACGGCCTCCTGGGCACTGACTCTGCAAAGGATCAGAGAGATCACCTCCGCTTGTGGAAGAGGGGGTCCCATCACACTGGTTCCTTGGCCAAGGCTCACTTCACCACACAAGGCCACAGCGTTCCTTCTCTGCTCAAACCCAGTGTTTGTACCATTCATTCTCACTGAAGACAAACTATAGCATGTCTTTTTCGAAAGTTAAAAAGTGCATTGATTTAGAGAGGCTGACGATCAAAAGGCCCTCAAGTCCCTCAAAGCTCTCCCAAAGCTGTGAGGCTTAGCTTAGTCCCACCTGAAAGCCCCTCTAGTTTTCAGGCTTCCCAGGAGCCACACCAGAGAGAGAGGACCATGATGAGCAGCCCTCACTAGGCTTTCCTGTAATGCTCTCGCCCTAAGCTGGACCCAGTTGACCTCTCCTACAAGCTGAGCCCAAAGGTCAAAATGAATGCCATTCTCTGCCCCCCACCCCACCCCTCCCCCCATCATTTCTCTGAAGTGTTACTAGAGCAGATACTGTGGCTTCAGGGCATTCCTGCAGCTCGTCATCAGTAGGATGTCATCAGAGACACAGAATATGGGTGTCCCGGCAGGATGGAAGGGCACCGCAGCTAAGAAGAGATAAGCCGCCATTCCCAAACTTTGAGTCCTGCAACCTCTCCTCAAGTAATTTAACCTTGCTTGGGCTGTTTCCTCACCTCTAATATGGGCTCACTGGGAGTGAAGAATAACACACGTGTCAAGCATTTAGCACAGACCCTGTCACACAGCAAGGACTCCATACGTACTGTCATCATTTAAACCATTATTCAAGTTGTCATCATCACTGCAAAGATGGACACAAAGAGTGCCTGAGCTCAGGAAGCAGGGAGGGACCCGTTATGTCAGCTGCCGGCAAAGACTCGTTCTTGGAGAAAGGTCATTTTACAGCATGGCAGTGTGGGTCCAGTTTCTTCCACTTCTTCTGTTTCTTAGCTGATACAGGGAAAACTGAGGCAAGAATTATAAGGTTCTTGAAACAAGCTCCAAGTGACGGATGCAAAGACCAGCAAACACAAAAGGCAGGAGCCAAGTCATAGATTCAGTCCTATGATGGTGGCAACAACTGGGCAAAAGCTCACGCAGACATTTCCATTTTGCTTTTGCTTATATTCCCTGGTGGCTCAGCTGGTAAAGAACCTGCCTGTAATGTAGGAGACCTGGGTTTGATCCCTGGGTCGAGAAGATCTCCTGGAGCAGGAAATGGCAACCCACTCCAGTACTCTTGCCTGGAGAATTCCGTAAACAGAGAAGCCTGGCAGGCACAATCCATGGGGTTGCAAAGAGTCAGACACAACTGAGCAACTAAGCACACACACGAAAGATGAAGGAAAACAGTAAGAATAACGAGGGACAGAAGAAAGGGAAAAGACGCTGATGCTGAAAGCCCAGCTTCTCTGTGCACTGGTGCTGGGCCGAACGTTGGAGGCTAAGTCGTGGGTGAAGGAGAACAGGCTGGCCTTATTACTCTGCCAGGCAAAGGGAGACAGAGCAGGGTCATGTCCTCAGAGACATGCGTCCCAGCTTAGGGAAGATGCTCAGACGTCTTATAGTCATGGTTCAAAGAGGACACCATCAGCTCGGCGACACTCTTCTGATGGGTTGGTGCTAAGCAGCAGTCAGCATCATTGACTTTCAGGTCCAACTGGTCTGCAATCTACATGCTTGTGGGCAGCACACCATCGTTAATCATTAACTTCTCCCACCTGGAGGGGATTTCAGTATCTGCAAAACAACTTAAAGATACTGCTGTGTGTGTCCTGTGGGGAAACAGGACCCTGTTCCAAGGCTGCATGACTGTCTCTTGACTGTTCCTCCCTTGTCTCTGCGTCCCCCTCCCTCTCCTAATTAACAACTGCTCGAATCTGCCCATTGGAACTCAGGGAGGGTCATGGAGGCTGAATGAAGGCTGTTTACTGTGATCAAAGAGATGGGGGACAAAGAGAGGCCTTGTGCCCAGGAGCCCCACGGGGCCCTGCTTGGTATCAAAAGGAAAGGAATAAGAGAAGCTGTAGAAACGAAAAGGAAGCCCTGAAGAAAGCAGAGAAAGGAACTAAACAGTGGAAGAGCAGGAAGAGGAAGAAAGAACAAGACAGAGAGAAAGGAGGAAAACTAAGAGGCTGGGCCTACCGCCTGTGTCACCCAAGGGAAAGGCTGGGACCAGACCAGCAGATTGCAGGGAACACTCACAATGGAACCAGCTCTGCGTCTCTGTGCCTCTTTTGTGAATGAAAATGCCTCTGTCTTTAGAAAAGTGAAGCTTAGACTATTCTTGATCTTTGCGTACCAATTACGTCACCAAGACTTGTTTACACGGTTACATGGACTTCTTTGCTACCTCCTGGAAGTAAAGCCTTGTTAACTCTCAAATTCGATGGCTGCAAAGTAATGTGGACTCAAGGATGCTCGTTTGGCTAAGAATGCAACTTCCCAACCAAAAGAGGGGCAACTAGAGAGACTGTTGGGTGTTGGCCCCAACAGTCCACTTACTCCAGTTATTTTGCTCTTGGTTTCTAGCGTTTGTCAAAAATTCCGTATGTCAACATTTCCATGCTCGATACTCATTCTCGAAATTATATTCCTATAATAACTTTTGTATTCTGTTGGCCATGAGAAAAAACAGACCATTTAAAAGGACGACTACTTAAACTTTCCTTAGTTGTGGAACTTCATTTGGGTATGGGATGGAAACATAAGAACGGGGCCCAGGATGTAGGCACAGGTTGGAAAAATGATCCAACCTGCATTTGGAGACAAAGCAGGAAGAGCCAGCTGAGAAATAAGAAAAGTCTAACGAGGAAAATTGGAGGTGGGCAATGTCACAGAAGCCGCTAAAATCACTGATGCCAAGAGAAAAGAGCTTATGACTTAAAAGGGACCAGTCAACTCTTTCAAATGTGCCAAGAAGTTGAAGAAGTATGCGGCTCCCTGGATCTGACCAGACAGAGGTCACTGCGAATCTCAACAGATGTTGTTTCCATAGGTGGTGGGGGCAAAAGCCACGTGGGTGGGGGGTGAACAAAAAGAGAGGGCGTGAAGACTTGGCATCACCAGAAATACGGCAGCAGCTGGAGTGCGAGAGATGCCGAGAAGTACAGGCTCCAAGGTTGTTTTCTGTTTTTAAGATGGAAAACATTAAAATATGTTGACATGTCATCTTCAGGACTCTGTGATTGAGAGATGTATTATTTCCCCCCTTGACCAGATAAGAAAACTGATGCTCAGAAAGGTTAAAAATTGGATCAAGGTCTCACAGCCAGTAAGAGGCAGAACTAAAAGTTGAACCCAATCTGTCTTATTCCAAAGTCCTAGACAAACTTCCACGGATGACATTTTATTACATTTATTGCATAACTGTCTTCCTCACCTTCTAAGTACAGGGACTGAATCTAAGTCATCTTTGAATTCCTAGCACCGAGCACAGTATCTCATAGCTAATAATGGGTACTTGTAAATATATGTCACAGCAGTGAATGAATTAAACAGAAGTCAGATTTTAGCCTTTAAAACAAAGAAAAATAGAGAACTTCCATATAGAACAATGACATAAAAAAAAATACAAATACAGAGAAATTGGCCAGTGTTTCAAATATTTGGAATATAAAAGTGATAACAGGAATAGTGACTTTCTTTAAGGATGAGCATAATAATTAAACCTGTATTGAAAATGTACTTTGCTCACACAGTTGCATTTCCCAAATTTGTAACCAGCAAAACTGTAAGAATACACCTTGATCTTATACGATCACCAGTCTCCACTATAACGAACAGCTTGCTTGTCACGTATTCTTTCTTCCCCCTGAACTTAAAAAACATACAAGGTTCCTATTTCCATACAGAATCCATTCTCAGGTAATACTGATTTCATTGTGCTGTTCCACATGAGACTAGTGTATTTGTATAGGAAGGAAAAGGTGCATTCAATCATCATGATGATATTTTGTGTGCTAGCAAGAATTAATGGATGTTTTAAAACATTGATGGGATCAACTGATTTCCCCAACCACACACGTTCTGCTCAGCTGTTCGGCTGGCATGTTACTTCACAATCCTCTTAATACAGTTATTAGTTGTTCCCTTTGCCATATGAATAAGACAATTTTAGCAAAGATCCTAAGGTTAAAATAATTAGTAGTTCTAAAATCTGTGACTTCTGATGTTTGTCTTGAAATGTTATTAACTTAAAATTCTGCTGAAAGGATATTGTTTTGAGCCTCCTCCAAAAAAACTCTTCCTTCATTTCAGAAAATTTATCCTTTGAAAGTTTGAAAAGAAAAAAAAAAAAAGATTTTTAGGTTAACAAAAATTGCTTCATGATGTAAGATAGAATACTTCGATTTGGTTTGTTAAGACTAGCTAGGAAAGAAGTTTAGGATTTGCCCATAGACTAATTACATATATAGTTAAAAAGTACTTGAACCAAGTTAAATAAATTAAGGATGCCTAAAGTAGGCTAAATTTGCATTCTGATTATTTCCAGAAGGCTTCTAATCCCACAAAGTTTTTAAAAAATCTTTTTTCGTGCTTAATGTAAGAATTACCTACCATCCCCACCTCTCCCTCCCAGTCTATCTAAAAGCATCAAGTATTTTTTTTCCTAAAAGGGATATACTATACAATTTAGCTATTCATTTATGCAAATGATGGTAAACAGAATTATAAAGACAGATAATAAACAGCAAATGAGGTTATTTTGTTTCACGCTTTATGTTGTCAGAGTTCTGAGCATGGTTTAGTGTTTTCTATTCATGACTTTATATTACCAAATTACTCCCTGATGGTGTCTCAGATGTGCTTTTGTCTGCAAATGAGAAGGAATAAAATACCAGGACATTAACGTTAAATTACAATCGTTAATGGCGTAAATACGAAAATAATTACTGCATCATACCATCAATTGTTATGTGTTCATTACTGAAGTTCTTGTAAAGCCTTCATTTTCTTGTTACAATTATTTTTTTCCTTTATTTTTGTCTGGCTATTTTATAGTCCTGACAGTACTTTAGCAACATTCAGCAGTTACACAAGCCATTTAATCCTGCTCAAAGCTTCATTTAAACTTAATTTTAGCTGCATTTTATTTGTGTATATATGCCTTTTACTTCTTTCTGACAGTGAAAAGGTACTTCGGCAGTAGGTACTGGAAAGACTTGTCAAAGGCGATTATCTAAAACAAGCAATAAACTTGGGAGGTCTCAGACTCACTTGAACACCGGTCGCTGAAATACCTTTATTAATCAAACTTACTGCGTCCCCATCCTCTAAAATTTTAGTTCAGCGGCCCGCCCCGCTTCTCTCCTTAAAATGAACCTATTTTACAGCTACACGCGAGGTGGTTTTAAACGTCTGCTCTCCCCGCTGAGGGGTTCTGTCTCCGCCCCACCTCACCTTTTCTCCGCTCCTCACCCCTCTGCTACCAATGCTGTCTCTCTAGCTGGCAGGAAAGGCCCAAACACACACTCACACGCTCACACGCTCGCACACTCACACCCCTCCCCGCAGGCGCCTCGCCCGTGGAGGCCCGTCCGAGCGCACTCTTCGTCTGCTCCACTCCGTGACCGCCACCTCGCCTGTCACCCGCCAGCCTCAGGCGAGCAGCGGCAGGAAAACCCGCCCCGCGGTCTGGAGCTGGAAGGGGACGAGGGCGCGCGGCGGGAGGGAGGAGGGTCCCTGGCCGCTGCACGTGCGCGCGCGCGGTGGAGCACACACACGCACACACACGCGCAGACACGCGCGCGCGCACGCGAGAGCACACCCCCCCCAGAAGTCTTCTGTCACCTGTTCGCTTTCCAAACCAGCTCTAGCACCGGGTAAAACTTACCCGCTTCTCGTCTCCACCCGCCCCCCCCGGAGTTCCAGTCCGAGGAGGCATCCTTACAATTTTCCAAACTATGTTCAAAAAGAAAGTGTACACTGGGTACAATATATATATATTATGTGTTTATGCCTCAGTCTTCCTCTTGCTCGCCCCTTCTGCACTCACACCAGCCTTGCCTTGCCCCTGCGCGCACTCCACAAGCCTCCCACCTCCGCCGGCAGTCCAGGCTTGGAGCCTCTGCCCTTCACGCGGGACGGGTCTCTTCACCCTACACTGGGTACAATATATATATATTATGTGTTTATGCCTCAGTCTTCCTCTTGCTCGCCCCTTCTGCACTCACACCAGCCTTGCCTTGCCCCTGCGCGCACTCCACAAGCCTCCCACCTCCGCCGGCAGTCCAGGCTTGGAGCCTCTGCCCTTCACGCGGGACGGGTCTCTTCACCCGGGACCTCAGTCCCCAGAGACCCTCTGCGCGGCGCCAAGGTCTCCACCTCGTGCCGTGTGCAGCCGGGCGCTCCCGGCTCCAGAGCACTAGCCGAACCTCCCAACTTTTTCTCGCCTTCCCTCCGGCCTCAAATCGCGCGCATCCGGGAGGAGGCGGGGATGTCTAACGCCCGTGATCCCAGAGCCCAGGGGGACCCGCGAAAACCGCTGGCCGCGGTGTCGAGGTGACCAGCCCTAGGGACCCTGCCAGACCCGGCAGGGACGAGAAGGGAGCCAGCAGGTGCAACTTGCCAGCGGACCCCGGGTTCACGCCCTGGGGGACCGGGGGTCCGGCCTGGTGAGAACAAAGCTGGAGTCCGGGGAGACCGTCGGACGGGAGGCGACGAGACAATAGCAATACGGGGAACTTAGAGTAGGACCGCTGGGTAAAGTTGTCTCCGAGTCCGGACGCCTCGGGCTGGCCACAGGCTCGCGCCGCAGACCCCGAGCCCCCCCGCCCCGCCCCGGCGCGG